>CM067359.1:125650158-125987658 GCA_034401795.1 Chaetoderma sp. LZ-2023a
CGAATAATTTAGTTTGGCAAAGTGAACTTTAGCCTTTGGAAATTTTGAACGCATGGTACTAAACAGATTCTCAATTCTTTGGGAGGTGTCATGCTGAAGTTCGTCCTTATCATTAATTCCGATGTTAAGGATGATACGCTGAGGTTGGAAGACCTCATTGTATTTTCTAACCATATTCCTAATGTGGTTTATCTTAGCACCTGGATAGATTGCTACCTGCATATCTGGATGAGGTGTCTGATTGATACGAGCTAAATTTGAAGACCCAATCAGCAGAATCTTCTTGTTCAGAGTAGGAAGGCGCCATTCATTCTTGTTATCCACCATGAACCGAAGCTTGTAGAAAGACCTATGCTCTTTGGGTGTATCCCTAGGCGTAGGTTTGGGCTTAGTTGTGGGCGTAAACTTAGGTTGTGGTGGCTTGGACCTCGGCGTCGACGACCTAGTCTTTTGACCAGGTCGGTCAGTAGCTGCTCTCTGTGGAAGGGGAGGAAACTCGACTGGGGACAGTGGCGAGACCGGAAGAGGGATCTGTACAGGATCCACATGAGCAGACACTGACGGTGACCATTCTGGCAGTGGAATCAGGAGCGGATCCACCACAGGAGACTGCAGGGGGGACACTGGTGAGCACTGGTTATTCACCCGCTTAACTACTGGGGGACTCTCAGTGGGTGACCTATTCCGTTTCCGATTTGATTGTGGGATGACTAGTATGGTCAAGGCTGACCTTGTAGTCGGTGTGACTGGTAGGGCCACAGAGGGCCCTGCAGTTGATGTTCCTGGTAAGGTCACAGGTGACCCTACAGGGGGTGTTGTACTATGGCAGGTTCTAAAATGCGGATCAAACGGTCTGATGAAATCATAAAACTGATCAATTGATGAAGAATGAAACTTCCTGCCATAGTTATTTCCAACCCAATTTATTGCTGTGGTCTTCGCCCTACCTAATTCTAAATTTGGTTTGGACTGAGCTTCGATGAGGAGCGACATAAGACGACCAAGCTGGAAATTATAGTGACTAATGTTAACCTGAAGTAAAGATATGGCCCATTTCAAATTTGCTGCTAAGATGTCCTTACGGACCTCGGCGTTTGGCATCGCTGGTTTACAGAAGAAATTCTGTCTCTCTAACTCGGACACTTTCCAGCTCAATCCAGGAGGCAAACTGCCCCTACGTACATGAGCATTCAAGATGCCAAGGTGGTGAAAGCATTGTATAATCATGTAGTAACACTTGGTTAGTGCAGCCTGGACAGATGGCGGGCGACTGTCGTTAGACCTCCTGTCATCCCGTATTCTACTCTTGCTAACTCCAGCCATAATGTCACTAGTTAGATAATTCAATGTTGGTGCTGCTAGTGTTGGCGCTGCTGCTGCTGCTGCTGCTGCTGCTGCTGCTTCTGGCCTTGCTGCTGCTGATGATGGTGCTGCGGCTGGTGGTCTTGGTGCTGCTGCTGGTGGTGCTGCTGCTGCTGGTGGTGCTGTTGTTGCTGCTGCGGCCGCCGCTGCTGCTGCTGTTGGCGCTGTTGGTGTGGGTGCTGCTGGTGGTGGTGCTGCTGTTGCTGCTGTTGCTGCTGCTGCTGCCGCTGCTGCCGCTGTTGCTGCTGCTACTGTTGCTGCTGCTGCTGCTGCTGCTGGTGGTGGTGCTGCTGCTGATGGTGGTGCTGGTGCTGGTGCTGCTGGTGGTGCCGCTGGTGGTGGTGCTGCTGCTGGTGGTGGTGCTGATGTTGCAGCTGGTGCTGCTGCTGGGGCTGCTGCTGCCGGTGCTGGTGCTGCTTCTGGTGGTGCTGTTGCTACTGGCGCTGCTGCTGCTGCTGCTGGTGGTACGGCTGTTGCTGCTGCTGGTGCTGCTGGCGCTGCTGTTGCTGCTCTTGGTGCTGCTGTTGCTGCTGCTGATGCTGCTGCTGCTGGCGCTGATGTTGCTGGTGGTGATGCACTGTTGCTGCTGCGGGCGCTGCTGCTGGCGCTGCTGCTCTTGCTGCTGCTGGTGCTGCTGCTGGTGCTGCTGTTGCTGGTGCTGCTGCTTCTGACGCTGCTTTTGCTGGTGGTGATGCTACTATTGCTGCTGTTGGTGCTGTTGCTGTTGCTGCTGCTGCGGCTGCTGGCGCTGCTGCTGCTGGCGCTGCTGTTGCTGGTGGTGATGCTACTATTGCTGCTACTATTGCTGCTGTTGCTGCTGCTGTTGCTGCTGCTGGTGCTGCTGCTGGTTCTGCTGCTGCTGGCGCTGCTGTTGCTGGTGGTGATGCTACTGTTGCTGCTGCTGGCGTTGCTGCTGCCGGTACTGCTGCTAGTGCTGGTCCTGCTGCTGGTGTTGCTGCCGGTGTTGGTGCTGCTGGTGCAGGTGCGGCTGCTGCTGGTGCTGCTGCTGCTGCTGGTGCTGCTGCTGGTGCTGCTGGTGGTGCCGCTGGTGGTGGTGGTGCTGCTGCTGGTGGTGGTGCTGCTGTTGTTGCAGCTGGTGCTGGTGCTGGTGCTGGTGCCGGTGTTGCTGCTGCTGCTGCTGGTGCTGGTGCTGCTGCTCGTCGTGCTGGGGCTGCTGCTACTGGTGGTGCTGCTGCTGTTGGTGCTGCTGCTGCTGCTGCTGCTGCTGCTGTTGGTGCTGCTGCTGGTAGTGCTTGTGCTTGTGCTGGGGGTGCTGCTGCTAGCCCTGTTGGTGGTGGTAGTGCTTCTGCTGCTGCTTGCGCTGCTGATGCTGGTGCTGCTGATGCTGGTGCTGCTGGTGCTGGTGCTGGTGCTGGTGCTGCTGGCTCTGCTGGTGCTGCTGATGGTGCTGCTGCTGGTGGTGCTGTTTCTGGTGCTGCTACTGATTGTGCTGGCTCTGTTGGTGCTGGTGCTGCGGCTGCTGCTGGTGATTCTGCTGGTGCTTGTCCTGCTGCAGCTGGTAGTGCCGGTGCTGGTACTGCTGCTGGTACTGGTGGTGTTGCTGGTGCTGGTGCTGGTGCTGGTACTCGTGTTGGTGCTGCTGCTGGTGGCGCTGATGCCATTGGAGCTGCTGCTGGGGTGGTGGTGCTGCTGTTTCTGCTGCTGGAGCTGCTACTACTACTACTGCTGGTGGTGGTGCTGCTGGAGCTGTTGCCGCTGGTGGTGGTGGTAGTGGTGCTGCTGCTGGTGCTGCTACTGCCGTTGCTGCTGATGGTGCTGCTGGTGCTGGTGGTGGTGGTGGTGCTGCTGTTGCTGATGCTGCTGCTGATGATGATGGTGTTGCTGCTACTGGTGGTGCTACTGTTGGTGGTGCTGCGGCTGTTGTTGGTGTTGGTGGTGGTGGTGGTGGTGGTGGTGGTGGTGGTGGTGGTGGTGCTGCTGCTGCTGCTGCTGCTGCTGCTGCTGTTGTTGCCACTGTTGTTGCTCTTGTTGCTGCTACTGCTACTGCTACCGCTACCGCTACTGCTATCGCTACTGCTGCCGCTTCCGCTGCTGTTGCTGCTGCTACTACCACTACTACCACTACCACAACCACTATCACCACCAAAAACACCACCAGCTCTACCACCGCCGCAGACGCTGTCGTTGCCGCTGCTGCTGTTGCTACATAGAAGCACTCATTGCCGAAGCTCTCTGCGGGTTTATAATAATGTGCTCTGATATAAACTAGAGCTGTCTCTCGATCTGAGTACTGCTTATAGTTATGGGGTGGTCAGGATTTGTGGCAAGATTATTTCACATGACTCTAGTACTTAGCGAGATTTTAAAAGATCGTGGATAGTGAGCCGACGGGTCCCTTAGGAAGTCGTTCTGATATAAAAGCAAATCCAAGCTAAACTAAATCCGCCATGTATTTATTTTGCCTTGTCTCTCGAGTGTGATAGCCAAGATAACAAGACAAACAATGTACGAGCGACTGTCGTGTTGACACGCGCACAGGCGTATTTGTCAGAACTGTCAATAAACTTGACAAAGCGACTGACAGAACAACGTACAGACAATTATCAAGTTAAAGTCCAAGAGGGACCTCGCATGCCAAGATAGCTTGATAATTTTTCGCATGCAATACGATGTTATACCAACTCTACCACCCAGCACCACCACACAGGTGTAGTGGTCAGCGCTATTAGCTACATAACCCGTGAACCTGGTTCGCTCCTCAGTGGTGGACTATTTCGACGTTGTTTGAAGCCTGGCCAATCTTATTCGTCATCGTTGGACCTCTCGACCCATGAATATATATGAGCATAAAACTGATGGGAACCAGTCTAAGAACTTGGGTAGTTGCAAACATAATTGTAGAGCAGCAGTAGTACCAGTAGTGAACACTGACAGAAATAGAGGACTGGCATAAATTGGACATAGAAATTGTAGACCTCCAAATACAATCTCATTCCTGCTCGTTGGACCTGCCGAACCATGAGTAGATGAGTATAAAATAGAGGAATCCAATTTTAGCTATGCCCCGCCCATCTCTAGCTAAGATCGATCCCTGCACTCTCAACTTCCACAAAAATATTACTGTAAGCTATTGCATATTTGAACAACATACTAAAAGCATACTTAAATATACTTGGTGGATGCCTTCAAAATTGCATAATATGCAAATTAGCTATTTCAATAATTGAAAAATTGATTTTCTGTAGTAATTCTGTATCGAGCAACCAATAATGGCGAATGAACTGTCTAGAGCCATAGTATAAGGGTATGTGAATATGATTATCACATTTCTGGGTTAATTATGTACCTAATATTTTGTAAAACATGCAAACTAATACCAAAATTAAGAAAAAAATTTAGACATTAATAACTGCCAGTAATTCACAAAGTCCCTAGTGTAAAAGGTCACTGGTCATCATCGAGGTCAAGCTCGGGTGAGTTAGCACAACTCAAAACTTTGCACTCTCCATACAACCATGACCAGTCAAGCCCATGCTTCTTGCATGTGTATCTAGTCGTGTTGCAACCTGTTTTGCAATTGCATCTGAACACTTCAGTGAGTTTTACTGGAGCAGGTGGTGGAAGGTCTGTTTGCATAGGGACTAACTTACCCTCACTGACTTTCCATCCCCATTCATCTGGCTGCATTTGTCCAGCGTTACCCTTCCACGTCTAAACTTAGAAGTACACTCTAAAGCTATGATATTGAGTAGCCCCTGATGTTGGTGGCAACCTATAAGCCTCGACATAATTGGAACTTCCCAAATTTGTCACGGAAACGCTTGTATATTACGTCATCAAGACATTCTTCTTCGAATCCATTATGCAAGCATACAAAGGCTTTCTCTCCTGCTGCGTGAATGTCATCCTTTGAGGTGTCAATCCCTTGAGTGAATAGGTCAACAAGTTGCATGAACTGGATATCGTTTTGTATTCTCTTTAGTCCAATGGCTTTGCCAATGCCATACACTTAGGATGTTGTATCACAACCAAGTAAGGCATGTACAAAAATTATTCTAGCACATACATTCGCTCTCAAGATGCCCTTCGTCTTTTTATATTTATGAAAAATTGATTTTCTGCAGTAACTGTGTATCGAAGCAGCCAATAGTTGACTTGCCAGGAAAGCTGCCATGATGGACTACCTGCATCATTCCAGAGCATGCCGGCCTTGACGAGCGAAGCATCAAGGGCACGTCCCACAGAAGGTCAATATGTCGTGTGGGATCAATCACTTCCATCGTCTTCAGTGCATTATATGTCAATGGTACCTTTCCAGTATGTTGAGATTTAAAGTATCTGATTTTGATTCTTCCAGCTCTGATAATGGCAGCCGTAGTCACTGATATTCTAGGGAATGGTTTACTCTCCAGATTCCCTGGCGTAAAAGTTGATGATACCCATCCCATGAATAAATTGTCCTGGTCTGGGTGTAGGTAACTTTTCACCTTGAACGACAGCTGCGCTTATTTCTAATTTCTGGACCTCGGCATATGAGCATCCGAATCGATGTTTATGAAGCATGTCTACAAGAAAATTTGAGGCGAAGAGATGGTGCATTTCGGTCGCAAGGACAAATTGCAAAGATACTAGGTGGCCTCTTGGCTTGGTTGCTTGCATGATGGCTTGTCCTATTGGTGCCAGATTTACATCTATGTTTTGTCCAACAAACAAATTCTTTAGTAAGGCAAGCAGTGATGGTGGGATGAACCTTATTGCCGCCTCGGGTGAAGACATTTGTTCGCTTTGTGGATATGTATCGCTAGATGTATCAACAGACTTGATTTCATTCTTGATAAGTTTGGCAGCTGCCTCTATCATTCGCAGCACCTCTGTGACTGGATCATCTTTCTTCTGTTGCTGATAAAAGTCATGGAGAATCGATGCTGCAGTTGTACGAAATGTCACGACATTTGGCTTGCCATTCAACTCGGGAATTATGATTCTATCTTCGAAATGTTCCTCTAATTTCCTTTTCATATATATGATGCTGTATCGCTTGTATTCTGAACCTTGGAGAAAATTTCAATTTTCTTTATTAGGTCTGCCACGGTTATCTGTTCATCGTCATTTTCCTTTAAGCACTTGGTAACCATTGACCAATGCTTTATTTCTTTTTGTTTCATCTGGGCGGCCATGCTTTTACTTTTTGGCACTATTACCTGAATCAGAGGAATATTGTTGTGGAATCTGTTTGCGCAGTCCGAAAGTTGAAACTGCAACTTTGATGGTAAACAGTGTTGGTAAACTCTTGGTGCACACATAGTCCCTTTTGAGTCCTTGTACTACTTTGACGTGCCTCACCAGCACGATTTTTTCGCGGAGAATGACGGGCGGCCAGCCATCAGATAAACTGTGTTTGCGGATAACACATTCATCCTCCATGATCAAATCCCGAAAATGTAACACAATTATAATAATTTATGTTAGCATGTAAAATTGCAGATGCGTGTTTGAATGTGGTGTAAATTTATAAATCTGAACCTAGATTCATGTCAAATGTTTTAATTTTACTTTTATTTCCACTTTTGCAAATTGCCCTGATAAAATATTTCTTTAAAAACCTAACCTGAAATACAATTAGGATAAGCAGCCCGATTGTATTGCTTAATTATCTGAGGACCAGTTTAAAATTTTACTACTCAAGTGAACACTCGCAATATAAGAAGACTCTAATTCTCACAATTTGAAATAGTTGTACCCTATCACGATTTATTTGACTACTTAACCAATCATAGCAAATGATTTTCGTTTATCGAGGCATAGGCCCTACATGTTATTAGCATGTTGTTAAAGACCAACATTAGTATCTCGAAGCATGACACACACTTAATTTAGTATGACCGGATACTTAAATACTGAGTTATGTCAGAAAATCAAATTTTCCATGATGTTATTAGGTAACTTGCATATTGTGTAATTTTACGCCAATCCACCAAATATATGTAAGTATACTTTTAGTATGTTGTTCAGAGGACATCCTCGAAATGAAAACCATACAATAGATTCTGTTGCAATTTGTTTTGGTTTGAGCCCCATAATTGACTAGATTGACTGGACTATAGGTAGCGTGTCGTAGAACGTGGTTAACGATATCGCTATGCAGTTTGCTAGCAATGCTTTTGGGAATATCGACGGTATATTATATCGATTGAACCTGAAGTGGTCAATATATTTGCACACTACTTCAGAACGGTACTAAGGATGTCAACTTGGAAAAATAAAGTGATAGAACTATATAATCTACGTTATTCGCAGTTGAGCTATTTATTACCCCCAGTAATATCCAGCCGGTGCCGCTCCCTCCCTCCCTACCCCCACCCAGCCCCCCCCCTCCCTCTCTCTCTCCCTCTCTCTCTCTCCCTCCCTCCCTCTCATTGAGCGATGATATGGTCATACACTGCTAGAAGTTGCATAGTCTGCTATGTAGTGGGCAGCAACAAAAACATCGTGAGTGATAATTTATTATTCTACGTTATTTAGGTGCGATGTTATGTCATTTCATATTTCAGTTCCCCAGAATTACATTACTTTCAACATTACTTTCAACATTGTTATCTGTTATCGAACCAAACTTCAATGATATCAATTAACATTGACCCTACATTTAGATAGTGACCCGCACGTTGGGGTGTTTGGGGTTTAATATATATATATATATATATATATATATATATATATATATATATATATATATATATATATATATATATATATATATATATTTCTGTCTCTGAAAACATTGAAATACCACAGTCGGAAAATTCTTCAAGTGGAAATACTTTAACAAAGTTAGAAAGATTTTATGATTCAGCTGATAAACTGTCAACTAATATTGATGATCAATTGGCTAGAGTTATGACTAATCTTGTTACAATATTGATTCTAGAATATTTCTTATGACCCTAAGATCATTCCGTAGTTTAGTCTATCTACATATATACATGATCATATTACACCCGGGCTTTCCCAGATACATTGCTACAAGTATTATCCTCTCTCTGTCGTGCGCTAGCTTACTTATTAAACGTATATTCTTGAACATGGCTGTTCCGTGTTATATCCATGTCTTAAACCACACACTCTTGAAACAAATCTAAACAATACAAAGTTGCCAGAGAAAAAACTGAAAGATAAAATTACAAATTATACACGCCCAGGCAACTGTGATTCATTAGTTGTCACTATAGAGTTAACCCTCAAATTTGGCATAAGTTATCACCTGTAACTGGAGCCAAGGACTCAAGAATGCATAATTTGCAGAAGTCACTCATTGCATCCATGGTCGCTTTTACTAAGTGCTCAGATTCGCTTGTAAAGGCTAGCAGGGCATCTGAATGTTTACCTCTGGATAAGATGTCAGTTATGTTAACTGGATTAGTTGATAGCCTAGCACTAATGAGCAATGCTAATCAGGAACTAAATACTGTGAGAAAAGAGGCACATAAACATGACTTAACTTGGCTTTTAAGGGATTGTGTAAGAGCGATGTCATAAACAACAAGTGGCTATATGGTGATGATTTAATGACTCGTATCAAGCATATCAGTGAGACAAATAAGATGGGAAATAGATTGACCAGCACATCTACAGTGTGGCACAATAAACAGTATACTGGTGGAAATTATAGGACACATCCATACCAGAGAAACAAGGGAATGAATAAATCAAGGCAGTCTTTTTTAGAACGAAGACATAATTTCAGCTTCAGGGGAAACAACTCAAAGAGTGGTTACTGTCAAAAGACGAACCAATTTCAGAGAGCATAAATATATCAGAAATAACACCGAATTTTAAGGCAGGTACAATTAAAGAGAAATTAAATGTATGGAAAAAGCTATTATCAGATAAGTTTATTCTAAAACCAGTATCTGGCTGCTCAATAGACTTTGTCTCATCTCCAATTCATTATTTTAGACCAGGCATTCTAAATTTCTCAGCTAGAGATCATAGTATTGTAGATAAACAGATAGAATTCTGTTTAAACCAAGGAATAATAGAAGAGACTTTTCATTCAGAATCTGAATTTTTATCTAATATGTTTGTCAGGGAGAAAAAGGAAGGAAGGGCCACATAAACTAATACTTAATCTAGTTATGCTTAATGATTTTGTAGCATGTCATCATTTTAAAATGGATACAGTTGAATCTGTGATTAGTCTTATCAGATCTAACTGTTTCATGGCATCTTTGGATCTGTCAAATGCCTATTATTCAGTCCCTATTGCGCAGGCTTATCGGAAGTTTCTCCGGTTCGAATGGAGCAATAAGTCTTTCAGTACACTGTTTTACCAACGGTCTGTTTTGTGCTCCTCGTACATTTACAAAACTCCTGAAACCTGTGTATGTTCATTTACTGATGTTCAATATGGTCCATTGTTTTATAGGAATTTGGACTCAGATAAGATTCGTGCGTTGAGACTTTGCAGAGGTGATTTTAATTTAAAAAATCATGTCTGTTTCTCACTCGGGCCAGACAGAGATTGAATGGTGGATTGTTAATATCCACTCAGAAAAACATTTTATTTATCACGGTAAGGTAAATTACATTCTTACAACGGATGCTTCATCAGACGGTTGGAGTGGAGTATTTACTAAGATTAACAGCACAAGTGGCACCCAGTCAGTAGGTGGCAGATGGACATTAGAAGAAAAACAATGTCATATCAATATCCTTGAACTTAAAGCAAGTTTATTAGGCCTTAAATCATGTTGTGCCAACATTTGTGATACACATATTAAAATTCAAATGGATAACACCACAGCTGTAGCATATATTACTCATATAGGCGGTTCTCAGTCTAAGCTTTGTAACGTCATAGCAAAAGAAATTTGGCTTTGATGTAAAGAAAGAAAGATATGGCTTACAGCAGCTCACCTGCCTGGTCAATTAAACACATTGGCAGACTCTAAATCAAGAATCTTCGATGAAAAGACTGAGTGGAAACTTAATGAAAATGTGTTTTAAAAATATTGTTTCACGATTTGCCGTACCAAGTATTGACTTATTTGCATTGCGACTAAATTTTCAAGTAAAACCATATGTGTCTTGGTTACCAGATCCAGAATGTTGTTGTGCAGATGTATTTACAATAGATTGGTCTAATCTTGTCTTTTATGCCTTTCCTCCATTTAGTATTCTAAGTCGAGTATTAAGGAAACTCGACTTGGAAAGATAGGTATTGTGATAGTACCAAACTGGTCAGCACATCCTTGGCATCCACTGCTGATGAAGGTGTTATTAGCTCAACCGCTTCACCTGAAGTGGGAGGACAATCTAATTTATCTCCCTCAAAAGGAGTGTGTTCACACTATGGGACAAAAACTCCAATCGATGGCATGTTATGTTTGCGGAACATGCTAGTAATTAAGGGATTTTCAGACAAAACTATATCAATTATATTTTCGTCATGGAGAGGTTCCACCAAAAAACAATATATAACTTATATTCGTAGATGGATTACATTTTGGGAGAAACAAAATATAGACATATTCACTAAAGATTTGACACATATTCTCGGATATTTGACATTTCATCGTGTCTGGGTATTTTGTCTTCAGAACACATAGGTTCATATCCATTAGTAACTAGATTTTTGAAAGGTATAGCAATTCCGAGGCCGTCACGACCAAGGTATAGTTACATATGGAATGTTACTGATGTATTCGAAATGTTAAGAAATGGACCTTTCCATTTTTAGCTATGCCCCGCCCATCACTAGCTAAGCTCCACCGACACCACGCCGTGTTTGGATTGATCGATCCCCGAATGCCCTAGCTATCAATTTCCTGAAAACTATACAGGGAAGCTGTTGAATATTTTGTAACTAATTAGACTGGGTGCTGTTGCTGCTATAGGCAGCAACAGCGCCCAGTCAAATTAGTTTCAAAACATTCAACAGAATATTTATTAAATAGTAAAAGCAAACAATTTGTACAACAGCCCATAGACCGTCATCAAATATGCGTTCGTGACGTACTTATCGACGTCATTCATGACGTCATTCATTATGATGTCATTGTACACATCACGCAGTTCATTATGACGTCATATGATGGGTGGGTACTCTGGAAAGGTGAATTATAGGAGTCGGCAGAATCATTATCACTTTATGATTTAACATTGCATATAGCAATGCTACTATCCTTAGTGTCCGCGCAGAGATCAACCAATCCATCTATTAGATACAGAATTTATGACAGTGGCACAGGATAAATATGTATTTTCTTATATCTTCTTCTTCTTTTCGTTCGCTGATCATACCGCCAGTCCTGTAAGTGACTATCGACATGATCATATTTTCTTATATAATAACTTTAAACAGTCCGGAATAGGAAAGGATGTATTAAAAATCGAATTACCAGTTTATAGAGAGGATAAAAAACTTTGTATGTATAGCCATTTATCAGTATATCTAGATACTTTGCGACAATCTAGTACATTGTTTGTCAGTAAAGTGAAACCACATAAGGCAGTTAATAGCAGAGACACCACTTTTAGATGGATTAAAGCTACAATGAAACGTGCGGGAAGTGATGTTAATATATTTAAAGCACATAGTACTCGATCTGCAGCAGTTTCTACAGTTTATAGGAACGGTGTTAAAATTTCTTGTATATTAGATAAAGCGGGATGGACAAATGAGGAGACATTTGCCAAATATTATAATAAGTCGCTATACTCGTCAAACGAAGATCAATTTGTGAACTCTCTGTTGGGAAATTAATAACAAATTTCTGAAATAGTAGACTACACTAGTATGTGTTTTTTCCTAGACAGTGAGTTCAGATAACGACAGTAGGACTATCTATCAGTGGAGATTGTTGAGAGAATCCACAGCTTTGAAATCTCATGGAATTCCTTGCTGACAGGGTGACAGTTGAGTAGAATTCAACGGTTAAACGAAAGATCTTACAGTCCTGAAGGTTGACCGAAATTCTACTCAGCTGCCACCAGTGGCGAATCCAGGGGTGTGGGGTGGACTCGGGGGCAAGTGCTCACCTCCACCCCCGGGCAGGGCTGTCAATTTTTTTTTAACTTACCTGCTGGTGGCGGAATAAGCCCTTTTCAATCGCAAAACCCCCTTGAAATTTTGGGTGCCGCACCCCCCCCCCACACACACCCCCCCCCCCACACACGGCAAATGGCCTCTTGGATCCGCCCCTGGCTACCAGAAGCAGTGGCGTAGCGTGGGTGTGGCATGGGGGGGGGGGGGGGCGACCGCCCCACCTGACTCTGGTCATTATGCTCCAGTCGGAAATTTGAGGCCAGCTGTAAATTTTTATCATAGTTCTACAGACTTTCCTACTGGGGAATGCGTGATTAATAACTTTGACCGACTGTCTGCATCCGCATTGCCATTCCAACCCACCCACCCTCTCCACGTAGGCCCGTATAGGTGGGCGAAAGAAGATATGTATTATTTCCTAATTGTAATAGTATATATAGGTAATAAATTAATCCACAAGCGCGTGCGTAATATGAGGTCACAGGTCTCCCATCAGAGCCGCACAGAGGAAGTCGATCCTATGTGTTCATTTCATTGCTTGGTCTGTCAATCACTCAAGTGAAATTTACACAATCTCTTGAACTATTCCGCTGAGTCGCAGACGTCTAGACAATGTAATGCACTATTGCTTAATTATGCGTCATTTGTACATGCCAAAGCCAGGCAACGTTAGCCACCTCACTGTAAGCCCGTGTACTCGTCTGTTTGTATTCGGAGGTGCATTTTATGCTGGCATTTGACTGGTGAGTTTTCTTTAAATGTAGTTTAATTACTCGAAGTCCGAAATTACTGCTGTTTAGATATAAATTTAAATTATGTATGTAATGTATAAGATTGTCTAAATATTTTGAGAGCAATTTGCTGATGCAATCGACAACCATGCACGACACCCATGCATTATTTTAATACAATACAATGACCAAACGGACTTTCCTGTTTTCTCGATTTTATGCCGAATATAAAAGAAATCGAAATCTGACTGAAATCCTGGATCAGGATCTGGATCCGGATCATGGTCATTTTATGTAAAATAACCCGTTTGTGAAAACCAAATCTTGTGTTAAAATTTGAGGCAAAGTGGTGCAATAGTTTCCAAGAATTCCACAAGTCGGTAAATTGATCCGAATTCCGAATTCGGATCCATAGCCAAACTGGGAATTCTAGTTTACCATACGCTTGTCACTCGTTTCTTGTCCCGTATTTTGAAGAAAATCAGACCACTAGTTTCATGAAAACTTGTAATACAGGCTTGGGGATTTACGTATCAGAGTACCTTTGTCATCCATTCAGCCATCTATTTCCATTTTCTGTTAATTCCTCTCTCTATTCCTTTATTCTTGTTCCGTCTACTAGGTCTATACCTAACGATGTTCCATATTAAAGTGGCTAACCCTAATCGTATTTTTTTTTACTTTTTATTTTACTATCAGGCCTAAGGCATGAAACACATTATGTCATCAAAACCAAAGCGGATAAAGGTGGAATGCCTCTTATGCAATAGTGTGTTTGATAGTGATTTCCGTTTGAAGCACAACCAGAAGCAACATTCTGATGCTGTAAAATTGCGAAAACAAATTCCCTACAAAGTAGCAGGTGCTCCTAAAAATCCATGGGAAGCAGTTCGAAAAGTCCCTGTTCCAGAAACGTCAAATTTAAAAGAATCTGTGGTTGGTGTGTTTGTATCAGAACCTGAACCAGACCTCCAAACACCCGGAACATCTAGCACTGTGACTCCTACTGATGAATTACCAACAGATGAGGGGCCATGCCATTCATCGATAACATCTCTTCTAGCTGTAAAAGATGGCCAGACTATGCCCATGTGTCCACATTCACCAGTCTGTTCGGACGAGCATGTCCAAGACAGCGATGTCCAAAATGTGTATGTACCATTACTAAACCGTACCCATGACTATCCATCAGATCCCACCCATTTCAAGGAAGGGGAATTCACTCCTGCCCTAATACGTGAGTTATTGGAAGTGGGTGCTTGTCAACCAGGTATCTCGGTCAATGATGAGTTTAAATTCCCAAAAGATCATAAGGATCGCTCATTTCACTCAACGTGGTATTACAAGACATTGCCCAACTCATTGAAAGCGCACAGGGAATGGTTAGTATATTCGCCAACAAACAACAAGGCTTATTGCTTCTGCTGCATGCTCTTTACTGAGCGTAGTGATGCCACATATGACCCTGCCTGGGGTGAACCACACCATGGTTTTTCGAACTGGAAGAATGGAACACAGCGCATATGTGACCATGAAAACAGTGGAATCCACATGAAGGCGGTTAGTACCATGGCTATGACGATGTATCGACTTAATACAAAGCAAACCATCAATCAGCAACAGCTTTCTGCACATATGCAATTAGTGGAAAAGAACAGAATGATTTTGAGGCGACTGATTGATGTCGTTCTCTTCTTAGCTAAGCAAAATCTGCCTCTTCGAGGTCACAATGAATATAGAGGACTTGGACACCCCTCTATAAATGAAGGTAACTTTTTGGAATTATGCAAATTAGTGGCGAAGTATGATGCGGTCCTTGCAGAGCACATCAATTCAAAGAGAACAACGCACATGTATCTGAGTCCAGAGATTCAAAATGACATTATTCATGCATTATCTCAGAGTACACGAGATATAATTTTAAGCAAAATTAGTACGGCAAAGTTTTATTCTGTAATTATAGATGAGAGCAGAGACTGTTCCAGAAGCGAAATGTGCTCAATTTCTATGCGCTTCGTGAACGAAATTGGAACCATTGAAGAGGTATTTCTTGATTTTGTAGAATTGACCTCTACCTCATCAGAAAATATGCTTAATGTCATTCTGCAAAAGTTAACCACATGGGATTTGCCTATAGCTCTGTGCCGTGGCCAATGCTATGACGGAGCTTCCAATATGGCAGGAAAAAAGAGCGGTTTACAAGAACGCATCAAGGAACTGAGTCCACTTGCGTTTTTTGTACATTGCTGTGCTCACAATCTAAATCTTTGCCTAATAGACTCGTGTGTCAAATGCACTGAAACAGTTACATTCTTTGGCACATTAGAGCGGATATATTCTTTCTTCACTCCAAGCATAGTTCGACTTCAGGCATATTCAGATGCATGTAAAGATCTTGGTGTAACAGAAATAACGTTTAAGAGATTGCAAATGACACGCTGGACTTCTCGTAATCAGGCTGTCACTATGGTGCTACAGGTATATCCAGCATTGTTGCAAGCATTAGAAAAGATTCAAGAAATAGACAGGCGGGGTGAGATTATTATAGAAGCAAATGGAATCTGGACTGCTATGAATCGCTTAGAATTTATTTTACAGCTTCTAATATGGCAACAAGTTTTGAAGGAAATCACAATTTTGTCAAAATACATGCAAAGTAGTCAGATAGATTTAGTAAGTGCATCTCAGTTGGTAACGTCAACGCTTAAAACGGTAGCGAATTTAAGGGATGATGCCTTCTTTGACACACAAGTGGAATGTGCTAAAGAGAAGGCGAAAGAATGGGAAATTCTAAATCATGATTTTCAACAGAAACGGGTTAGAAGGAGAAAGAGAATGTCTGGTGAATTATCAGTAGACGAGCCTATAGTAGATGCAAAGGATAATTTCAAGATAAATATCTTTTTCACTGTACTTGACACGCTGTGTACACAACTCTCAGAACGCTTCGACAGCTTCCATGACGTAGTGGTAAATTTTAGTTGCCTTTTACCATCATATTATAAATCAGAGAATGCACTGACACATTTGCAACGATTATGTGAAATATATAAAGATGGCATTTGTAATTCGAATTCATGCATTCACGAATATAATAGTATGAGAACACTATATGCAAATTGGAGCAATGACTTAACCGACAACGAAACACCCAAAACAGTAGAACAATTGCTGCAATTTCTAATTGCAAGACATTTGATACAAGCATTTCCCAATGTGAATGTGGTCATACTTATCCGAATTTTTCTTACTATCCCTGTGTCAGTGCTGGTGCTGAACGATCATTTAGCCGGATGAAACTAATCAAATCTTACCTTCGATCATCTATGTCTGAACAACGTCTGTCAAACTTGGCTATTTTAAGTGTTGAACGAGAGTATACGCAGCAATTTTTGAACTATGATAAAGTTATTGACACATTTGCTAAGATGAAAAAGCGGCGCATGATTATTGTCTGAAGTTACAAAATTGTATATAACAGTACGGCCCATATTACCATAGCAACAAAGTATACAAGTAACTATGCTGTTGGACAAACAGTTATGTGCGAGATAAGTAGGTTACCAACTTACCTACCTGTCTCTAACACAACTGCTTGTCCCACACTCTTATGAGGTAACATCGGGAAAATGTGTAGCCTATCATGATCTATTTTGTTTAATTTAAGTTTAATTTGATGATGCTAAAATTGAAATTACCTTGAGTAAAGTTGTGGACAATCACTTTTGCGAACCAGTATAGATAACTGTAATATTTATCTCAATCTCATGTATCATGACCCAAAGTTCCATTTGCTTATCATATAATCCATAGCAATTCATCGGTTGCTAACAGATTCGAAATAAATCGAATGTGTTTAGCAGTGTAATTAGTATGTCTATGAGCAGATTTGGACATCATAATCCATCTAGACTTGTTCACAGGATCCCCTGACGGTCTGACCCATCCCACCCATCATTGAGGCTTGAGAACACCTCACCGTGACCATCCTCAAAAGTCGGAAATTTACAACCAGCTCGCCTGAAGCAGCCGCACCTGAAAAAATATGACGCTACGCCACTGACCAGAAGCAGGAATAACATCCCAACCCGTACGGGTAAATTAATCCCTCCCAGCACGCGTTGTTTGTCGATGCACTCAAGACTGGTTCTTTTGGAGGCCACATACCATATCATGTAATTCCTGCTTCCAGTGGCAGCTGGGTAGAATTCCGGTCAAACAGAACAAATTATAAGTTAGCGAGACTTGTTGCCAAGCCCGTTTCTACTACCCCTCTCTTAATCCCATCAATTTGCTATGGCTAGACGCGATTTTCGATGATTTATTCAACACGTTATAAAACGTTCCACGTGCGCGATGTCAGAGTTTGGCTCATTTCTGCCTTAGCCCTATTCATTCTGATATTAGAAATATTATTTTTAAGAAGCCGATCGAGGAAGGACTGGTTTCCTTCGTCATGAAAACAATGTTGACTTGCTGAAAGCTGTTGCTGTTGTCTTAGACAGCAACAGCTTTCAGCAGTATTGTTTCCAAAATGGCAACCCGTTGTCGTACAGTGTGGATCTAAATCTGGGAATCGAAGTAACAGCTCAGCTGCATGCAGCAATGCATGAGTTATTATTAACGCGTTACCAAGGTCGATGATAGCAACTGGGAACGCCGTACTTACAGTATAAATCTTTCATAAATAATCGCTAAGTTTCCATTTTTATCAACCATGTCGAAGCGCAAGCAGAACAGTACTATTGATACATTAGATTTGTCAAGTCAATGTGTAGGCACATCCATGAAACGGAATGACGGTGACCCAGGCATGGTGAGTTTGTTAATAACCTAAAATTAACATTTGTGTGTCACTTAGTGACTTAAGCAATAAGTGTAACATTATATAAAATAATGTAACTGACTTTAATATTAATAAATGAATACTTATTAATTGTCTAAGAATATTATAATATATATCAGATTAAGCACTTTGAAAGATGTAAAGTAATCGTACGGCTCAGTCTCATTTTATACAACTTTCCATATTTTCAAGATAGTAGCAGTAGGCCTATGCTAGGACAAAATATGTCTCACTTTGACAAAGTATGTATGCTTGTGGCCGTGTACCATTTGTAGCACCCCGCACGCATTACTAACAGGTGTGGTGTAGTGCTTGGTGTTTATTGCCGTGGTGATATAGGCCTATCGGGCGTGCCCATTGTCCAGGTACAAAACACTCAATTACCCACTCACTCCACCACCAGTACACTATAGACGTCAAACCATGCTTAGATCGATCGATCGATCCCAACACGTACGAAACGTGGGTGGAGCTTAACTAGTGATGGTTGGGGTGGGGTGGGGGGGGGGGGGGTTTGGTGGGGTTGGAATAGCTAAAACTTGATTCCTGCATTGCATTCTTCTGCTATTTTCGACATGGCGATTCTGTCAGTTGTCATTGTAACAGCATCTCACGAAATAAATCATCATTGACCCGTTAGATGTGTCATATGGTGTCTATTAATAACTTCTTAAACTAATAATACCAAAATATTTTTCTAAGTATGTCGTCAGCAACAGCAATGTACATTTGTCAGCTTTCAAGCAACGGCCAAAATTGGTGAACCTTTTGATCACTTATGGCATAATAAGCCAACTCATTTGCATAAAACATTCATGAAATGACCATGGCCGCAACAGCGTTACAGCACCCAGCCAAATTAGTCTCAAAATATTCAACATCGTGTTTATTAAATAGTAAAAACATACAATTCGTACAGCAACGCTATTAGTCCGTCACCAATCATGCGTCCGTGGCGTACTTATCCTCGCCATTTATGACGTCATTGATCATGACGTCATCCTACACGTCACGTAGTTTATTATGATGTCATATGATGGATAAACTGGAAAAGTTAATTATGACTTTTTAGAGAATATCCAACTCTCAATCAAATTAGTTTTAAAATATTACGAGTATGGTAACTCACATACGGCTCCAAGTCATAAAATCGATTCAAACACTTGGGTAAAAGCACTAAAAGGTGGTCAATTCTTAGCTAGAGATGGGCGGGCATAGCTAGAAATGTGTGGGGCATATCTCCCCGGATAGTTCATCAACAAAATTTTGCATTAGCTTATTCTAGCTATGGGAACATGATAACTTTAATCAAGAGTGACAACGAACCGTACTTTAGTTTTGACGCATACCTACTTATCAGCTGACAACCGCCTAGTTCACTCTCATTTAGCAAAAGAAATTTGGCGAAACGTTTGTCATTTCCAATTGAAATTTGATAGCATGAAGCCATAATAGAGGGTAATTTCTACCTGTTTCTAGCTATTCCCCGCCCATATCTAGCTAAATTTTGAACCCGCATTCAACAAAAGTGATTATAACGCCATATTTTTGAGTGAGAGATCAGATCAATCCATTAGGGTATGGGCAGAAAATGAAAAAAGTTCCGCAATGTTTGCATCGACGAATGATACTAGACCAATCTTGGCAATCGGAGTTTTAGTCCATGTAGGCTACTTCATTTGCATATGTGATTACGGTGTTAGACAAAGTGAAGAATAATTTAACAAAGTGCATGCGTAATATGTGCAAGTTTTCTCATTGTCTACTATAATGACCAGTGCAAGTTCAATCAGTAGCGGATTATAATAGGGCCAGAGGGGCATTTGGCCCCAGCCCGAGATCGTGACCAACCCACAATTTTTCTAGCAAAACCTTTTCTTTGAGTGAATAATGTGTTTTATGCAGTTTCTCTTTTTACAAGTGAGAATAGCTGTCTGTACATGATGTTCATAGAGTTATTTTCGTTTGTAAAGAGAGAAACTGCGTAACAGAATATAGTCTTATTGTCTTATTTGCCCATTACATATTGTTTCAGTATTATTCTTATAAAAGAGCGGGGTTTTTTTTGCTTTGAGACATTTTTTTTGTTTAGGAATCAGATGGGTCATGATTGTATTACAGTTTAATATTATTTTTTATCTTCTACATGCTCTCAGATGGCACCATCTGCACGTCCAGAGATAAATATGGCCCTTAAATTATTCTATTTTTAGCTATTTTATTTAATTTTTTGGTTCATTCAGTTTTTTGTATCCAGTCCTGTTTTGACTACTGAACGGCTAGAAAATTGAGTGAAAAAAAAGAAGAAATTAAATGAATAATTTAACAGACAACTGATGGTCCATATTTACCTCTGGAAATGCAGGAGATGCCACCTGCGAGCATCTACATTTCAACATTTTTCGAGGGAGGAGCCCCGGACCCCCTTTTGGTTTGCCTTTCGCATCCACTCAACTCCACAAATATCCTTTGCCCCCAGCCCTGGCAAGGCTTAATCCAGCACTGAGTGCAATGCCCTAATTATAATATTAATATTGATGATGATGATTTTTATAGCAAGTTATATTGTGATGTAATAACTGTAACTACACTCGTAAATTGCTATTATTTATAAACCCTGTATATACGTTATACCTGTATGTCACGAGATGACCATAGGCTAATAAAACTATGACTATGACTATTACCCTTCTCCACAGCCCACCCCAACACGTGGTCGGTCATGCACGCACACGGGCGTGTACACGTACACGCTCCCACGCTGCATAGCTACATCACCGAGACTATCATCGTATACATGTTAGAGAAAACCTTCTTTTGGATTCTACCATGCAGAACAATCTTTATAGCATTGCACATACCATACATTAAAGATGAATATTCACAGTAGAATACTTGAAAATAATGTTGTTAAAATTGCAAACTTTTAGAGGCTTAACTTGTGGGCCAAGATGCAATTAAAAAAAATAAATCTTAACAAATATATGATCATTTCATTATGTATAAATTATTATAATTGATTAAGTTTTGAAATAGAATTAGGGACACGAGCCCCTAGTTCAAATTTACAATTAAAAATATATAATAAGTTGTACCGAATAAAATCATCATATGCTAAGATTTAATCCGCTTCATTACATCGAGATAAGGCCTACACAAATTAAGCCTCTAAAAGTATACAATTTAAACAGGTTTATTTTCACGCATTCTGGTGTGGATGTGCATCTTTAACTAGATGATGATCTGCTAGATTTTAATTTATAACAGAGAAACATTGTAATGTACGGGGGTGGGGGTGGGGAGAGGATAATAGTCACATCAATGGCGGGAAATTAGACTTGAAATCGCACAGCTTGTTGCGATCAAAATAGAGCCCTCCATACACCACGCCAATATTTCCTAACACATCAGCACGTTTGTAACTATAGTATTAGGTCAGAATATTCGAATCATCGAATATTCATTCAAATAGACCAAAATGATTGAATATTCGTATAGCATACGAATATTCGAACACTTACGAAAAATGACAAAATTGTCTTAAATTGGATTGAGAAATATTTCTCTTTCAAAATTGCTGCCAAAATGTTCTTTGGTCCACTTGATCAGTTTCTAGGTCCTTTATTAATCCAATGATGTTTGAGATACCGATTACTGGTATAGGAATTTGAATTAGCCTGTGGATATTTCAACTGTGACTACGCGTATAGAGGTGTGGGTTTTTAATCTCCACTACGTGGGTTAGACGCCCGTCTCCTTCGGCTCTCGAATATGTCTATTGATTTGGGGTGGTGGGGGGGGGGGGGGTAGGAAGGAGGTTGAGGTTAGCATTAATGTCAAAGTTACCAGCTTTGTGTCTTTGCCAGAAACGAATACCTGTTGGACTGAACAGATCAGCGGGCGTATTAGAAGTTACAACCCGCCCCACCACAGCCAAGGTAATCCCTTTACGGAAAATATTCGAACTGCGACCACGCCCACGGTTTTTATGCCAAAAGGAGCAGGTTGACTCTCGGTTCAAGGCCATTTCTTAGTGTCAAGACAACCATTTATGTCATCAATGTTAGCGGTTTCGATTATAGCAGAAAGGGGCATCCCTTAATCAATGATAATATTAGAAGATATCGTACAACCAATATTGGTGATCAGTCAGAAGTGTACAGCCTGACAGGGAGAAGTTGAAAACAAAAATCTCCGTCAAAATTTCATTCATATAATTATACGAATAATCGAATACCGATTTTATACGATAACCGAATACTGTTTGTAACACACACGACGCGTCTTTTGTAGAGCTATACAGTACAGCTTAGAAATAAGTTATCATATTTCGAAAAAAAACAACCCAAAAACAACAGAAATATGTTAGTTAGTAAGATGTGTTCTGTTGAATATTTTGAACACAATTGGGTTAGAAGACATTGCTGCCTTAGGCGGCAATGTCTTCCAATAAAATTACGTTCACGATATTCAACAGTACCTTTTATTTTATTTTGAAAATATTCTTAAAAATTATTTCCTAGCTGTACTGTATAAACAGATATCGTCAAATAAATCAAATGCTTACAGGATAGGCACAAGTCTTCAGACGGCTCGTTTATCATTTCAAATTGCGAAGAGCTGTTTCAAATGATGAGTATGATTCATATTCCGTATTTCTTTATCGACGAAATCAAGTGACAGCACCACCATTTGGTATATAGAACAGACGAGCAGCTAATTAAGATGGCGGCTAGATAGTGTAGCCATTTCCATTATGAATGTGATTTCAAAGGGCAAGTTCTAGATCATTAAATCGCATTACAATGGGCCTGCTAACGCGGGTTACGGGGCCGGTACTAGACCAATACCGGGCCGTATTGGTGCGGTAGCAGCCCAGTAATACGCGTTAACATGAGTGACGATTAAACGGAATGGCGCACGCTGGGTGTGACGTCGATGTGACATCCCTTTGAACCATTGAATCACGGAGTATATTAATTTAATCGGATACTAATCTGATCCCAAATATTTAGTCCGTGGGTCCGATAAATTTTGAGCTAATGGGAGCAATAGAGGAATCCAGTTTTAGCTATGCCCCGTCTATCTCTAGCTAGTTTCCAACCACGCTTCGCCCGTGTTGGGATCAATCCCTGAACTCCCTGACTATCAATTTCCAAAAAGCTATAAGGGTAAGCAGTAAGCCTATTGCAGAAACAGCACCCTGTCAAATTAGTTTCAAAATATTCAACATAATGTTTATTAAATAGTAAAGACATACAATTCGTACGCTTTGTCCGTTATCAATTAAGCGACGAACCTATCTGCGTCATTAATCGTCATTAATTATGACGTCATCCTGCACTCATGAAGTTTATTATGACGGCATATGATTGATGGATAAACTGGAAATGTCCATTAATATCTGGCTCGTGAGATGGCAACAACAGCGCCCAGTAGGATCAGTTTCAAAATATTCAACAGAATATTTATTAAATAGTAAAGACATACAATTCATAAAACAACGCTTAGTCCGTCGTCAATTACGCGTTAATTCGTGACGAGTTTTGTTACGTAATTGAATACGACGTCATCCCACACGTCTTGTTGTTAATTATGACGTCATATGATTGATGGATAAACTGGAAAGGTCCACTGTGTGTTGGGGGGGGGGGGGGCATGACCGACATGTACATATTCAAGTAGGAAAATATCCATAGCTTGCATTTTAAGATGATGGATATCTGAAATGGGCAGCTTTAATGAGAATTGCACTGTAAAATGCAGGTAATGAATGAAAAGTCTGTGTTAGTGCGTTGTATAGTAGTGCATAGGCCTGCTTCAGTTCCTCCTTCCAGATAACTGCAGTCACTTGCGTACATAGCCTGGTTAAATATACGCAAACGATCTCACCCAACTTGAAGCAGTACTTAATCTTCATTGCTTAACACAGACCGTCATACGCTGTTGAGAATCTCGTTGTTGGTGCATCAATAGTTGCGAATATCCGATATTGTCCAGAAGGAGTGGCCAAGTGCCGCTCACTTGTATATTAAAGCCTGTCCACCTGCTCAACCTTGGTGGACATGTTCTATGTAACGTGTGAGGGACCATACTATATCTTTCTGAAAAACTTGCATTTTTAGGCTTTCAAAATCTACATGTCACGTGCTAAGAGAAGGAGTCCACATCTTCACCTGAATTAAACGCTGGTAGGGAATAAGGCGCTACTTCTAAGCTTCTCTGCCTGCTCTTCGGAGACTTTTTCAATGCGCAGACCAATCTTATTCACTATGTGAGCTGTTCCCTTTCCAGTCAAAGTTTCCTCTAGTCGATCTATGTTGGCATACATGAGTGCAGTAGCTGCGTGCGTGCGTGCGTGTAGATTTGTTCTGGAAAGCACTTCATGTATTCGCTCAAAGATGCCGCCTTCTGCAAAGTGAATGGTGTATCGATTTCAAGTATCTTTGAGTATAATATTGAGTGGACATCATCAAATTGACTTAGCTCATTGATTAGTGCTAAATTACCTGTACGGATTTTTATGGTAAATGGTAGCAAAGCATGGCTGGCTATAATAAGTTTGAAGCATGTGCCATCGTAGACTAAATCCGCCCCAAATGAATTTATATCTCTGAACACTTTAGCAGATGTTGATTTAGGACCATCAATATCCTCAGTCAGTAGGCATTTAAGTAAATGCTGGACATAAAGAAGAAACCGTAATGTATTCTCATTCCGTTCCTGGTGTCTTTGGTGGCCACGGAAGTTCATCTTTTATTTTGGCTTGTATGTACAGGGATACTTGTTCCAGAGTTTTGTTAATATAAGAAGCAAAGCTCTTCCAGCTGCCGGTACTTATTTCATCTGCTAACCTTTTGTTTTCATTGGACCTTTCTATCAATCATATGACGTCATAATCAACTACGTGACGTGTAGGATGATATCGTAATCAATGACGTCATGAATGAAGTAGATAAGTTCATCAGGATCGCTTAATTGATGACGGACTATGCGTTGTTGTACGAATTGTATATCTTTACTACTTAATAAACATGATGTTGAATATTTTGAAACTAATTCTACTGGGCGCTGTAGCTGCCATATATATGCCCCCCCCCCCCACCATCACTGGATGTACACCCTTGTTCCCGACGTAGTCCTTTATATCTGTCACAATTTTTTGCTTCTTAGCATACAATTAATGTTGAAATGTGTTCGCCGCCATCTTGCCTGCCCAAGCGATAATATGTGACGTCATGTAGGTGCAGAGACAACACATTATTTATGATAGGTACCTCGAAATTTGGAATTCAGGATACGATGTTTCATATCTATTTCAAAACGCGTCAAAAGTGCACGGAACATAGTTAGAAATGTGCGAGGCGAAGCGAGAAAAGGATCTATATTATATTGATGTACTCTAGTTACAGGGATTACCATTGCCGTATCTCAGTAATTGCCGCTAAAAAGATCATTCTCACGTAATGGATGGACACTAATGCCATGCGCTCCCAGACAGCGTACGCAATTCTATTTCATGATCTATTGTAGAAGAATGACAATGACACAAAACCCTAATCCCTCTCCTACAAAACGGCGTGTGGGATAATGCGAGGTAACCCTCTGTCGGCACACGACGCATGTCGTAATGGGCATAGCACATCCAACCTAATATGCCGTATATATGACAAATTAAAGAAATTATAAAATGCTGAATATTTTGAAACAAATTTCCCTGGAAGGAAGCATCGGGTACCAGTTAGATCTGTTTCAATATCATCAAAACTGTTATGTATATGGCTGCTTTCAACTAATCATGGTCAATGGCAGGTCTATGGGGTTGGGTGGGGGATGGGGGGGGGGGGGGGTGGGCGGAGAGGCCATAAACCATCCTCTGGAAATGAAAATAGATTCTGTAGAATCATACGCAAAGTTTTGACGCAAAGGGAAAATGTTGTGTATCATGCAGAATGCAGGAAATGGCTTCTCAGGAAATCTTATTTTAATATTCCTATAGGGGAGGACCACAGGACCACACTATCCCCATTATTGGGAGAAGCCACGACATCATAGACCCAGATTGTTACCACCCCTAATAGAATCCTAAAATTGGCTCATGGGTTTGGTTAGTAACCCGCCTCCCCCACACCACAACCCCCACCCCACACCCACCCCCACAGACATCATCAAACACAATGGACAAGTGTTGACTAATGACCGGCTTGAAGAGACTTGTAGCTGAATTTATGCTTTAAAGTGGTGTTTATGGAAATCATGATGGAGATTGCGCCTTATAATTCCTGTAATGCATTCACATTGTCACGACAATAGATGCTCACAGCTGTCATCATAAAACATCATTATTACGTAGTTTATGCGAGGGAATAACGATTGCGTCAGGGATAGAATAGGCATAGGCCTACTGAGAGCCCTTCTAAATCATGGTAGATAAAAATTCGCAAGCACCCGTATGTACATATGTTGCCTGTATGAGGAGTAAACATGGATAGAGTGAGTGAAGGGAGGCGAGATGGGATAGAGGGTGGTAGGAGAGACAGGAAATATAGTGGGGGTTGGATAGAGAGGCGAGAGGGGGGAGTGGGATGGAGAAAATGAAGGAGTGGTGGAGGAGGGAGTGAACTTCAGTGAAGGAATGAATGACGATTATGAAGGAAGAATGGATAATAAGCGCCTGTGTGCGCCACCATTACACCCCCACCCCACCCCATCCCATCACTTTTGCAGCAAGAAATTTCTGCAGCAGTTGATAATTTCTCTCGTTTCAGTGAGCCTTTTCTGTTTGTTCATCAATCATATAGCGTTATAATCAACTACGTGACGTGTTGGATGGCGCCATATGAAATGGCGCCGTGGTGGAGGAGGGAGTGAACTTCAGTGAAGGAATGAATGACGATTATGAAGGAAGAATGGATAATAAGCGCCTGTGTGCACCACCACTACACCCCCACCCCACCCCATCCCATCACTTTTGCTGCAAGAAATTTCTGCAGCAGTTGATAATTTCTCTCGTTTCAGTGAGCCTTTTCTGTTTGTTCATCAATCATATAGCGTTATAATCAACTACGTGACGTGTTGGATGACGCCATACGAAATGGCGCCATGAATGACGTAGATAAGCTCGCCTCGAACGCTAACCACCAATCATAATACGTCATAATCAATTGTGTGACGTATAGGATGACGTCATAACCAGACGTCATGAATGACGTAGATAAGTTCGTCAAGAACGCTTAGTTGATGACGGACTATGCGTTGTTGTACGAATTGTGTGTCCTATTTAATAAACATGCTGTTGAATATTTTGAAACTAATTTGACGGGACGCTGTTGCTAGAGATGGGCGTGGCATAGCTACAACTGTATTCCTCCATTAGGCACACCCGCTGGCCGCTTCAATAGCATTTTAAAAGCGAAAGAAATATTATGTTGAGAAATATTATGCTGCTTGATTATTCAACACCGTGCTTGCACAGTGGACTTAAGGTACTAACTGGTACTTCAAGGTTCAAAGACAAAATAAAACTTGAAAACGAAATAAAGTCTATTTTGCTATTAGTAGAACATGTATCTTTTTCGCACCTTTAACTTCTTGAATGTTCTTAGATTGGGGAAACTCGCTCATCCCCTGATCAATGGGACAGGAATACTCATTCAAGGACCCACATTGGGCTCACGCCCTTAATGAGTTCCTGGATATGTCTTTCCCAATAGTGGCTCTAATTCTAGCCATGTCCGGCCCATCAATATATAAGCTTCGTCCACGCTTCGCGCGTCGTTGGATCTAAAAATGGCGAGAACCGGTCAGAGTGTAGTATGTGGGGCATGCAAATATGTGTAGACGACACGTAAGCGCACTCCCAGGGCTGATTGTACGCGCGAAGAAGCAACATTCTCCCTGGGTTGTGACAATCTAGATGTCTGTCAAAATATCATTGACCTAGTTTAATGACGCTGCGGGTGGTAATTTGGAATGACCGATTGTGTTGTAGATGATAATCCTTTTTTCGAACGAATAGCATCATTGGATGCACCTTTTCACATAGATGTTTTGGACGTTTGGATCTCTTAAATCAATTAAGTGATGCCCGCATTTGGCCTGTTTCTCCGAGGGAGTTAGGTGAAATTTGAAATGTTTACGTAGTGTATAATTATGTCCTAAAACAATGGAATTCGTTTAGCGAGTGCAGGTCCCTCGTGTTCTACAAGAATTTGGATAAAATGAGGACGCCGCATATTTAAATCGCTACTCCTCCATTAAAGATAAATGAAACTTGATCAAACTTGTGGGCATACTTACAGTGGAACGTATGGACATCATTACGGAGCCCAATTTTTTTATTCATCACCATGGTGATTTAAAAAGGGAACCGCACACATCCTTAAACTTTAAAATCGTTACGGAACCGGATTTTTTTTCCGATTCACTACCCTGCTGAGATTTACTAGGGCGCCCCACCATTATTAATAAAAGGATCTCGATAAAGCTTGGGAAACCTTTGACATAATTCGGAGCCAGATTTTCGAGTCACTACCATGCTAGGTTTTAGTATGGAGCCCCATGCACCCGCAAATATTAAAATCGCTATTCCTCCATTACTGATCAACAGATCTCTATAAGACTTGAGAATAGTATTCTATGGGCCACTCTCCTCATCAGTCTACCATAGCCACTATTACAGCAGCAATGACAACAGCAGCAACAACAACGACTACTGTTACTTCACATAAAGGGCCCGGTGAAAGAGGATTATTCTCTTCTGGGGCCAGTTTCACAAAGGTGCATAAGTTACGCACCCCCCCCCCCCCCCCCCCTCCCCCCCCCCCCCCCCCCCCCCCCCCCCCCCCCCCCGTCTAACTTAAGACGCTATACTTAAGTCCCGCGTTTACGTCATTTTCATGAAAGGGGTCGTAAATAAACGCCTAAATAATAAAACGCGTAACTTAGACGCGGAGCTCTCTAGTACGTTAAGGCGAGAATCGTCGCCGCTTATGACATGATTCAGCTGACTGCAATGTGACAGCTGTCAGTTGTTAATTATAGTAACGGGGTCAATCAGTACAAATACCCTCTAGCGTGAACCATATAGACAGTATAACTGTATATTCTAACGGCAGCGAGACGACAATTCGACGTTCGCCGCTACATTAAACTTGGTAAGCATTACCTAATTTCGTGTTTTATTTTGATAAACGTTGTCGACATGATCATGTTTGAATAAATCCTATAAATAGTAATTTTCTTAACATTGATTTTTCTAATGTGTTTGCAAACCAAGAAAGAAATGTGTTTGCAAACTAAGAAAGAAAACACCAAATGAGGTCAAGGCATAGGCAGTTTAGCGCGACGTCGTACCTCTTATTACGGAGAGTGGCGTAGAAGTAGGTCAGGCTGAAGACTCCTATACGTCAACGCGCACTAAAACGGCAGAGGGTTATTTCGCGGAAATGCAGACAAACCTGTCTATATCGGACATACGACGCACACGCTTTTCGGACCAATTGATGACTATTCATAAGAGTTGAGTCTTACTGTTAGGAAATCACGATCACACGCCATCCATGCGCCTAAAACCCCACAGCAGGTGAGCTGCAATTAGCGACCACCTATCTTAGTGACTATATTTTGATGGACCATACAGTGACCGTTATAGACAGGTTTGCTTGTATAACTCAACCAGTGTTTCGTTGATCGAAATAACATCACCTCAAGAAAGCATAACCATTTCACCAATGAGGGGTGGTGGGGGATAACCCCCACTCCATCACATCCCAACCCATACTCCACATAAAACCAGGGTTGTCAAGACTTTAACTGTATAGATAATGTGAAGTGATTTCCTGAAGTAAACAATACCATCTGATTGCAGACCCTCACTCTCCTGTTGTTAGTTACTGTTATGACATTGTAACCACATCCAGAGTTTTTAGATT
This sequence comes from Chaetoderma sp. LZ-2023a, assembly GCA_034401795.1. Classification (NCBI taxonomy): domain Eukaryota; kingdom Metazoa; phylum Mollusca; class Caudofoveata; order Chaetodermatida; family Chaetodermatidae; genus Chaetoderma; species Chaetoderma sp. LZ-2023a. The sequence continues at coordinate 125,680,039 of CM067359.1, forward strand.
GCATCCCTAGTTGTGGAATCCTAGTACAGGATCACACACACATTATTGTGTTAAAATTTGAGCTAAAATAAACCAGTAAATTATTGTTAACACTGTCGTATTGCGTTAATTCTAATTCCAATAAAGAAGGATTATTGGGTTTGAGCAGCATTTCAGAATTGTCATCATCATTTTATTCGTGCGTTTGTGTGTGCATGCGTCTGTGTTGTGCGCGTGTGTGGGGGGGGGGGGGGAGGGGTGGTGGGGGTGCGTGTGTGTGTGACTGTTTATGTGTGGTGCTCCCCATAAAAGCTAATCAGATTTGACTCAAATTTTAACACAACAAAGAATTTTATTGTGAAAGCGGATATCCAACATCAGCCATGATCAAGAAAAAAGCCAGATCAAATTTTTGGAAACTATTTAGCTCAAAATTTTTACATAAGAAAGGATGTGACCATACATTAGGGTTTCACAATTTTGGGTGTAATATGACAAAATCTGGCGAATAGGAAAGATGTACAATGTGATAAAGATGGCAGCGCCGAGGGGTCTACAATCTCTATCTTGTTATTGTATAAAACCAAAACAAGATAAAATGTACCATTTCCCTTTAACCATAGCAAATACCTCACAAGATGAGACACATTGCTTTTTCATGTCGTTATGCCAAAGCATGTGGGTTGTTTAGAATATTAACAAGGGCCTGTATCGTTTACCTGAAATATTTGCCCACTGACCCAACCGAAGAAAATGAGATGACCATTGGAAAAATTTACCAATCAAATTTCTGTGAAGAAAGCCTAGCCAAGTTTTATTAAAATTGACCCAGTGGTTAATAAGTATGATTTTCTAAGAAATTTGCAGAAAATACAATATGTCCGCCAAAAACGTTATATTTTGATTGATTCATGGCGGACATGTTTTTTTACATATACGCATATACAATTTTTGGCACGATCCATTCAGCGGTTCTGGAGTAGTTGTTTTCGCGAAAACTAGATGATCCACGATGGCCGCTGAACCATTTGGTCAATCACGTTCTCTTGAACAAACTTGGCTTAGCTCTTGCCCTAGATGATGTTTCATGAGTTTTGAATCGATTCCCAAGCAGTTTCGGAGATTTTTAAAGACTTCTACAAATCGGCCAAAATCCAAGATGGCCACCGGCCAATTTGGCCGATCGACTGTTTGGACAAACTTGAATCTCTATGCCCTAAGGATGCTTCCTGCCCAGTCCTATGCTGTTGAAAACGCTCTCCATGAGGTTGCCTTAATTTATTTTAGGGGACCTGAACCCGGTTACCGTAATCTGTTGATTTTACTATGGACATCAATGAGCTTTCTAAAGTTTAGGTTACCATATGTCTCCTTAAAGCATATAAGGCAACCTATTATGGGTTATCATTGGAAATATTACAGCACCAGGCCTGCTGCCAATACAATTGAAATCGACCAAGTGGCTCTTGAGAAGTCATTTAAAGAAAATGTTGATGGACGGACGGACAGTGGACGGTCGCCACAGCATAAGCTAACTTGGTGATTCTGGCCAGGTGAGCTAATAATTATTTAAAACATGTTTTGTTTATGTTTCAGATGATACTTATGTTTCAGAGTCATGGGAAAGACACTCATGCTATAAATTCATGATGGTAATTTACCAGCATCTACTTACTGTATCTGATGACATATTTCACTCTGGCATGTTGCTCAAATGCAATAGCAGTATTCTGCATGTCATTGGTTGAATCTTTCAATCTAGCCTGGATATGGCATTTCAAGGGCATCATGATTTTGCATGACTAAACCATTTACAAATGTAGTCAATTTCTCCAGGGTTTCATAGCAATACAAGTCATTCCAATGCCAGAATTTTAAAAATAGTCTTCTTGGTCTACCAATGGACATTTCTCAGTACCACTTACTGGGCCGGCTTGAGTGATAAACCTTCAAGTTGGATAAATTTGTGTCGCTTTATAGCATTTGTCATGTAGTTGTAATTTAAGATGGACCAAAATAAAATAAATTATAAAGTATCATTACCATGCAAAAAACGGCTATGATATTTTCATAAATTACCAACAAATAAACACCCTGGAGATTGTATCGCTCACCTGGAACCTCAGTATTTGAATCAGAACACTTGAAAATAAATTTCAAAACACATTTTGGCTGAAAACATACACATTTTGGTCAGATATGCTAACATTTTTTTCTTGAAATGAGGTAATTTGAGATTAAAACCAAAACATTTGGACAGAGATGTATATATTTTAGCAGCAAATATGGAAATCGCAGGTCAAAATGTAACACTTTTGACCAGACGTATGAAACTTATGATCAGAATTACAAATTCTGTGCTAGAAATGTGCATAGGATAGTAGAATTATGTAAGGGACAGAGGTATTATCTTTTGAAAATTACAACAGTCTCCAATTACCAGTTCATACAGCATGTTAATTCTGTATTTGATGAATGATACTCATGACTGAGTTAGAAAATCACAATTTATCATTCATCAAGTACAGAATTCATATTCTGTATAAACTGGTAGATTGAAGACTGGTGTAATTTTAGATTCTTATATCCAATTTTCAGTACTCATTGTGTCTACTGACAAAAATGACTGAGTAAGGCCAGGTACATTAGTGACTGCACACAATATGTGTATTTAGACACTAACCCAAGATTATTTGTTTAACATCTAGGCCATGCAACTCTTTAAACAATATATGCCAGTCTTAGTAACTACTGGTTCTGCAACAATTAACCATTTTGAAATCATTTTCATAACTTGACACAAGGGTTAAATAAAAACTTCAATCACCAAAACTGAATTTTTTCTTTTTAACTCATTCAATAAATACAGTATTTCCCTTAAATATGATTATTGATGTATGTATCAGAGTGTGTTGTTAATAACAAGTATATATGAATGAGACTGAAAACAGTCTTTAGAAACACTGTGGTCACATCCATTACAGGTGTGTGCTTGTCATTCTGAGATTGACTGAGAATGTCTTTTGGGAATTTGGTACCGGTATTACAGATGCTATTCCATTTACTGCATCCAATCATTTACGAGTGATGAAGAAGAATTCATAGAATGCATCTCATTGCAAGGCCTTCTTATCTGTTACACTAGACATTGATTTGATGCACACTCATCACCCTGGCAAAGGCTGCAAAACAAAGGAAAGTACTTTTGAATCATATAATATAATATTCACCAGTTAGGCACCCTGGAATTGCAGTCAAAGAGAATGCTATTCTTGGAATTTTATCACTGGAATGATTGGCTCAATCACCAAGCCAGTCATTCCAGTGGTAAGTTGTCAAAAATAGTCTTCTTACGGTCTGCAAATGGAGATTTTCTATGGGGGCAATGTATAATCCATTTGCAGACCAAGAGAATGCTATATTTGAAATTTTATCACTGCCATGATTGGCTCAAGCACCAAGCCGTCATTCCAGTGGTAAGTTGTCAAAAATAGTCTTCTCACTGTTTGCAAATGAACATTTTCTTAGCACTGCAATGATTGGTTCAATCACCAAGCCAGTTATTCCAGTGTTAAGTTGTCAAAAATAATCTTCTCATGGTCTGCAAATGGACATTTTCTATCGGGCAATGTATAATCCATTTGCAGACCAAGAGCATGCTATTCTTGAAATCTTATCACGGGAATGACTGGCTAAATCATCAAGCCACTCTGTCATTTCAGTGATAAGTTGTAAAAAATAGTCTTCTCATGGGTCTACAAATGGATATTTTCTATGGGACAATTTTTTTTCTTGACTACATTTTCTCATTACAGGGTACATACATCTTCTGCAGAATGAAATTCCATACTTTTTCTATACCTTTTCCAGACCTAATTAATCAATTTCTACTCCCATTTTATGTCTCAAATCCGTGTCCATATGAAAGCTGCCAAATGTTTTAGAAAAATTATGAAATTTGTAGCTAAGATCATCAATATTTTGATTATTATCTATATTATTTTACAAATGAGAATCACTTCTGACAATATTTTAATTTCCCATACATTTTCCAAAGCTGTAGGAGAAAATATTAAATTTTCCATAATTTTCAAGGCCTGAATATATTGGTTTCTTATAATTCCACACTTTTCCCAGACTTTCTGTGTACTTGTTTATGAACCATGCCATTAAATGGTTAAACATTTCCCTTGAGGAATATTTTAATTTCAAGGCAGCCATACTGAAAAGACTTTACTAGTGTGTACACAGGTCTGGCAGTTTGTCTGTCAATAAGTTTGACATTTGCATGATGGAACTTAACAACTTTCATCATTTGTTCCTTTTGACAATATCTATTGTGGCTATGACAACTGCCCTGCATTCAAAAGCCAATATGGCTACCTGATTTAAACAATTCAGATTCAGAGTGTATATTGTGCCACCACCTTATTCGACCACAGGTTCATAGGGCGAGTTTTAACAAAGGAAATGGAAGTCACTGGAAATGATGCTTGTTTTCTTGTTTTAACTCTTTAGCCAGCCAAAAACAGCTTCTGCAGTGGTCATGAGAAATGTGCATTTGCAGATTAAGAGGATTATTTTTTTTAATTACCACTGGGATGGCTGGCTCAATAACCGAACCAGTCATTCCAGTGTTAAAATTAAAAAAATAATCTCTTGGTAGGCAAAGGGACATTTTCAATGAAAACATGGAATTTATTTTTCACTTCAAGGATTAACAGCTCTTTTCATTAAACCATTGTGAAAGCTTGCAGGATGCGGCAACTATTTCTTAGATTTTACCACTTGAAGAATTGGCTCGATAACGAAGCCAGTCATTCCAGTGGTAAATTTACAAAAATTGTTGTCTATAATTACGGCAGTGCTGTAGCGGTATTCGAAAATTCATTTACCAGAAAAAGAGAATTAACTTGTGTTATTTATGACAAAGGATAATGGCTAAAATGGCTATAAATAACTGGCTGATTATTTTGAAAACAATTTGACAGTAAAGAACTTAAGGAAGCAACAACACACTCAATCTATTTTCAAAATAATCTGCCAACTATTATCTGTCACCTAGGGCATACACTTGGGCCTTGGCTCGATTCACTATTCATATTCTGACAGTTATACATACTGTGCTCCTATAGTGTGGTCGTAATAGACAGGCTTTATCAATTAAATTAAACCCCGGATTTCAAGCGTCATTTTTAGAGGACGGTGGCCCGATTATTTCAAACAACAAAATATCGCATGTTTAGATCGAAGATGTAGCTTTGACATGTTAGAAGCGAGGCGGGGCAGAAGATATGATCTCTATCAGAACAGCGATAGGGATATTCGAAAACTGGTGACTCATTTTGGCAGCTTAAATTAAGGTCTATAGTAAAGCCAAACCTTTCAGTGATGGTCTGTTTGTGTCGATAGCAATGCATTCGGGAAAATGTGCGAAGTTCCTGAGTGCAGAAAAGAAACAGATATGAATAAAAAGATCTAATTTTAGCACGTGTTCCCGATCTAAATGTTGACTTAATTAGCCTCTCGCGAATACTTGGCGTGTACGCTTGAAAAGGAGATTCTGAACGTGATGTTCTGAGTTAAACGTTTTCGTCTAACTTAGGCGTGGGTCTCAAGCACGCGTAAGTTACGACCATATTTATGCCCCCCCCCCCCCCCGCGTAAGTTACGCGCTTTTCGTGAAACCCGATTTACGCCCCCTACCGTACTTACGCCATATTTACGTCCAATATCGTACTTACGCACCTTTGTGAAACTGGCCCCCGGACGGTGAACCAGTCGGTAGACTACTCGGTTCCCAAACACTAGGCGAATAGGTGCCATAGAATGGGCTGGGTGCTGGGTTTACTAACCTCGCTCAGATCGAAAATTGAAAAATGTAAAAATTACATTCCAATGATGACTGTGCTATGTCCTAGTGCCAGTGCGTCGTCAATGACAGGGTTCCTAGAACTAATGCTTGACAATAATAAAAACTACTACTGCTGCTGCTACTGCTACTACTACTACTACTACTACTACTACTACTACTACTACTACTACTACTACTACTACTACTACTACTACTACTACTACTACCACCACCACCACCACTCCGTACTCAGACTAGACTGTAATTTAATTTTGTATATTTTATATTTTTACACTAACTACCGCCACAATGCATTAATTAAAGTTTTCCCCTCATATGCCATCTAATGGATGGCCAGAGTCTAATAAAGAAAACTGAACCATCCGGAGGCCAATTTTCGATTCATCGCCCTGCTGGGATTTAGAATGGTGGCCCACTCTTATATTTTAAAACCACGCCCCCTCCGTTAGTAACAAACTGATCTTGATCAAACTTGAAGGGGGGTATGATAGCGGTAATTAATGGATCTTTCCAGTTTATCCGTCCACCATATCACGTTATAATCAACTACGTGACGTGTAGGTTGACGTCATAATAAATACGGCATGAATGACTAGATGTAGTCCGTCTTAAACGCCATGTTTCTACTACTCCAGCCGCAGAAAACAGTAATCATACACAGCAGTCTGTACCAGAGGTGGTCCGCTTTACTGATACGTTGTGTATGCAGTTAGATATCATGCCCCTTACTCTTCAAACTACATAGCGAGAGATGGTGTTTGCTAACCAGCAATTCAGCCAGTCCTGTCCCTTAGTTTGCTTAGATATTTGAACTAATTTATCCTGCTCAAACATTTATTATATATATATATATATACACCAATAGACCTTTCCTACATTAGTGTATTTTGCGATAATACCTTCCCAGAACGCATTGTGCATACCACTTCCGGCTGGTATTGGGGATAGCCGACGCCCAAACAGGATTACTTTACTATTGGAATCCGATACAACGCACTTTAAGTAGTTTATATGAAGAACTAATTTCATAATATTATTTATCATATAAACAAACCTTCTAGCCCGTTCCATATTTTTCGATATAAGCGCACGTGCCATATTCAACGGAGTTGGCTGTTGAGTGCGCAACCCACTTAAATCGACCAATTAAAACATCGATTGATGTGAGCGTGACGCGTAGGGATTACTACGCGGTACTGTTTTACTACATTTTGTTTACTACGATTTGTCATTCATGAAACGTCATCGCAAAATGTCATCGTTTGACAGTTTATCAGTCGGCAGCGAAATAACGATTGATGGCCATGGCTATAATTTTCAATGACAGTTAAAATACTATTTAACGGCTGACATCGCCAGATTTTGTGTTTGTCACTATAATTTTTGCTGCGCATTCAGTATCTGTTATCAACTAGTGGTGCGTCACAGCGGCGGTATCGATTTTACGAAAATCAACAATGAGAAATCAAATAAAAGTTAAATCAGCAACTATTGGCAAATATTTCAAAATTACAGTTTATATGATAAATAAAATCTCAAACTCGGTCATTTTTCATATCACGATTATGAACCTCGTTGAAAATGATCAATTTTGCACTCACTAAACCTCGTGAAAATTGATAATTTTCTACTCGGTCCATAATAGTGATATGAAAAGTGACCTCGTTCCAGATTCTCTATTTAAGTTAAGCCAATTTCTGTATTCGTTTTTATATTTTTCTAAAATTTAATACAGTTTATTTTGATTTTAAAACAAGTCGTCGTCAATAAAAACACAAAACCAACCGGTTAACCAACCTTCAGCTTTACATTGAATACACTGACCAATCTCGTGCAATAACTCTATGACGTTAATCCCTAGGGAGAGATTACGCCCTGAGTAGAGTAGCTACTCGAGGGTAAATTATATGATGCGTACGCGTCCTTTCGCCTAAACTGCCTGCTATAACTGGTCCGAGGAGTAAATCCGGGGAGTAAATAACAATGGCGGATACCGTACGTACTCGAGTAAAGCAGCTCTCACACTTTGCCGAGTTCGATGCCGAGTCCCATCCTGAGTTAACTCGTGGAAACTCGTAGCAAAGATAGTGTTAGGTCATAGTGTAACTGGGTTAAACGCGGGTAAACTCGGGGCAATTCCTGTTATATCGTACGAGCGCGACTCGTGTAAAGTCGCAGACAATTTTACGCCGATTAGATACAAACTGCAACGACTTAATAAGAGTCACCCTGAGGCTTTTATGAGTCAACCTGAGCCTTCTATGAGTTACTTACGGGCCATGAGGATTTAGAAGAGTCATCACACGGAACCCCGGACCTCCACGAATTTTGAACGAATAATGTAAGAGTTAGCAGTGAGTTGGAACGAGTTAGCCATGAGTTGTGTACGAGCTACGTGGGGTTAGGCCGATTCGAGCCGAGTTTCGCCAAGTCTGTCACAAGCAAGACGGAGTCCAATAGGAATACACTATGAGATCGCCGAGCCTGTCCCGAGTCCCACACGAATCTGCTACGAGTTGCACCGACCACGTGACTAGGTGACATCAGCTCGAGGCTCTATAAAGCGCACTTGTGAGTGCTTGACCTCATTTCGACGGTGTTCACGACAATAGCAGGAAAGAGTACCAAGGCAGCAAGCGGAGTCAGGGACAAGACTGGCAAGAAGGAGGTCAAGGTAAAGCAGCCACCTTGCTTGAACACTACCACATATTCTGAGTTGGGTGGGGAAGATGTGGCAGTCCAACAGGAAGACGAGGCCACTCAACAAGAACCTGGCAACACAGAAGACACGCAACCACAGATGGTGGTTCCCTCTCCACCACCACCAGCACCTGAAAGGTCAACACCCCTAGCCATCAACCCCAAGAAAAAGAAGAACACACCCCTTACCTTTTCTCCAAGGAACAGGAGAAAGACATAGGGAGGGGACTGGTACAGAGACAATGAGTGCCTGTATAACAGACGTCACAAGGCCTACAAGTACTCTCAGATGAAGAGGCATCACACTAACATACGCCCACTCACATTGCTTCACTGTTCGAGGCCGTACTGGCAAACCCGCTATTACTCGCTATGTTGACTGCCGGTTTTCAGGTAGCCAATCAGATTTCTGCCTACTTCAATCTCTCTATAAGTCTAAAAATAGAGCCGTAGCTTCGTGCCAATTTCTATGGAGAGCTTGCGAGACACGAATGTCAATCTATGTGATTGACAGTATATTAATAGGATGATAATAACTGAGCAATTTTATTAGGCGGTAGTTGACTGACCTAATTTATTAAGTTTCGCGAACTTGGCGCACATATCAAAAGCGTTAGTGGGAGGGCGAGACCATGCGCTAGGACGATGATGAAGAGTAGACTGTATGAGGAGAAGGCGGCCACCTTGGTGCCAGAGTACACTTGTGAGTTTAATCTTTGGGGTTCTTTTGAATTGCGAATGTTATTGAACGTATCAGTTAAAATTCCATTTGCCAACAATCATTCCACATAATTTCTGAATCTCGCCACATGCTATTTTCACTGGTCGTGACCTTTGACATCTTGATCTTTGACCTCTGACCTCTTGACATTTAACCCTCCTCGAAGCTTAGTCAAGATCCATCCACTAGAACTTGCATTATCGCACCACATCCGTTTTCGATTATCGTGACCTCTTGACCTTTTGATCCCCAAATCAGTAGATTTCTTCGGGGGGCCATGGGAAACCTACCACCCAAGTTCCGTTAAGATCCCTCCATTAGAAGCTGTGTTATAGTTGTGGACACACACGCACGCACGCACGCATGCAGAGACAGACGCGCCTGTTACAATAGTATCATCCTCGTTGGCGAGACTAATAACATTGGCTAGAGGACTCTTGTAAAATCAATAAAGTTTTCTTTTTGTCGGTGGGGTGTTATGAAGTAAACATATTCAATTGATATGTACTAAAAAATAAATTTCTTACATAACATTAAGCACCCAGATACAATTTTGCATTTATTCTTGTCGTTGGCATGTTATGAAGTGAAATTATCATATAACCTTTTTCAATGCAGCCCTAAAAAATATGTTGTGTATCGATAGTAGCTACTCCTACTGAGCTCGTTGCAACTCTTGGCAGATCGTGAGAGCTCGTGAGTAGGTCGGGGAAACTCGTGAATATGTCGGGGTAACTCGTACTTATATTCGTACAACTCGTAGTTAGCTCATACTTACCATCGGCTCGGCACAGCTCGTAAACTCACCAACTGGAGTAGCTACTCTACTAAGGGCGTAAACTCAACACCTAGAGTAGCTACTCTACTAAGGGCGTAAACTCACCAGTTGGAGTAGCTACTCTACTAAGGGCGTAAACTCACCAGCTGGAGTAGCTACTCTACTAAGGCCGTAAACTCACCAACTGGAGTAGCTACTCTACTAAGGGCGTAAACTCACCAACTGGAGTAGCTACTCTACTAAGGGCGTAACTCACCAACTGGAGTAGCTACTCTTCTAAGGGCATAAACTCACCAACTGAGTACCTACTGTACTAAGGGCAAAAACTCACCAACTGGAGTAGCTACTCTACTAAGAGCGTAAACTCACCAACTGGAGTAGCTACTCTACTAAGTGCGTAAACTCACCTCTAGTTGCGCCTCTTCAATAGAAGCGCTCTTCGTGAATACAGATCTTGATGTTTTAAACTGTAAAACCCTGACTTCAGCTACAGTTTGTGATTAATACTGATACTTACGCTGACAAAGCTCTGTGCATGGCGAACTTGATTTTACCGCATTGACAGGTGCATCAGAGATTTGCATGAACACTTGATAAGCTCTGTGCAAACTTTAGATGCTTCTGGTGGAGCTATCCACAATAGTTGCCACATAGAGTCTGATAAAATCCAGCTCCAATTGATCCATCCAGTTTTAGCTATGCCCCGCTCATCTCTAGCTAAGCTCCACCCACGCGTCGCCCGTGTCCTGACTATCAATTTCTAGAAAACTGTACAGGTAAACTGCTGAATAGTCAAATTAGTTTCAAAATATTCAACAGCATGTGTATTCAATTGTAAAGACTCAATTCGTACAACACCTCACCCCATCCTCTGGAAATTGATGGTCCAGGGGTTCGATCCCAACACGGGTGAAGCATAGGTGGACCTTAGTTAGAGATAAGCGGGGCATGGCTAAAACTGGATTCCTCCATTGCTCACGTCGTTCCACAGTAACGTTCTGAAGTTGACTTGTTTTGTCATAGAGTACAACAGCCAGCCGCTCAAGACCTTGGAAATGTGTAGAAGAAGAATCGAAAGTGAGCAAAAGGATAGCGGTGCATTTATAGGAATGCATTTGTTGATGCTGGATAACATTTCCAGGCTTCCCATACATGCGCTCTTCTTTCGTTTCCCACCCCACCCCAACCCAAACCAAAAATAGGAAAATGTTGTTCCTACATCCGGCTGGGATTTTTCTGCTGGTAAGCCTCCTCACTACAACCCGACATACCATATACAACAAATGAACCAAAGCATAGTATGTTGAACATTTTGAAACTATTTTGCATGGAATGAAGCATCAGATAAGTCAGATCAGTTTTAATATTGTCAAAAAAGGTGAGGATAACTTAGGAATATGGCTATTTTGAGCTAATCGGTGGTCAATGGTTGATTGAAGGGCGTATAGGAGGGGTGGGGCGCCTGGCGTAGGAGATCAGCAATCAACCACTGAAAATCAAAATAGATACTATAGAATTATAGGCACAATTTGGACACAAAACGAAGATCAAGCCGAATGCTGCTTCTCAAATAATCTCATTTTAATATTTGTCTGAAGAGAGGACACCCATCCCACATCCTCCCCGCCACCCGCCATTGGGAGGAACCACATTCTCCAGTACGTTTCCTAGATTGGACAAACCCCTATGTTCCTATGTTGCTTTGTTGGCGTGGTTAATAACACCCCCCCCCCCTCCGCCCCCCCCCCCCCCACACACACACACAGGCATCGCCAACCATAGCCAACAAGCGTGGACTAATGACAGCCTTGAAGAGAGTTGTAGCTGAATTTACCCTCTGAAGCGGTGTTTATTCAAATCACGACGGAAGTTGTGCCTTATAATTCCTGGTAATGTATTCACGTTGTCACGGCAATAGATGCTCACAGTCGCCATCATAAAACATTATCATTGCGTCCTTTAAATTATCTCTGCGAATAGCGATTGCGTCAGTGGTAGAATAGACAAGACATTCAGATAGAACCTTTGTAAATCATGGTAAATATAATTCACAGGCGTGTGGAGAGAGAGAGGGGGTGAGGGGCAAGGGAGGGATGGGGTTGGAGTGAGAGAGTGAGAAGGCGGAGAGAGCTACGGATTGGGGGAAGGGAGGAGGAGGTAGGGTGAGGGTGGGGAACAGGGGGAGGGGGGGGGGGCTACAGAGTTGGAAAGATGGAGTGGGGAGGGAGGGAGGGAGAGGTAGTATGTCTGTTCGTCATCCCGTTCGTCCACCTAGGCATCCGCCTGCCAACTCGGCCGCCCGCCCATCCGTCTATCCATCCATCCATCCATCCACCCACCCACCCACCCACCCACCCGCCCACCTATCTATCTATCTCCCTATCTATTGTGTATTTACCATGGAATGTGTATCACGATGCACATATATCTTACTAATACCGAGGTTATTGTACTAGATAGACCACTGTCCAAAGTTTACTAGACAACACGCTTAACTTTCTACGCATAGCAAAGAGCTATTCAGTCAGCCCGAGGCATTTAGTAGCTATATCTTAGTGGACGAACAGATTACGGATCAATCATCATCTAACTGAAATTATTTTGACTGTGAAAGCGATACGCGGATGCCATATGCCCACAGGCCACAGTCCTGTCAGTCCAGCGTTCTACATCATGTATGTATATATTTTATCCGCAGAGCATGGCATAGCTTACGAGACATAACACGCATCAACAATCACGTTCAATCGTCGTAAAGTGTAATAGTAATACAACATTGAAGCCGAGTGATGATATATATCGCATACATAAGTGGGTAAGTGAAATGTTAGCAATGTATTAGTTAGCCTATACGCTATCTAATATAGGCTATGCTAGTGTTAGTATAGTAGGTGAGTATTTCAACTTCAATATGCGCTAGATGACCTCAAAGATTTTAAACTAAATTTGAAGATCTTTGACCTCTTCTAGTTTCCGTTTTCTCACATGTGTATGTTTACACATTGAAGTTAATATAGGCATAGGACTTAACTCAAATATCCATTTTGTTTGTCATATTACGGGCAACTGTCAAATCTTTATTAGTGTTCAGCTCGCTAACTAGTCAGGCCCTAAGACCACTATTAACATTTTAACGGTTTATTTTCAAAATCCAATGCGTATGGGAAAGCGTAGCGAAATGGGACGTGGGACAATCCCCTCTCGCGAAATGTATGCATAACTGCATTTCCCAAGTCAGGAATGAATTATCTCCCATTATTTTATAAACAATATTGAATCACCGTAATGAACAAAATCTTCTTTTACAAGTACCTCTCCGGTTTCCGGCCTGGCTATTGGACTGTATTTCAGTTAATTGAATTGTGTCATATCCTCTCAAATGCATAGACTGTATTTCAGTTAATTGAATTGTGTCATATCCTCTCAAATGCACTCGATGAACATAAATCCACGTGCGTAGTATTTTGTGATATCTCGAAGGTATTTGACAGAGTATGGCGGAAAGGATTGATGTTTAAATTGTAAGAGCATGGACGACGAGGGAACACTCTTATTTGGTTTAATAGCTACTTTTCATCACGGCAACAATGCGTATTAGTCGAGCAAGATAAATCTCCTTTAAGACAAGTCGAGGCCGGAATCCCCCAGGGCTCGGTGCTCGGTCCTCTTATCATTAACGTATATAAACGATATTTCACATAACATTGAAAGTATCTTAAGGTCATATGCCGACGACACTGCTTGAAGCTGCTCTAATACATCATGTAATGAAATAGACAGAAAATTCACCTTTCCAGAGTATCCATCTATGATCTGACGTCATATGACGTCATAATTAACTAAGTGGCCCGTATGCTGACGTCATAATCATGACGTGATGAATGATTCCATATCGCCCGTCTTTCACGTTGTATGAATTGTATGTCTTTGCTATTTAATAGACATGCTGTTGAATAGTTCAACAGCGCCCAGTCAAATTAATTTGAAAATATACAACAGCTACCATGTATAGCTTTCTGGAAATTGATAGTCACGGAGTTCAGAGATCAATCGGTCCCAACAGCACCCAGTCAAATTAGTTTCAAATTATTCAACAGTATCTTTTTTAAATAGCAAAGAACTACAGACATACAATTTATACGACGTGTCGGACTGAGATTTGATGATGGTCTATATGGAACCCTTTGTGACGTAATGATTGTGACGTCATCATACACGCGCTGAGCTGATTATGACGTCATACGAGGTCAGATGATGGATGGATACTCTGGAAAGGTAAATTAACCCTTCAATGGTCGAGATTTTTCAAGTGAATGAAGACAAATCTTCTTATAAACGTACAAGTGTAATTTACAGAAATAACTCTGTTTGTCGCCAAATGTATATTTCTCAAGACCACTGCATATGGCGTTTTGGTCGGCATGACCATAGAATGGTTAACGATACGGAAAAATCCAAATGTTTGCTTAGTCGGTGTCCATTTGCACACCCGGAGATGAGTATTTTTGAGAACTTACCGTTGGAATAACTGGCTTGGTAACAGAGGCAGTCACTCCAGAGGAGGATTTTCTGGGCTTGTCTTCTTTTGACCGTCAAATGGACATTGTTTAAGCGCTCTGTAGAAGCAGTGTTTAGTCAACTTGACGATTAAAGCGTTAAAATGACACAATTCTGGGTTCCTGGGGTTGAATCGGATGTACATGACCGTCTGTCTATACATACCTAATCTACCGTCTGTCAGAATTCTTGTCTTAATGAGAATGGCACTGATATGTATTTGTTCAACAAGAGGAAGATAACTCGTATGGCAAATTTGCCATCCCATTGTTGGGAATGATTGTCTATGATGCTATTACTAATCATGTTCGAGATAATTTGATACAGATGAGATTATTATTATTATTATTATTATTATTATTATTATTATTATTATTATTATCCCCAGGTTTTAAAAAAACGTCGGGGATATTGTAATCGCCTCCGTCCGTCCGTCTCTCACGCTATCTCTTCCCAAACCATTGGGTGGAATTAAATCAAATTTGCTATGTGGGTTAGCCATATGATTCCGCTTTGCAAGACAATATTTAGATTTGGTTCCACCCCCAGGGGGACGTGGCAGGGGTCAAAAGGTAAAATCAGTTGTAACGCAACACATCTGAAATCGTTAGACGGAACTCAACCAAACTTGATATCTGAGGTACCCATATGATTGCGGAGTGCAAGAGGCCGTTTAGATTTGGCTCCGCCCCGTGGGGGTGGGTCAAAGAGCCAAATTTTAACCTGCGGAAATTGATTGTAACGCATCTACTCCGAAACCGTTGGACAGCATTCAACCAAATTTGGTCTGTAGATTACCCATATCAATGTGGAGTACATGAGTACATTTACATTTGGCCCCGCCCCAGGGGTGGGTGAGGGGTGGGGTCAAAAGGTAATGAAATTGATTGTAATGCAACTCCTCTGAAATCGTTAGACGGAACTCAACCAAATTTGATATCTGAGTTACTTCTATGATTGCGGAGTGCAAGAGGCCATTTAGATTTGGCTCCGCCCCCCCCCTCCCCCCCCCAGGAAGGGGGGGGGGGGTTGGACTGGATCGGGGTCAACTGGAGCGGGGTCAAAAGGTCAAATTTTAACCTGTAGAAATTGATTGTAATGCGTCTCCTCCGAAACCATTGGACGGAATTCAACCAAATTTGGTATGTGAGTTACCCATATCAATATGGAGTGGATGAGTACATTTAGATTTGGCCCCGCCCCCAGTGGTGGGAGGTGGAGGGGGGGACAAAAGGTTATGAAATTGACTGTAATGCAACTCTTCTGACACAGTTGGACGGGATTCAACCAAATTTGGAATGTGAGTTACCCATATGATCGCGGAGTGCAAAATGACATTTACATTTGGCTCCGCCCCCGGGGGTGTTGTGGGGTGTGTCAAAAGTTCAAAGCGGTGAACGTGGGGATTTGCGATGCCGCATCATCGATCAATCAATCTAGTTATTATTATTATTATTAGTATTGTTGTTGTTGTTGTTGTTGTTGTTGTTGTTGTTGTTGTTGTTGTTGTTGTTAATTACTAATCCCCCATCCACCCAACTCCATCTCCGGGCCTACTGACGGTCTATATAGCGATTAACATATCTGTCTGCCCATCCGTCAATCTGTTCGTCTGTCCATTTCTTGTTAACACAAAACCTATATTTCCCAATCGTAGAACATTACCACTATTGCCTGCAGACGTGCGCGCGCTTTTTCCGAGGAAGGAAAATTATTCACTATAGAGCAGCTATCCACCTTTTAAAATCTTGCAGCCGTGCATAACCTGAAAATATCTGCATAGTTTCCTGCCAAATTTCTTTATCGTATGCTTTTTTTATTCCACACCAACCCGCCACCTCCACCCCTCTCCCCCACCCCACCCTCGCCCAACCCCACCCACCTGACATGAAACGTACGTCTATGCGTCCTCTGTCTGTCCATCTATCCGGTTGTCTGTAATCATTTCCTGTTAACCCAACGCCTACCTACTATCCTCTAGTTGTGATTCCTGTGAAGATTGGTAAATTTTGCCAGTACAACTTGAAGATACACATGTGCCCTTTTCGGGAATATGCGGCCATATCTGCTAGAATTATCGCCCTTGAGAAACACAATATTTCATTAAAATTTCTCTTTCAGGCAAGATCTCAAACAGTTTTGAGGGGTCGATAATTCTAGCAGGGGGTCGGTGGGGTGGCGGCGGGTGGTGATGGGTGGTGGTGGTGGATATTCTGTCTATTGATGGCTATTGTTATTATTAGTATTTCTTAGCGTAGCCGCTGTGACTAATTGAGTAATCGATCACGTGATTCCGCCCTATCACCACCCCCCCCCCCCCCATCCCGCTCTCACTCCTCCCTCCCTCCCTTCTACCATCCGCCCCTCACCCATCTCTCTCCCTCCCTCCCTCCCTCCCTCCCTCCCTCCCTCCCTCCCTCCCTCCCTCCTCTCTCTCTCTCTTTCTTTCTTTCTCTTCCTCCCTCCCTACCTCCATCCCTCTCTCTCTTCCCCCCCCCCCCATCTCCCTCCCTCCCACCATCCCTCACGCACCCCATCTCTCGCTCTCTCTCTCTCTTTCTCTCTCTCTCTCTCTCTCTCTCTCTCTCTCTCTCCCTCTCCCTCTCTCTCTCTCTCTCTCTCTCGGGGGCACACACATATGCATTAACCTTTCATTATTTGCTTCAGAACTCTGACGTCACACCATGAACGAGGACCTCAATTTCAAAGTGATGATAGAGGCCGATAAGGAGGCTGTTAAGGTGTTTCTCTTGAAGCATTTCTTTCCCTCAGAACCACTGAATGCTCAGCGGAGGACTCCGCTCAGAGCGAACCACGAGGTTACATGTTACGTGCTACAAAGCATAGTAGATGACTCGGTAGACAGCGGAGTCGCTATTCTAGCTATTGTCAAGAAAACTGAGGAAATCGTTGGAACGAGGCTATGTGGGATCATGCGCAAAGACTTCCAAGGGTCATTCAAGCTTCCCGAGGGCGTGAACGACCGCGAAACAGATTTCTGGAAAAAGGACTTTGCTTTCATAAATAAGGTTCGCGAAGGTTTGGACATGTTTAAGATATATGCTGTGGATTCTTACTTACATTTCATGGGTTTCGCGGTAAGAAGTGATTACAGGCGCAGAGGTATCGCGACCCGGATGGTGCAACTGTGTATCGACATGACTCGGATGAGCGGTATCAAGCTTATCATGGCAGAGTCGACAAGTAACTATTCGAGGAGAATATTTGAGAATTGCCAATTTATTACCCTCAGGGAGATGCCATTCTCGAACTTCTTTGGTAAGATTAACACAGGTGAACACATGTGCATTACGCTTCATGTAAAGAAACTATGATCTAGCATGCTCTGGCCCTATGGGAAATGGGAGGACACTACCTTTGCTAGCATCATTGTTGCTGTGAGAGAAAATAAAATTTTAAAGTAACTCGCGGAAGCGTTCATTTAAAAATACAATGCTGCATGAAACCATCGGACCAAAATAAACGGGCGAAGCCATCTAAATGCCAATGAGTGATATTATTCCTATTTTACTGCAATCATTAGAAATATTGGCTTATATTGTACAATTGTGATATTAATAGTGAATCGTTATAAATTTGTAATTAGTGTATATATATATACATGTTGTCAGGAAAGTAAACATCCTGCTATACCGTCATAACATTACAACTCTAGTCAGTCTAGGCGGAATATGACTAATGAAATGTACAGTGGTGAAATGTTAATGGAGACATCCAGTTTTAGTTATACCCCGTCGACATCTAGCTAAGCTCCACCCACGCTTTGGTCGTGTTGGGATCTATCGATCCCCGCACACTCTGAATCTCAATTTCCAGAATACTATAAGGTAAGATCTTGAATATTTTGAAACTAATTTGACTGGGTGCAGCAACAGCGCCCAGTCAAATTAGTTTCAAATTATTCAATAGAATGGTTATTAAATAGTAAAGACATACAGTTCGTACAACCTGAAGGACGGCGTATTTAGCGTTCACGGCAGACTAAATAGAGTCATTCATGACGTAATGTGCTATCCTACATGTCACGTAGCTGATTATGACGCCATATAATTGATGGACAAACTGGACCGATCCATTTTAGAGCAGGTAATATGTTTGCAATACTGTGATTTGTGTGTACATATATGTTAATGGGATCATATGAGCTTGCTTAACTTTCTAACCCTCGAAATTCCCGTGTGTCAGTTTCAAAATAATTATACAGGTAAGCTGTTGAATATTTTGTAAGTAATTAAACTGGAAGCAACAGTTCTCAGGCAAATTAATTTCAAAACATTCAACATAGTAGTGCTTACGTGCTTACATCATAAAGAACTTGCCGCTTCTGGCCTGTAACTGTTGAATGGCTGAGGTTACCATTGATCAATACATGATTTGTAGGCTATCCTATCGCTTGTCAGATTTGATAATTGAGACTCATCAATTAATTAACTATTTAATTCAAATCGTTCACCGGCCTGTGATGAAAATCTATTGTCTTAATCCGTCAACATTTTGTCACGTACAATCTCACATGGAATAACTTCTCGTCGCGTACTCATTAGTGTGCGCACAGCGCACGTATACTAAATCTAATTTCTTGATCCGCTCAAACTGACACGTATAGTCAGCCTAATCCATTCGGTCGAAGGACTATAGTTTAGTCAATCAGAACTTGCCACTTAATTATTTCATCAGCCAATCACCACCATTCTCTTAATTACTACATCGACCATTTATGTGGTTATCCTCTGCAAACATTGGCAGTGCAATTTAATTAATTTAATCACATTTGGTTAAACCAACCGTATAGCCGTCACATGGAGTTCGAGTTCCGATGTGCGATTTTGTCCAATGAAAACATGATTTTCAAGTGAGTCTAGATTTCAAAATCTGACAACATTGTATCAACATGATTTCACATGAGATCATATCCATTTAAGTCATGATAATTTTAATGGAAAATTAGTTCTTGCTGTTATTTGGCACCATTTGCATTGTGACCAACCCATTGCGTGTACTGTATTACATTTAGATGACTAAACGATGCGTGCGTGCGTGCGTGTCAGGTGTGTACCAGGATGTCAGTATCATTTTCTAATATGTAGTTAAATATGGCAAAAGAACCCATTATTTTACCTTATTACGAGTCTTCTAAATCAATCCACATCACAACCTTCCATTCCACACATTCTCATCCGGGTTTCTCTTAGCAAAAATGATGCTGTCGATAGTGACAATAAAGGGATCCATTTCTAGCTAAGCCCCGCCCATTTCTAGCTAAGCCCCGCCCATTGCTAGTTGTGCGCCTCCCATTTCTAGCTAAGCCCCACTTTGTACACGTGTTTGAATCGATTTTAAACATTTTGAACCCTGAATTATCATAATCTCAATATCAGAATATTTTGAAACAAATTTGACTCAGAGCGGTTGCTGCCTATGACCCGGTAAAATTAGTTTCAAAATAATTATATGTTTATGTTATAAATAAAAGACATACAACTTAAGACTGTTACAGACGGACATTTATCCATTTAGTATCGACCTACGTCATTTGCTTATGACATTAGAAACTTGAGTAACAGATCGGATACGTACATTACAATAAAGAGGGTGGGGTGAGGGGTGGGGATACCACGAGTTTGTAAAATAAACATGTCAGTTGTAGGTCCACTTTTTTTTTCAAGGCACGTAGGAATCTGGTTTCTAGAGCAGATTTGGCCTCAAGTTATTCTGATTCGGCTCATTTATTCCTATGATTATTAGATATCTGCATATCAATTGGCTATTGTTAACCAAATGGTGAGTGTTTGGAATGTGTTACAAAACCACGAACACATTCCACACCCAAAGGGAATTATGAGGGACTCGGGTATGCCAGACAGTTTTTAGCCCAACATAGAAGAACAATGGATAGATTGCTTTCATTTACTTATTTCTCTCCATAATCCCTTCTATGTCAAAGACACTTGTTCCAACTGGTCTGGACGTCCACGTTGCCCTTCCGGTATAGAAAGATTGATTTGGGGCTTCAAACCACCCCTTTGCAACAGCGGCCACCTCGCTGTCATCCTCATATCTCTTACCACATAGGAACCTTTTCAAAGTACTGAACAAAACGGGCCAGGTTTGGAGATTACAGAGTATGAGGCAAGAGTTTGTATCCACATTCTTGTGCACTATCCAGGTTCACTATTCACCTTTTCAGAGTACCCACCCATCATATGACGTCATAATGAACTGCGTGATGTGTACAATGACATCATAATGAATGACGTCGATAAGTACGAACGCGTATTTGAAGACGGTCTATGCGTTGTTGTACAAATTGTTTGCTTTTACTATTTAATAAATATTCTGTCGAATATTTTGAAACTAATTTGACTGGGCGCTGTTTCTGCCATAGGCAGCAACAGCACCCAGTCAAATTAGTTACAAAATATTCAACAGCTTCCCTGTATAGTTTTCAGGAAATTGATAGGTAGGGCATTTGCGGATCGATCAATCCCAACACGGCGAGGTGTGGGAGGAGCGTAGCTAGTGATGGGCGGGGCATAGCTACAATGGAAAAGTCCATTGAAGGTGTGAACTGGTGCATTGGCCTGTTGGAGGAGCACACATAGCGGCACAGTCACGCCGTTTCAGCTAGGTTGATTCCCTCAATTTCCGAATTGTTTCTCTGCTGTCACAGAAAACTGTAGCCATAATCTGTTTGACCTGGTTGCTTTGAATGTCTTTGTCCCGAGTTATCCTGCATGTTTCCACTCTATAGATCCGTGTTTGGCTTCAGGGTCGTAGTGGTAGATCTAGGTACTTCAAATTCTCCATTCTGACCGATAGATGTGACACTTGGAGTTAGCGTAATTAAACAGCTACTAAACAGATCTTCAAACGCACGAAAATATTACATCCATGTTATAACATACATGATACACATGGCCATATAGCATAAAGAAATATTTGTTATTACAACATAATCTAGGTGGGGCCTCAAAACTATCTGAGAGTCCCTTCTAGTTTCAATTATTCATCTGTAATTCAAGTAGTAATATGTACCCTTGGCACGAGACATTGAAATAAGGAGACGACTTATGGGGGATTGTGGGTGTATTTGTATATAGGTCACGGTAATGCAAAAGTGGGCGGTCGGTAGATTTTTACGTACAAAAATATCCCTCATCTGTATCAATGCATTAGTGAAACATTTATGTTTTCTCTGACAGACGCCTAATAACGCAGGTTACTGGGCCCAGTATGGGCCCTGTAACCTGCGTTATCAGGGATAGGATTCGCGTTCCGGGGCAGCACAAGAATAGATTCAATTCAATTCAATTTATTTACACCCAGGCCACAATGTCCATACATTTACACGGTCAATGGCAATTACATGGAATGTTGATAATTATTATTATTATTATTATTATTATTATTATTATTATTATTATTATTACATGTATTATTAATATTATTACGACAACATGCTATGAGTAATTGTATTATTTTACATTATATACACGAACAATTTACTTAAACGGATCACTGCGCTTCATAAGGCAGAAATATAGTGCTCCCCCCCCCCCCCTCTTATAACAAAATACCGTTCATATGCCTACTCTCCCGGCTGTACCTAGTTTAACTGGTTTCAAAACAGGATTACACGATTTACTGAATTCTTGGTGTAGCATGTATTGCTAAAAGCTGTTGCTGTGTTAAACATGTAGCCGCTAAAGACAACACTGTTATAGCAATGGATCTTTCCAGTTTATCCACCAATCATAGTATGTCATAATCACCTACGTGACGTGTAGGATGGCGTCATAATGAATTACTAGGTTCGTCATGAACGCGATAATTGATGACGGACCAAGCGCACATTGTTGTACAAATTGTATGTTTTTTATTATTTAATAAACACGCTGTTAAATATTTTGAAACTAATTTTACTGGACGCTGTTGCTATAGGCAGCAATAGCGTCCAGTCAATGGTCAACAGCTTACCGGCATATTTTTCTGGAAATTAATAGTCATGGATCGATCGATTCAAACATGGGCGAAGTGTGGGTGGGGCTTAGCTAGAGATGTGCGGGGCATAGCTAAAACTGGATTCCTCCTTTAATGTAATTGGCTATGACAGAGCGGGTTAATGAAAGAAGACTTATGAAGTTAATGCTTTCTAGAGATAATGCCTATATGTCAACGTCAGATGGCGCATTGGAACATCAACACGCAAACTTCTCCACGGATCAATATCCATTATTAAAGGCATACTACTCTAATCCCAGATTTCGCATGCTATCAATTATAGCAGAGAGATTTCAGATCATTCATTTTCAAATACGGCCATATATTTTGCATTTGAACATTGCGATAATGTTAGTTCCTGGACGACGCCATACCTGTATTATCACCATATTCTCTCCCTTGAAACACTCATATCAGCCAAAAACGGCTTCTGCAGTAGTCTTACGAAATGTCCATTTGCAGACCAAGAGATTATTTTCGAAATTTTACCACTTGAATTACAGGCTCGATAACCGAGCCTGTCATTCCAGTGGTAAATTTTCTAATATAGTCTTCTCTTGGTCTGCAAATGGACATTTTCTATGAAAAAATTGAAATTTTCTTGAACAAATTTGAGGATTACAGGGTTAAGTGATATTCTGTGATGCCTTCTAGCTGCAGATATAGCACACTCTTTATCATATAATAACTATCCTGATAAATATTTTGAAACTAATTTGACTGCAAGCTGTTGCTTGGAGTCATATTAGTTTCAAAATATTCAACAGCTTACAGGTATTGTTGCCGTTACATCGCACTGACAGATTACATTTGTAACTATATGATCGATTGTATATATGGTGGGAGTTGCTGTTTTTCCCCGATTAGTATCCCAGTACAGAAAAACTTCTCAGACAATAAGCATCAAACGGAAAGTCTATGGGCTACAAAAGACACACATTCGGCGCCACAAGATGGCAATTCTTTAAGACTGTCGGTCATGTGACCACCATTCTTAAAGAACCACCAGCTTGTGGTCCCAGATGTAGGTGGCCATACGGTGTCTATGATATATAAATATGTGAATACAGGCATGTGCACACATATCGTAATCTATGACGCATATACATGCCCGCATAAACAGAATCACATTTAGCTTGCTTGAAAATACAATCATAGGAAGCCATGGTGACGGAACTTCTTGATAACGCTGCTTACTGGACCCAAGATAGAGAAAAGTATTCTTGGTGTATTCTCGAAGAAGCCATGTCTCTATTTTTTAGATTGGTGCCCGCCCAGTAACCTGCGCTATCAAGGCTGGTGTTGCTGTCTTATAATGGTTGGCGTATTTTTCCATTTATTGGCCCCAAACGATCTCTGAGTGATATCACCTAACCAGGATGTAACTGGCTACAGTACAGCGCAGAAATAACTTATGAGTCTTCCAAAACAAAAACAGAAACATGTTAATAAGAAATGTTCTGTTGAATATTTTGAACGTAATTTGTTTGGAAAACATTGCAGCAATGTCATCCAACCCAATTATGTTCAAAATATCCAACAGTAGTTTTATTTTGTTTTGTAAACGTGGTACGTTATTTCCGAGCTGTACATCTCTTTCTACGTTTCAAACAGGCAATGAAACTTGTTTGATCGCCTACAGACATCATAAGGAGTTTCTCCGACACTGTTTTGCAAATTTCTATTTGTAGCCGGGTGCGCCAATAACAATTCTATCGTATCTCTGGCATCCCTATAAGACGATGCCAGGTGTAAGGGCGTCTGTCCACCGTTGGTTTGTGTATTAACATCTACTCCAATTTCAAGCAGGTATGAAGCCACTGATGTATTGCCCCAGCGGCACGCGCTGTGGAGAGGCGTCCATCCATCTATTGTTAAGGCCGCTATGTCTGCGCCATGAGAGATGAGAAGCTGGAAAATACCATAGAAATGTTATTAAAACAAGGTCCATAAAATCTCAGTAGGCCCAACCTGCAGTTTCCGGATTTTTTGGATATATCAGATTTTTCGGATTTATTCGGATCACTCGCAAAGTTATGGAATCTTAGTGTATGGTCACGCCCTTTTCTGTCTTAAAGTTTGAGACAATTTCTGTCTTAAAGTTTGAGACAAATCGGATCAGTGGTTTCCAAGATATCCACAGATCCCGAACTTGATCTAATCCAGATCCGGGTTCTGTTATCTGTATGATGGCCAGAGTCTGGAAATCCGCTTGGAAGGCAAGTTCCTTCGTTCAAACGAATGACCGACCGACGGACCTACATACAAACTAAATGATTAACAGATTTATTCAGTGCCGTGTTTAGGGCCCCCGCAGCTACTGGCGGTGGGGGGGGGGGGCGGGCGCACGTTCCAGAGGGCCGCTAATACTGCACAGAATGCAGGAAATGGCTTCTCAGAGCATCTCATATTCAAAGAAATTCTGGGCTGAGGGCCCCCGGACCCCCCCCCCCCCCCCGCCTGCAGGTGGGCCGCACATCCACTTAAAACGCCACTGGGTTTATTGAGCTGCTAACCGCAGCTAAAAATATGCACGACAATACTCCTGATAATGGATATAATATGCTAATATAGCTGGAAATAGATACGGTATGCCCGTATCTATACGTGGAAATGCATCGAATTTTCACCTATACAGGACTACGCAAATACACTTTCACAAATACATTCTCCAATGCGTATTTCAAAACCAAACAAAACATACTTGAATATTTTGAATATAATTTGATTGGACGCTATTGAGCACTCTGCCTATCAGGCAGCAATAGCTTCCAATCAAATTAAGTCGAAAATCTTCAACAGACCATTTCTTCTTACATTGTGTTCAAAATTGAAAGTTTGTTAAAAAATCATGTTTCTGTTTTGTGTTTTGGAAACATGTTAACCTATTTATGAGCTGTACTCTATCATGGGATTGGTTTATAATCCTTTAACCCTTGCAGACCAAGAGAAGAGTATTTTTGAAAATCTATCACTGGAATGACTGGTTCGGTTATCGAGCCAGTCATTAGTGGTACATTTTCAAAAATACTCTTCTCTTGGTCTGCAAATGGGCATTTGTCAAGACCACTGCAGAAGCCGTTTCCGGCTGATATTTGAAGTGCATTTGCACAGGGCCTCCCAAACACCAAGTGCCCTCCAAAAGTGGCACAAACGTTCTTTTTTGTCTTAATTCTCGGGGGCCCTGCATAACTTCCAAGTTCCACACATAGATGCCACACCTATAGTACAGCTAAAAAAAATAAGTTAACACATTTCCAAAACAAAACAATTTTGAATACGATGTAAAAATGTTCTGTTGAATATGTTGAACATAATTGAATTGAAGACATTGTTGCCTTAGGAAGCAATGTCTTCCAATCCAATTATGTTCATAATATTCAACAGTATCTTTCTATTTTGTGTTTGAAACATGTTAAGTTATTTCAGAAATGTACTGTATAGGACTGATGTAGCCAAATCCCACAGCCCAATGACCGCACCATTACCCACCTCACCTCACCACAGCGGCATTATGTTTGAAACTGAACATAGCTTTCTCGTGATCCTAACCACTGTTCCGACGTCACCGGGTAAGAATTTCATAAGCTTTGCGCATGACCACATGGATCCTAAGTTCGGTGCAGGCTAGATAGGATGCGATGTGGAGGTGTTCTAGGTAAATACGTACCTTGACCATTTCCAGATGATTATTATAAGAAGCTCTGTGGAGAGGTGTGTACAGGTCTGTGTCTCTCACGTGAACTAATTCAGCATCATCTGCCAACATCTCACGAACAACATCTAGTTTGTTGTTCTCAGCAGCCCATAAGAACTTCTTGTGAGGATCGGCTAAAATAGATGACAGGTGTTTTAATTTTAAATTCATTAAATTAAAATGCCCTTATTTTTCGGTCTTCTTGATTTCTGAAACGACTCATGGGTTAAATTAATTTGAAATTTTGAAACCTGAATTACCAGAATCTAAATTTCAAGGTAACGATAGAGGTAAGCTGGTGAATATTTTGCAACTAATTTGACTGGAGGCTGTTGCTTACTATGTTTAATATTTACTCCACTCCATTTCCACACTGCAGATATTGGCTATAGAGATATTTGACAAAATGTGCAAATTTGACAAAGCATGCTGGCAGACCTTGGTACTATTAGGTCCAATGGGAAATAACACTTGAACTATTTCCTGACGAACTATGATAGTAATCACACACTGATGATATATGCCTCCTTAAATTTAAGATTACATATTTAGTCGTATAACTGTCTATTTCCAACATTTCTATAACTGGGTTGCATGATGCTGAACCTTTGAACCATCATGGTAGCTCCAGGTTACAGATTTTCAATTTTTCGAATTTTCCAGATCACACCAAGATTTGTAGTATACTAGTGTAATGGCACACACTTTCTTGTGCTAAGACCCGAGACAAACCAAGCCAGTACTTTCAGAGATATCCACAGATCCATAATTTGATCTGACCTGGATACGGGTTCTTTTATCCAGATCTCTTGACAAGTTCCTTCATTGCGTTAAAATTTGAGCTAAATTGGATGAGTTCATATACAGCCCACAATAAGCTTTTGTGACTGACTATCTAACTAACGGACCTGGCAGTTTATTGAGCTGCTACTCGCAGCTAAAAACCCTTTTGAATACTTCATCAAACTTGGAAGCGTTCCAAACTTGCATGACAGGTCGGTGACTAAGTTTTTCCTATTTATTTATAATGGGCAAGCTTGGGGTTCACTGGGTTCTTATCTATAAAAGTGCATTATGGGTTTATCTCTAACCTGGCATGTACATGATGCCTCATTTATTAAACAACCATGAGTGGGTGTAAGTTGTGATTCATAGCACCATGTTTCTATTACGAAAGTCAAGGAGAATCAGAAAATTAACCATGTATATGAGCTTAGGATAAATCTGGGTTCCATTGTCTTAAAACAATGTCTTAAAGGTGCAAACCAAAACGCTGGAAAATAAAATAATTAAAATTGTATACCTTCAGTCTTAAATTGTGTACCACAATGTAACGAAACAAAATAAATCTTAACATGAGTTTATTCCTTATAAATTAAGATAATCTTTTACTTGTAAAGTTGAAATAGGAACTCATGTCTCTAACTCAATTTCACAGCTAAAGATATTCTATTAATTTATCACCATATGTTAAGATTTATTTCGTTTCATTACCTCTAGGCACACAATTTAAGCCTCCAAAAATTTACAGTTTTGACAATTTTATTTTCAAGCATTTTGGTATGAACATGCACCTTTAAGGAACATCCCACACAGTATTGACGCATCGAATGCTGGCAAGTCTTTCTTAATACAGGCCTGCATCAATACCGTGTAAGACTTTTATATTAAATCTTGTATAAACCACAGAGGTCTTATTAGACAGGCTTTTATTCAGAACAAACTCGATTATGCCTTATACATTGAAGGTGATATTTCAGCGTGTTAAGGAATATTACTGTTAACGTCTGTGTATTTTAGCACTCATATTTATGAATGCATACCTTGCATAATGGTTTGTCATTGTACAGCGAGCAATGAGAAAAAAGGATAGATGGATTTCGCTGTCCATTCTTTCCAGCAAACTTTGAGCATGATAGAGGTGACTAATGCTTTTTGAATGGATAAATAGAATTAAAGGTCAATCTGAAATTGCTGTTGCTGTTAATGGTAAGCTGTTGCTTGCTGTTCAGTAAAGTCAGTAAGATTAAGTACATAAAATTATTCAGCAACATCACTCAAATTGCTTAGCAAGGCAAGAATAAATCCAAAGCAGCAAGTTATCGACCTATCAGTCTGACTAGTTGCACTGTCAAAGCCATGGAAAGAATCCTCAACCAGAGACTTCTTCGACATCTTGAAAGCAACAATCTCTTAGCGGATGAACAAAATGGCTTCAGAAAGTGTAGATCTACTGAGGATCAAGCAACGTATCTGACACAGTCTATTGAGGAGGCGTTCCAACAGAAAAAGCATACCATCACTGTGTGGGTTGATCTGCAGAAGGCATTTGATAAAGTATGGACGCATGGACTCCTCCAAAAGCTCAAGACCAGTGATATTTCTCGAAAAATGTACAGCTGGATATACCAGTATCTCCACAACCGAAAGGCATCAGTACAGCTGAATGGGACGAGCAGCAAGAAAGTCCTGCTATGACATGGTGTACCTCAGGGTGGTATAGTCTCTCCCACCCTCTTCACAATATTCATCAATGACCTGGTGAAGAACCTTCCAATGGGAGTCAGAGCTGCATTGTATGCTGACGATCTTGTGATGTGGAGCAGCGAGGAGTATGTGTCAACAGCCAATTACTGCATGCAACTCGCAATTGATCACCTCAATTCTTGGGTTACAAGATGGTTTGTCCAGATCAACAAAGAGAAGACCGTCGCAACTCTATTCACACTATCCACTAAAAAAAGAACACAAGACAAGTCTGAAATTTGGTGACTCAGTCCTGCACTTTGAGGATGAAGTAACTTATCTTGGTCTGATATTTGACAAAAGACTAACCTGGAAGGCGCAAATCAGAACAGCTGAAGGCATAGCCAAGCGAAGACTGGCAGTTATGCGGAAGCTCTCTGGAACAAAATGGGGAGCTAACATGAAAATTCTGAAACAGGTTTACTCTGGATCAGTTAGGCCTATAATCGAATACGGCTCATCACCATGGATGACAGTTGCTACAAGCACCCTTCAGACATTGGATAAGGTACAAAATCAGGCTTCGTATCATAACAGGGTCTATGAAGACCACTCCAATAGCAGCGATGGAAGAACTTACCAATATCCAGCCACTCCAGCAGAGACGAGAAATCAAGGCCGAGATTCAATACGAGGAATTCAAATTGATGCCTCACCATCCAATGCATATGCTGACTCACCAAATGTCTAGAGGAAGGCTCAAAAGGAATAATTTCTTATTAACATCAAAGAAAATTGAAAGAAACAGAGAGTCAGACATCTTCCCCAGATGTAGAAACATAACTGCTGTCTCTGAGAGGGAACCGTGGAAAGCTTCTGAAATAGAAAACACAATTTCAATCTGGCCCTCGATTCCAGGGATTGAAAGCAAGGGAGATCAAGCAGAGGTGACAAACAAAGTTCTTGCATTGAGTCATATTGCAGAAAACTACCCTGAGGAAGAATGGATACATGTATATACAGATGGATCAGCTATCCAGGCTGTCAAGAATGGAGGGGCAGGTGCTCACATTCGGTTTCCATGTGGAGATATAACAGACTCATGCTTTCCAACAGGGAAGCACTGTAGCAATTACACTGCAGAAATCCAGGCGCTGATCTTAGCTAGCCAAATGCTGATACAACAAAAAACCAGAAATGAAAATATTGTCTTCCTGACAGACTCCCTCTCAGCGCTCCAGGCGCTGGAGAGCGAAAGGAAAGTACAGATTTAATTCATGAAAATCTTACGCATCTGGCTAAGGAGAACAATTTCAACTTACAGTGGATCCCCTCGCATTGTGGCATATTAGGAAATGACAAAGCTGATCAACTGGCTACGGAAGGATCAAATAAAGAACAATTCAACCGTGAGGTTGACTTTGAAGAACTGAAGCATATCACTAAAGCCACAAGAACAACCAGCAGGCAGCATAATGATGAAATACACAGCCTCAGTAGGGAGGATCAGGCATGTGTCTTCAGATTGAGGACTGGTCACAATCGTCTCAATGCACATCTTCACCGTCTCAAGATTACAGATTCTGCACTTTGTGAGTGTCAGCAGTCAGAAGAAACAGCAGAACATCTCTTGCAGCACTGCCAGCGATATGAACAGGCTAGGAGAAGCTTCTGGCCTATTGAAGTATCTTTTGAAGAGATCAGAGGAGACAGAGACAGTTTGATGACCACTTCAGCTTTCATGCACCAAATAAGGAAAACAGTCTAAGATTACTGTCATGAGAAAGATGAACGCAAGAAGAAAAGAAAAAATTGCTATATTCCGCAAGATATGCTTCTATGATATGCTGTTTATATTTTTGTACTAAATTATATTAGAATGATAAGCTCAAACAGGCTTCTGTCGGTAGCGCGAGGTTAATTATCACAATTTGTTTATAAGCATAACGGCCTCATAGGACTGCATATTAAGCAAACTGGGCTAGATATTTAGATTTTATATTTCTACATGAGAGTCAATTGAAATCAAAGTGCAATCATTATGCCGGCCATATATGTTTTACCTCTATCAGATAAGAATTATTATGCTCAGCAACATTTCACTGCAAATCAACAAGATATTGCTGACATAGATGTTGGAATACCTGAAACACGGTGACGACATTTATGATACAATATCTTGAAGATGTTAAGTACTATAAGATTATAGTATGCTAGCATAATCTGTACTTGTAACACATTCATTAAAGACATGCTAATCTCAATCTCAAATGTTGTATTCTAACGATAGATTATGGTTTATATATTCCATATCCTTCATATCCCATCACATTCCCTTATCTGTATCACAAAAATCTGCTTTGTAACACCGTGTAAATGTTGAACAGTGATTGCCACCATTGTGTCTCATCAAGCGATAGCATATGATATCATGGAAGTGCCAATGCATTACTTTCTTTATTATGTACTAATCATCTTGTTGAATATTTTGAAAGCAACAACTTCCAGTCAAATTAGTTTCAAAATATTCAACAGCTTACCTGCATGATTGATTTTATACCACATTGCCAACCTATAGCTGGCACCTCTATGACTGAGCGCATATACTGAGGCAGACAGGCTAGGTATTTTCTCACTGGTTGAAAAGTAAATCATGACAGCCGTCATAGGCTGTAGAAATTTATTAACATTTCGATATTAAAACCTGAATATCTTTCGCAGAATAGAAAGCTCAAATGTCAGGGATGGATTATGGGTGCCAAATCTTATCACCTGAATGGTTACTATAAGGTAAGTTGAGTTTTCCTTTAAGGATCATGTACGTGGTTAATCAAATTCAATCATATCACACCGTGATGAGTCGCATTGTCTATGTTGGAAGGTGGTGTTTTCAAGAATCCAGAATGGGATGTGACGGCTTAGAGATAAAGACGAGATGTACAAAACTGTTGGGGTGTGATGGGTTAGAGATAAAGACGAGATGTACTGAAACCATCGCTTGCCGAGATGTGAAATCGATATAGGTTATTCTAAATGATTTCTCGAACAGTTGAGACTGTAACACGGTTGTCAAACAAGAAAAAGAAATTAGCTAAGTCCAAACCCACGAAAAATATGGAAAATAGTTGATCATTTTAATTATGATGCAGACCAGATGCTATGATGGTATAGATCAAGTTTGTAAAATTTTTTATTAAGATCGGATAAGTCCTTGAAATAAATGTACATTGAATAAACCCCTTTAACATTTACCTAATTCTTGGTGTCAAAAAAAGAAATTATCACCAATCCAATCACCGAAAAAAATCAGGGGAAAATTTGAAAATTATTTTAATTGTAATGTAGACTGGTTGCAATGATGGTATAGAACAAGATCGGATAAGCCATTGCTGAATTAAATGGCTATTGGAAAACTTTAACATTTACCTAATTCCTGATGCAATATTTCAATGTTTGAAAATTATTTTAAGCATGATGTAGCCTGGATGCAATGATGGTATAGAACAAATCTGTAAAGTTTCATTGAGATCGGATAAGTCCTTGATGAATTAAATGTATATTGAAAAATTTTAACATTTATCTGCACAACGCACACCATTTGGATCACTATGTGGAGCCATCCGTTGCTTCACACAGGGCTTGACAATAAAGTAAGAGTTGAGAAACATGTGAAACTATATAAATAACATCACTACCATACAATGTTACCTAATATTTCTTCCATATTCTCCTCCTCGTCACTGTCGTCATGTGCGTCCACATCGACTGCCTGGCCCATTGTCTTGGCATCCAATAAAATTCAAACTGTCGACAAAAAATTGGAATACACAAGATAACATAAATATATACCAGGGCTTTGAGGTCTATGTTTTAAGAGGGGTTTCTAGTAGAACAAGGCATGTCATCAAGGGTGAAAGAAGTTAGTCAAGACGAACTGTAATTGTGAGTGATCTCAAGGAAGATCGTTTTCCACTTTCCTGAGTCTCAGAATAACATCTTCAACGGTATTGCCATGAAGGGAAGATACAGTAATGTGTCTGTATCTGCTGGGTTCGGTAGTATCTTTTGCTCGCTTGTGGACAGGTGTTAATGCCGTGTTATTATGCCAGATTTGAAAATCTCAGGAATTTGCATGTTCTGTAGAATGCTGTCGAATAGCAGAGCAAACATAGGAATGCTGGTCTCACCAGCATGTATGAGGCGAGGTGCTCAAGACTAATGCCAAACTCATCAACATACTTTTATGCATTTCATTTGATAAAAGCTCTGACATAGATCTTCTTCAGCAATGTATGGCCATGGTTAGATGGTCTTCTCATATGATCTGTGTAGCAACTCTAGGTCTTCATTTACATGTACTTGATACTCTTGGTCGGTGCCGAAGCGCACATGAGCACTTTGTACAGCGAAGCTGTGGCATTGTTGTTTTGGATCTGAGCTTAGAGCTCCGCCTATCATTATCACATCATTATCACATCGACAGTTTTTGTTTTTGTGTTCAGCTTATAGAAGTTGGTAGGATTGTAATCATCCATGATTTTGTTATAGAAGGCTTTTCTCTGATTTTTCTATTCAAGATGCCGCTGTGCTCTAGGTTTCTTATTCAGTGTATTTCGCTCAAGTGAAATAAGGTCTTTGGGTGCCGCCTTGCATATATTGATCAGTTGAATATGGGGATGCTTACCATACCACATCGTTTGTGCAGTTTTGGTGATACTTTCCAGTGAGCGATATATATATTAGTCCACTTCGCAGGAATTAGTTTGTGTTATGCAGCAGCTAAAACATCCTTTAATAGCTGTATGACTTTACTTGTGCATTGTACAAGTATTGATCCATATTAATCAAATTGACGTAACTGGGTAGAGAATGTGGCTTGGTTATCTTGTTTATCTGTTTGTTCACGTGGTAGAATAGAAGTAGACTTCTGTTTAACTTGAGGGATTCTTGTTAGATCAACCAGAATGGTACATTCGGCAGGTACATCAGTTACTACTGTGTTTGTAGTGCATGTCCATAATGGTATGGTTCCAGAAGATATCGTGATTGTGGAAAGGAAAGTAGTCAATACAGGAACGGTTGCTTCCATAGATGTACGGTGGTAGGCTAGACATTTCGGGTGATGTGGCGAGTCTCTCCTCGGAAGGAAATTTTTTGAAGAGCTTGTTGGAGTTGTTGTTGAATGGAAAAACCATGGCATTCAAGTCACCACACCAGATGATGGTATGTGTGGCCGTACACGTGTCTAGTAGCACATGCATTATGTCCAGCCACTCAGAATAATTGAACGCTGTATCGCTATATACCGATGTTGGCATACATGTATGTATTGGTTACGCAGAGGAGTTTGGAAGATGTTCGGAGTTCTATGGTCAAGATTCTTTCATTAACCCCCCCCCCCCTCCGGTAGTGGTTTCACGTGTTTGTCAATCTCTTTCTGCCATATGATGGCCACGCCGCCATCATCACGGCGCCATGTCGGCGACTGTTCAAATTTGCCTGTAATATTTACTAGCATGGTAGCAGTTTGGTGTATAATCTGCAGTTAATGGTTTTGAAACTCCCACACCTGGTGCTTTTGTATGCATATTATTTCTGCGTTCTTAAGCAGTTCTTGTAGATACAAGCCATTGCTCTTGATACATTCGATAGTAAGGGTTATTATCTTAGCCTTCTGCTATTGCTGCACTTGTCTATGATGGACAGGTCTGGAGACTCACCGTGTGAAAAAACACTGCTGCTGAGATTGTTGACATTCTTATGTATTGGGAGAATTGTACATAATAGATGCATTAGCATGCCTCTTGGAACTGGTTACTGCGCTGGTACTTGTAGCATTGATAACTGGATCGCTAGTATTATCATGTAGTACATTTCAGCATATACAGAGCCAGGAGAGGACGGCATTGCATAAATCTGCTAAGCGTGCTACGAGGTGACCTCAAGAAAGCAGGATTAGGTACACTCAAGTCAACAATGGACCTGAGTAGGCTAAGGATTTTGGCCTAGGACAAGACACAGTGGGCAAAAGCGAAGAAGGACTGATTGCAGCTGTATGATGTTTCTACTACTACAGCCGCAGAATACAGTAATCATACATACATACATTTCTGGTTTGGTTGTTTTAATGAACATTCATTTGGTGCTGGTACTATGTTTGTAATTATGTAGGGGTTGGGTGCCCTAGATGCTGCCCGTGGTATCGCGTGACACACCACTTGTGACAAATGAACAGTAGGAACAGAATGTTTGTATTGCATCTAGTATGATTGGTAGACTGTCAGCTGATTAAGACTGTTGATGCGCTGCTGGATGTCGCTATGGTGGCGGATATGGTAGACGTCGTTGTGGTGGCTTCTTCTTCTTTTCGTTCACTGATCATACCGCCAGTCCTAAGTGACTATCGACATGATCATAAG
Source organism: Chaetoderma sp. LZ-2023a (assembly GCA_034401795.1). NCBI lineage: Eukaryota > Metazoa > Mollusca > Caudofoveata > Chaetodermatida > Chaetodermatidae > Chaetoderma > Chaetoderma sp. LZ-2023a. The sequence continues at coordinate 125,715,253 of CM067359.1, forward strand.
TTGTGGTGGCTGATATGGTAGTAACAGGTTTCGAGATGATTGATTAATTGTTTATTGATGTAATAAGTGCTGTTCACTTGTTGGTGGTTTAATAAGGGAATCACGATAGGCTTGTTGATGACTTGTTTCTTGCTCACTTTGATGTGGTTGATGCAGTGGTAGTCAATCTGCTACTGCATGATTTTCTGGTAGCTGGTGTACTAATTAATACGCTGTTGACGGAGATTGAGACAACTGAGTCCCTAGTTCCATGTGTGGCGAGCTGATTTGAGAGTAGCTGACACGATGGCCATTGTGTGCTAATGAATGACTAAGCAGCTGCTGGTGCACTCGTGCTGGAGTGTTATTACAGTAGTACTAGCCTACTATGTGATATATAAGTTGGTGTTGTAATGGTTGTCGGTAAGGAGCTGACTGATTTTTTTCGGGGGGGGGGGGGGGCGTTGTTGTTTCTCAGGGTAATGACTCGAAGGGTAAACTTGTGTTTGCTGTTGCTGTGGATAGTAAAATACAGATGGCTAATAGTGAAGTGGATGGAACATGTGACTGATATTCTGGTAGCTGGTAATAACGTGACGAATGATATGCCAGTGGTGGTAATTGTGTCAACTATAGCTGTGGCAATTGCCAAAGGTGACATTAATCAGGAGGTGGAATAGGAAGATTATGTGAGTACTGGTTTGTTAAAATAGCGCTTAGAAGTTTTTATCTGTGCTAACTGTGATAAAGTCTGATGGTCGATTATCAACTTTACTTGTTGCGCCTTTGGTTTGACACCATTCTTTAAATACTGTTGTTGAGAGGTTACTGGTAAAGTAATATTGGATTTAGCTGCTACTATGACAGGATAACTGTTGCTAGGGGAATTACTGGCCTGTAGTGGTCTAATTGCCCTTTCCTGGTCTTTTATATTCTGCTCTAATGAGACAACGGACTCTTGTTGATTGAGCTGTTTGATGTTAGAGTTCCGATTGTGTCGCCCAGTGACATTGCGATTCTTGGTTGTTGAACGGTCCTACATTTTGCATTTTAGTAAAATTAGGCTCTGAAACTGTATGGCATTGTAAGGTTATCTGGTGTGTTATTGAGGTAGGGAAGTCTGAATTTGAAACTGTAACACTATGTGCATATCCAGCAGAGTTCGTGATTACGCTGGTAGGATGATTGATATATCATTTTGGATAGTGGTGGACGTTATTGGAGTAGTAGTTAGCAGCTGTAAAAAGATAAGCAGTCGAGTGGAATCGATTTATAAGTTGCTTGAAGCCCTGGACTGGAGGAATATGTAGTACAGTCGTACGAGTCGAGAAGATAATGCAGAGGGGGCAGTTATATGGAGTACTCTGTGGAATCTTATCCACTTTCTTTGCTTAAACTGGTGATTGCACAATGAAACCAATCGAGGGGGGGGGGCACACCTTAGATAGCATAAAGATTAGGAAGCTCTTTGCAGATAGGACAGATACTAATTTCAAGGTTTTATACATCTGTCAGGTTAATCGCAACATTGGTGTTAATTGCACGATTTCACTGTTGTACTCGCATATGGTAGGGTTTGATGAGCTAGCCAGATTATCTCCTTTGGTAACTGGAGAGCTAGATATGATGATCAGCTTATCGTGTTAGATTAGTATGAGAGTTGTCTGTACTTGCTAGAGCATCGGTTGTCTTGGATATGGATACGGTCTTTTGTAGTTCCGGTTGCAGCCACTTGTCGATAGCACTTGGATCTTGATCTACAATCCACGCTGAGAAATTCAGAAAGAGGAAATGAAAGCAGGAGCTAGCTTTCCATCGATTAGTGGTGTAGATATATATTCTACATCTGGCTTGCGATTTCAGTTTTTTCCCACATTCTTCTTTTCCAATACCACACAAACATTAACATTTTGAAAGCGTGCAGGTAGGTTGTGTTTGCGGGAGACAGAGTTAGTATAATTCATATTTATGCATCAAATTATCATGACAAACTGCAGACATTAAACTCTTATGAATGAGATAAAAGTAAGTTGTAAACACCAACATATATACATATTAAATGTAGGATTCATTTTATAGAGTCGGAGGAGATCTAGCCTGGCCAATTGCACCTTGAAAGTGCCGAGGGATGGAGCCAGGACTGCTTTCTCTGATAGGATGAAGCTATGTCTGTGGCTGGATCTAGACGGATGTGCCAGTTTGAATGCAGTATTGTGTTTTGATGGGCACCCGATTATTCACCCTCCTACTGAATATACATAGCCTATATTCCGGCCTACAGCATTGCAAGGTAGGCAATTTAGGTGATTTAGTATGCTTGTGGCACTTGGGTTGTTTTGATAGTGATTTAGTGTCCATCTCATCGCATGGCACTGCCATTTCTATGCGGCCTGCAAACCTTTTATGTCAGTGTTTAGACACTAAAACAATACTTTACGTTTGGTCTGACCAATCCCTAATGTGCTATACTGTTGATGGTAGGAGAATGAATACTAAGACTGTGTTTTAGGAAACCAGTGTCTAGTTTACCGTTTTGATCATGGTGATATGGGATCTCCCGTTTAGGTCATGACTTAGGTTGAGTCCCAGGTATTTCGCACTGGGGAGACATCCTTCAACATATGGCTGTGTAGTGTGTATCTTGTTTTATGCGGATTCATTGAATGGAATATTTTGACGAGCTGGAATTTTCTGGGTGAAACTCCATTTTCCAGTCTCGGTCCCATCTCTCCAGTCTAGTAAGATCTTGTTGGAGTAGGTCTGAATCACTGTCGCTAGAATCTGTCCTGCATAGTACAGTGTCATCGGCAAATAAACAGACATTAGATTCAACACCATATATGGGACCGTTATTTTAGACAAGGAATAGTATTGGCTCTAATATTAACCATTTGGGGACACCCGATGTTACCCAGTCAGGTTTGGGTACACTAGCCTCGACTATATCTTTTGCGATTTATCACTTAAGAAAATCCTTATCCGTTGAAGCAAATCACTTTGAACACCATGACAAACTAGAGAGCATAGCTATTCGCACCACAGTACCTCATCTCACAACCAAAGATGAACACAGTGAGGTGAGCAAGAAGGCCCTGTCCCTAGCCATGCTGGAAGAAATGTACCCTCAGGAGACATGGATAAGGATCTACACAGATGCAATTAGGAGTGGAGGTGCCGGACTGCACATACAGTATCCAAACGGACAACATGAGTCAGCTGGAATACCGACAGGCAAACACTGCACAAACTACAGAGCTGAAGTCGAAGCACGGGTCCATGCAGCTAATACCATCAGCAGAACAGCAGACCCTATTGCACAGATTGTCTTTTTATCTGATGCCCGCTCCGTCCTTGAGGCTATCACCAAAGGTAAGCTGCCACAACTTGAAGAAGCACTACAAACCATCAAATGCTTTCGGATAGCATTGCAGTGGATCCCCTCACACTGTGGAGTCCAAGGAAATGAGGAAGCAGACAAGATGGCAAAGGTGGGTGCTGAAGAGAATCAGACAGAAAACATGGTTACACATACAGAGATGAAGACCATCATCAAGTCACTCTATAGAACACCTCAATCAGAAGATGCCTACCATCATCTCTCGAGGCCAGAGCAAGTGACCATTTTTCGTCTCAGAACTGGACATAACAGACTAAACCAACACATGTACAGGCAGTTCCACCTTACGACATCGCCCTCTTGTCCTTGTGGAGAAGCAGAACAGACCACAGCACATACTTCAATGTTGCAGTACGTATCAGCTGCTGAGAGAAGAGATCTGGCCTTTGTCAACCTCTTTTCTTGAAAGGCTATATGCACTTGTGGAAGAACTGCAGAAAACCACAGATTTCATCTTGAGAACGGCTCTCCAAGTGTGATACCAGCGATCGAAAAGAAGAAGAAGAACACCATGCCAATCTAACATATAGAGCAATCTTGAGTGAGACTTTATCAAATTTTTGCTCAAATCCATAATAATAATAATAATAATAATAATAATAATAATAATAATAATAATAATATCTATTTGCTGATCATTTTGGTGTTTTAATGGAGTTCATGGAGCAGTTCTTGATTAACTGGATTGTGCATGATCTTCTGCTCTAAACATATGTTGTCTGTTACCTAACAGAGTTGCTTGCCTCTAGATGCTATATTATGGAGCTAGCCATCACATGCTCCATCCATTAGTTAGCAGCAAATACAGGACAGGAAATATTGGTAAATACTGGGAAATAACGGGAAATACTGAAAAATACTGTGAAATACTCCAATACTCATCAGAAGTGGTAAAACTTTAATTAAATATCTTAGATATATTAACCAGAGGGGCTAATATAGAATGAAGCCCATATTTAATTATACAGGCTGACATATGAGATCAAATAGTCAATATAGGCACATCATAGCATATCTATAACCTTTTCAAATCTACATAGCAGATGCAACACCTACTATTTATTCCATAAACAATGCTGGAGAAATTTTTAGAAACTATTTTCAATAGCGGCTGCAACAACAATGTTCAGCAAAATAGTTTCAAAATATTAAGAAACTTTCATGTTATAAATGGTTTAATTAAACTAATATATAATGCATTAGCACGCTGTACATATTGTGAAATCCATTATACTGCCTTGAATTCTCAGCCTATCTGAATATTGATTTAAAACAGAGATCTAAGCGTAGATTACCAAACTATGCTGGTACGTGTACATATGTATCTACAAGTATTGTTTATTTAGTTGGCCTTAGATCACAGGGACTCCTATCCAGTCCAAAAATTGACATCATAATATATTACCATCCGCTACACTATATACAATAATAACTATATTGTATATAGTGTAGCGGATGGTAATATATTATGATGTCAATTTTTGGACTGGATAGGAGTCCCTGTGCCTTAATTTACATGTATATCAATGCTGACGCACGCACGCACGCACGCACGCACGCATACACGCACGCACACACAATAACTTAGAAATAATAACATCCCAGAGAGTGAAATAGTTTTTTAACCCTTTAACCCTCAGATTTGTTCAATTATCTCATAGAAATATTAATTTGCAGATCAAAGAGAAGGCTATTTCTGAAAATTTACTACTGGAATGGCTCGCTCAGTTATCAAGCTAGTCATTTCAGTGGTAAATTCTCAAAGATAGTCTTCTCTTGGTCTGGAAATGGACAGTTATCAAGACTGCTGTAGAAACAATTTTTCACCAACTTGAGTGCTAAAGGGTTAAAGGTCATATTTGGAGAAATCCCTTTTATGTACAATTTTGCAAGTATTTAAGGCATTATTGTATAGTAAGTAATAACAAACCAGCTGTATGTGTCTAACCGTCACCAAATAGCTAATATTAAGCCGCGTAGTCGGCGTATGATCGAATACACGAAATTACGTGATGACTTACCTCCCTTGATTTTACGCTCTTCAGCGTCAATATAATGACGTAATAGTGGAACACGCTATTATACCGTAACGTTGAATACATGAGGGATCGTTCAACTTCAGCAGGAAATAAAGTACAATTTGGTTGCATTTTCCCGATCAGGCAAAGATAAAAATAGTTTTTTCAGGTCTTATGCCAATAAAGATAATAGAAAGTTATACGTTGATTGATTTTAACCCTAAATAAACAACTGACCATAGAGTCTAATGCGCGCTCTTACTTAACATACATAATATATAGTCTACATTGTAACATAGCGGAATGACAGTTTTTTGTTGCCGAATTAAATACATGTGCATTATAACATACATAAAACAGACACACGTAGGTCAGCTATATCTTTCTTACCTGTCTAAAACAAAAATTGTATGAGATCTCAAGGCATTTTCTTTAATTCTGACATTTTTGCTGCGGCTATGTAGGCTACATGGTTTAGGCCTAGAGTGTTGGTGTGTAGTTAGAATCACGCAAAAACGCCAACAGCTACGAAAATCCAATGCGCCAGATTTTTCTCGGTTTTATGTTTCCAGACATGTTTGAGAACACGGTTGCTTCAGTGGTGATTTTGGCTCGATAGAAATGTGCGTGAACAAAATTAGACCGTAAATGATAAGATAGTTTAATGTACAAGTGTGTGAGTTTTAAAGCTTAGCGTATACTCATCATTTTCGAGACCAACTGTTTGTAGGTTTTATCAGAAACCCTTCTGGTTTTACCTAACATGCATAGGCCTGTGTCACTAGTAAGATTACAGTTGAATACGTGAAGAAAAATAATCGATATTACATGACCGTAGCAATTGTTGGGGGCGGGGTGGGGTAGGAGGTGTATGGGATGGGTGTAGGGGCGTGAGTGGCTGGCAGTTGGGGAATCGACGGGCCTGTATATTTTCACGTTGATGCAAAGCATATTATTTTGAGAAATTACCACCGGGATTATTGAAAATTACCACCGAGCGATAAAACAAGCATTCCGTGTAATGGAAGCACATAAATAGTAGCAGATGAACGAATTCAAAACGAAGACTGAGATATCAATCGGTTATCGACCGCCTCTCTTTCAGTTCATGCGGACGTCAATGAAAGCTTATAGTAAACAAACTGTTTATTATACACATTACCGCTATAGTGATAGTCTTCGACGCGTAAGCTATCCAATGTAAATTTGTGCACTGTTAATAAACGTAGGCCTATCTAAATATGACATACAACTTACTCCAGTAAAAGCGTGGGAGAGTGAGTGTCGTTACACGTAAATTTATACGTTAGCTACTTTACATTCAAAGAAGCGGCATATATCTCGCTCACATACACATGGGATACGCACGCATGTGTAGGCCTATGTTTAGAATGACAGGAAACAACCATGACATGTATGGCCATTCCTGGATGACTGTCTTGCTGCCAATAAGGAGATTTGTTTCAATAAGAGGCGAGTTTGTTTATTAAACACTGAAGTGAATTGCTGGTTTAGAATCGCTGCCCTCTCACTGGCTGTGTATTAGCTGATCCTGGTCATCAAGTAGTGGTCACGCTCCACCACTGTCCTGTTTACATTTCCTAATATAGGTGCAACATCTGTTATTGTCTTTGGTTTTTTCTCGACTAATGAGGTCATGGACATAAGATCAGTAGTACAGACGTTGTTTCTTTTGGAGGAGTGATTTGGCTTGTTTAAATGCCCTGCAGTCATCTAGGCTAACAGATTTCCTAATTTTGGCAAATAATTTATATCTTTTTTATTACAGAGTTTACATATCCCTGTATTGAAACATGGGTAGCTGTCCGCCTGGTGGCTGTTGTAGGATGGGTTTTGAAATTCCACTGTCTATCATTGTCTTAAATGTCTCACACTGAGCGTTTACAGTTGCTGCACTAGGGTCTTCCTGTAGGTGTGCATTAAAACAGCGACCATGTTCTTTTAATGCAATCCAGTTGGCCTTCTTATAAAGGAACTTTTCTTTTATGTTAGTGTAATTTAAAGTGCTCTTGTCCCAGTAAATATAGAAGCTTTGAACGAGATATGAGATGTCTATTGATCTCTGTTTAATTTACCCAGCATACAATGCTACTGATTGTGCAATTCTACCCAGCATGCAATGCTCTGACTCCATAATCGTTGTAACTATTGGACACCATATTTGTTTAGTCTATTGTTCGCATAGGCCAGGATTTCTCAAGCAAAAAGACCCGGCCTGCACATCCAAATGGTTATTTGCCAGTCAGCTCTGGAAGTATAAGACGCATTCACGGCAGTACATTTGACAGCCTGTATTTCAATCCTGTACATCCCAAGTGTGTCTACTTCCAGGAGAAAATACGAGATAGCTTTTATATAATTTACAATAATTTGCGTGAAAGTTGTTGCTATCAATGACAGCAGCAACATTCAGTCAAATGATTGTCAAAATGGTTCGAGCTGACAAAGTGGACACGTAGGGTCGATTTCATTTTGATTAAATTTGTCAAGATTTGTTTGAACCAGGTATGAAATCTGGTTTTATGCTACATCTACGTAAGCCATTTACTTCATTACAAATAGTGAGCAGACTTGTGCATTATGCCAATAAGCAGTACATCAGTGTAGCAGAATGGCAGTGTCTTCTTTGCACTGCATTGCCGAGTTAGATGATGTGTCCAGTATGTATCTACTGTTGCCTTGGCTAGATTTTTGCATTTATGCTTACTAGGAATCATGGTCATTAGGTTATTTAGAGTAGTAAGATACAGAATAGTTTGGACATATAAACCAGCTGTGAGAATTAACGAAGCCAGAAGCTAGAAATTTGTCTCAACATTATATAATACATAGGCCTACCTCAACACATGGTTTTCACTCCTGGTGCTAGTTCCTATTAACAAAAGCTGTCGAATCCGTAGTTCCAAAACAATAGGCCTCGCTCCAACTTGTAATAATACGCAGTATGGACTGGTAGCCAGAGTATTGTTCTCAGTATGTTAATGTAGAATGGTTCTAGGCGGTCCATCTGTTTTTTGCTAAGAGAGAAAAGCTCCATTCCATATAAGAGGCAAGGTAGGACATACATTATATAAATGTGATAACAAGCATTTGGTGATAATCTGCTGTGCAGTGTAGGCCAGCATATGTGATGGCATAGAAGGTTCTTTATGCGGTGGAGATCTTTTCCCCTGTATTGATAGAACTGTCTTTCATTTGCACTGTACATGTGAGGCAAATAAGTGTTGTCTTCTCCGTAACTGGTAGTAGAGCATTATCCATATTACGAGTAGGTGAAGTTCAGCTATGCACATTTGTATTAAGTTTACAGAGGATGTTTGATTTTTTCGGATGAATGTTGTATCTTTCTCTACATGCATTACAATCTGTCTAGTCAAGCATATGTTGCAATTCTTGCACAGAGCTACTACATAGTGTAATATCATCAGCAATGGTATGACAACCTAAGTAAGTTGTACCGATATAGAGCCTGGTTGTTGTGTCTGTAGCTGATCCAAATAGGTTATTGATATAAGTTTTGTATAACCGTGTAGATCAGATGAACCCTTGCTGGACATCCTGTTGAAGTTGGGATCCTGTGTTAACTAGAAAACATTGTTTGACTCAGAGGGCCCCACAATCACTGAAAATACATTTATCTAGAAGGTAGCAATTTTATTCAAAGCGTTCATATTATTTTTAATAATAATAATAATAATAATAATAATAATAATAATAATAATAAATAGAAAATAAAAAATTTAAAACAGGAAATTTAATACAATTTTAAGTTTTTGCATTAAAACGCCCATTTTCACCCACAATTTTGGGCCTATAAAGGTGACTCCTCCAAAAGGCACGTCTACACATCATAAAGAAGCTACTTGCTAAGTTTCATTAAATTATTTTAAGCGATTCCATATGATATGCCATTTACGAGAATATTGACAAAAATTGTGTTTTTGCATTAAAAAGCTCATTTTCACCTAAAATATTGGACCTATAATGGCAAATCGTTCAAAAGGCACATCTGGGTATCATAACTGAGGCATGCACCAAGCTTCATTAAAATTTCTCAAGCGGTTCTGAATGATACTGTGTTTCCGAGAAAATTAACCAAAATCTTGAGTTTTTGCATTAAAAAGCCCATTTTCACCCAAAGTCGTTGACCTATAAATGTGAATCCTGCAAAAGGCACATCTGCTCATCTAAAGAGAGGCATATACCAGGTTTCATTAAAATATCTCAAGCTGTTCTGTATTCTGTTTACGAGATATTGTGGATGGACAGATAGATGATGACCAGATGGATGCAGTGATTACTATAGGGCTTCCGCACCTTCTGGTGTAGGGAGAAGGTGCGGGGCACTACCTTCCAGTGTGGGGCGCTAATAATTAAAGTTCAAATGAAAAAAAATATGGAAAAAACTTTAGTGATTTCTTTTTTCCGTGAAATAGGCCTAAGCATCGCATAGAATACATGTACATCTGTGAGGTTTTATAAAAATCGGATAAACCCTTGATGGTGTAAATGCCATTTGAAAAAAAATTAACCAGAGCAGACGCTAACACCGAGATGGTATATCCCCCCCCCCCCCTCCCAAAATCTATTTTCACTTCATGAAGACGAGATAAAAAGTGTGTCAGGTCAAAATCAGCTAACTACAGGCCAATCTCACTGATGGCATGAGCCTAAAAATGCTAGAACCCAGTTTTTTCATGAATCATGAACAACGTAGAAGCCAACCATCCTCTGTGAAAACCAGCATGACTTCAGATCAGAGATCATGTGAAACGCGAATGCTTTTGATATCAGACAACAACGCACAGCATATGAACAATGGTGTACAAGTTGACATGGTGATTTTAAATTTCGCAAAAACATTTGACAAACTCTTCACATCAAAGACTGTCTATTAAATTGGTTTACGAGTGTATCCCAGGTGACATCAAAATATGGATCAAATCATTCCTTAATGGCCCCATCAGCAAGTAGTTTTGAATGATGCAACATCAGCACCATCTGACGTGATATCGGGGACTGTACTCAGTCCAACACTTTTCTTGATAAATCACAAATGTCATGGCTGAGAAGCTTCACCCAACCATGCATATGTCACCTACAACAAGAAGATCTTACCACCTTAGTAACATGGAGAAACACCTGGCAGATGTAATTAAATGTAGAGAAATATACCATCATGAAAATAAGCAACACCATCATAAGAACAGAAGCAGGTTACACCATGGAGGGGCACGTGTTAAGTGTAGATCAAACCCACCCCTATCTAGGAGTAGAGCTAACTGATAAGATGATATTCAACCATCATCTAAACACCATCACGTGTTTTGGGATTCATCAGCAGAAATTTGAGGGGATGCCCAATGAAGATCAAAGAACGAGCATATACCTACCTAGTACGAGTAAAGCTTGAATATGCCTCAGCAATATGGAGCGCACAGCAGATAACTCAGATCAAGCCGATAGAGCAGGTCCAAAGAAACGTGGCATGCTATGTATTGAACCAGCCTTACAACACCAGACAACCTGGCAGCATTACACTAATGTTACACCAATTGCAATGGTACTCACTACAACAACGTACAGCAAAAATCAATGTACTATTAATGTATAAGATCGTGAGTGGACTAGTAGCGATATCATACTCATACAATCCAATCCCAGCTAACCTTGTATCGATGCGGCATGACAACAAAGAAATGTTCAACACATACCAAACATCAATAAATGCTTATTAACGTTCATACTTCCCAAGAACAACACCTTCATGAAACCAGCTACCACAAGCGGCAGTAACATCATCGATGAGTCTGGACGGATTCAAATTTGCCATCCAGAAAATCGCTGTCTAAACTGTGTCTGTACAGTGTTTTTCATCACCATCGTCATTGTCGTCATCTGCTCCAATGTTGGAGGGCCATGCAGGACCTATTGTCGATCTCAAGTTTCGTACACTACATCGTTCGTTGTGCAGTGTGCGAATAATGGTTGTAGTAGGTTTCTTTGGTTTTATTTTTATTTTTATATTTTTTTCCCTTTTTTGCTTTTCTCTTTTTTGTACAGTATGGTGTATAATTTAGTGATATTGACATATGTACAATATACAAGTGTACATATATGTACAAATTTACATCATATGACCGGTAGGCCTAACTCACCTAGCTGACAGTTGGGCCGCTATAGATACACCAGATTTCAGCTAGCAATGTAGCTTACTACGACTAGACCAGTAGTACAAGCCAACCATAACTATATGCTTGAGGAGACGCATGCTATATACAAATTATACATATAAATAGTAAGTTATGGATTTAAGCTTGTAATGTGGCGACAGCTTGCTAGAATGGTATGACAAACCCACCTTGTCTGTGTAATTGAGTTACCACAATGGTTTCCTGGTGTTCACCTTATGCTAATAGGACATTCTCACTTGGCTTGGTTGGTTATGGTCATATATGCAGGTATATCGACTGCATGCTAATAATAATGTGAAACCCACATACATGTACATCTCTAGAAAGGTAAAACATACCCGCCTTATCAATGTTCTTGTGTTGTCCAAGAAGGATGTTTGAAGCCCATTTGAGTTGGTAGGACAAAGCCACCTGGTCTGATTGTTTGCAGATGAGAATTCCAAGTATGTTAGCTGCAGACTAGTTATAAATCGGGGACCTAAACAATGTTTATCCATTTGGCTGGTAGGCATGACCCACCTCTTATTACATGTTGTGACACTTTTAATATATGTGGACAGTGGATTGGTACGACCTATATCAAATCAACTGGGCTGAGCAGTTATACATAGGGCATGTTGTTGTTGATGCAATCATTTAGAAGTGACAGGACAGACCCACGTTATCAATATTTTTGGAAGATGGAACATTTCAATTGTGATGTCATCAGCCGGACTGGTAGGACAAGCCCACCTGGTCTGGCCACTTAAAGTGAATTGAGCTTTACTGGAATGAAGTTGTATTGTAGCAGGTGCTGCCTATGGAGGTGCTGTGCTAGGTTGTTCACCACGGGACACTCTGATTGGTTCTGGCTTCTGAGCACTTCTGGAAGGTTCATTGTATATAAATACAGACCAGTGATTGCCCAGTCGATGTTTATTTAAGCAGTTTAGTGTGGGCGCTGGTCGCGTGTTTTGGTTGATGTTTCCAGAGCCAGTCATTGAAGATCTACATTGTACTTGTTGTGTAGGAAATTAGTCTCAATCATGTAACCTCTAATTCTGTGGTACGCAAGGCTAGGATGTTTTAGATGACGGAGTCTACATTCGCATATCATGTCATATAATCCTGGTAACAGCTGGGTGGCTCGCCTCTGAACATTTTCTATCTTAGTTGCATCATTCTCGAATCGTGAGCTCCACATTGTGTTAGCATACGCAAGTAGTGGCCTCACTCAGGCTTTGAATTGCAGCCTAAACATTTCTCCATCATGATAGCGGAAGGAAGGGTCATCTGATCAGACTCTACTACTTTGTTGGCTTTGTTGACGGGAATCTCGACATGTTTATGACATGTTTATGGACGGTTAACTTATCATCAATGTAGACACCAATATCATTTTCACACGTTGCCACTTCTAGTTCTATTAGTTGCTTTCCAGATTCGGATATAGTGTAAGCGTGTTCAGGGTGGCCTGTGTCTATTCTCATTACTTTACATTTATGTGGATGAAATTTCACTAACCAACGTTCTCACCACAGTTGTAACTTGCTGATGTCCTTTTGCAGCATAGGGCAATCATCTATGGATACAAGCGCATGGAAGAGATCGGTATAATCTGCAAATGACTTAATATAACTATGAACAACATGTGGGGTGGGGTCATTAATATATATCAAGAACAGCATAGGGCCAAGAACACTGCCCTGTGGGACTCCACAGACAATATGATGCAATTAGACACTCTCTGATGTTGGTGTGATAAGAAGGCTAGGATCCAAGTTGAGATCTGGCATGTAATTCCATAGCTTTATAACTATGTAAGAAGTCTTGAGTGTGGCACAGTATCGAATGCCAGCTGAAAATCAAAATACCTGTCTGTCTGGCAGCTCGGTCCACATTTCTATTACTGCCAGCACAATTTGCACAGCATACTTGTACATAGCATGCGCACTACTCGTCCTCAACCTCCATGCAAAATATTTGCAGATTACACAAAAATATATGGCAAGCCAGCTACCAGTAAGATCCAAGACAACATAGACAAAGTACATGTATGTAAGTGGTCGCAGACATGGCAGCTATCTTTCAACACAGATGAACTGCATGTTCTACATTTCGGCATGAATAACCCACAAACTATATACTATATGACAAATATGCCCGATATACATCCCCATATTACACCACCACAGGTCGGAAAAAAACTGGGAGTGCATATAGGTAATATATTCAAGCTCAAAATATCTGATTCACTCAAGAGCAAATTAGACATAGACTTCAAAGAAAGAACATTTGAATTTAATTGAACAAGCCATACTTGTATCATCCCATCACGAAATCTTAGTGTATTTCTGCCAATGCAGTGGACTGAGCATAGAGTAGGCTGTGCATAGGTGAGATGGTGCGCGGTAGCGATTCCAATTACCAGTAGATAGCTCTCTGCTTTCCATGGCCACATTTATCGATTAGCAAGAAGAGAGACTAGCATACATGTAGATAGATCACTTGCGGATTCAGAGTCTCGTTCATATATGGCTAAATCGAACTCAAATTAGAGTGTCACTGCTTTTCCATGGCCAAATTTCTGTGGATAGGATGAAGTGACAAAAGCACTCTCAGGTAGCGATAAACACAGAAAATGACAACAACAGCAATGGATGTTTACGGAACCATTTACCGCCTCCACAACTCAACAATTTAGCCCAAGTGCAGCAGGGTGTAACCATGAGTGTAGGCGGCACACCGCAGTTGATGCGGGAACACCCATCTGTACCACAGCACTTAAATAAATAATCTTTGATTTCATTTGATTTGGAAGGACAGCGAGGCTACCAAAAATGTACTACGATGTTCATCTAAGCAAGTACCCTCACTTAGCAACCTTAAATATGAAGAGAGACTCTTGAGCCTGAAGCTACCATCTATGATGAAGCATGTAAACGCCATAGAGTGCGTTCAGCGCAGAGCAACTAAGCTGGCACCCTCTCTAAAAGACCTCTCATATAGTGATTGCCTACAGGTATTGAGGCTACCAACAATGCAAGAGGGGTGGGGGACATGATCGAGACATTTAAGATGCTTACAGAGCTCTATGACCTGAGATTCCCTCCATGTTTCACATGCAAGAGGACTCGTGGGCACCACCTTAAGGTGTATCAACGGAGAGAAAGGACAAACCGCCGGAAGAATTGCTTCTCATTAAGAGTATGCAAGCTATGGCAGTTTACCAGACTCCGTGATTTCAGCACCTACAATTAAGACATTTGAGAAATGGCTTGACAGGATATGGCAAAACCAAGAGGCACTTTACGACTACACACAACCGATTATAATAGGAAGTGATCGTTCAGCAATTGTCACAATAGAAGAGGACTAGATAAACACAAATGCTAGCTTACAAGCACAATATATCCAACTCCTTAATGACTAACAGTACTCGATTAACAACTAAATAATTAGAACATTTGAGTTGTCAAGTGGGCAGACTCAGGTGTAGGCAGCATACAGCGGCTGATGCCATAGCCTGCTAGACTATCCTCACTGTATTCAGCATAACACGGCTGACATCAGGATATTTGTCACAAGACAACATATCTCAAGAACAAAAGATTAAAAAACAACAATTATTAGTATTTCCTTGTCAAGGAATTGAATATAATGGATACATGTAGATATTCTTATTATTTTTTAGATCAATTTTAACTGTAAATAGCATACGTCAACAGGAGGCCTTTAGCAATTTGTAAAGGAACAGAACTGAGCATAGAGGTTTAACTACCTGCGCTAAGTATATTACCTAGATAGAGGCTGAATACCAGCCTGAGTCCACAGAGACATCCTAAGACATTAGGAAGGAGATCAGAGTCTACAAGCGTAGTACAGTCGACGATAAGTTTAGTTAGGTGGTTTAAATCAGAGGCTATTAGACTCCACGTTGATATCTCTAATGCGGAAATAATGAGCTGTTTTGATTTGGTTCAGCATATCGGTGCGTCTACAGTTGTAGGATCCTCTGGAATAACAATTTGACTTTTAAAACACCAATTTCCAGTTAAATTTACACACTGAATGGTGTGAAAACCATCTATGTAAAACATACAAAGTTAACTATGAGAAAATACGAAAAATACAAAATAATACAGATTGAAGTGAACAAAAATATAAGGAATTACCAGATTTCGATTCGTTTCTTTACTTTTCTAAACGGTGAATCTTCTGTTTTTGGAGGCGGAAATTATGAGTCACGGAAACAGCAAACAACTAAAAGTATGCTTGTTCCTAATCAAATGTGGTAATTTAGAATTATGTACTGATATCTTGTTTATGTACTCGTTATGCAGGTATGTATATATGCTAGGTTATCAGTGCAAAATACACACTTACTTCCAAAAAATACTTCTATCAAAAATTTATATTAAAGTTACCCGTTTTCGTAACGACAAATTTGAGTCATTCATAACATTGTTACATTCCTCGGTCACTAGGTGTTTTTTCAGAAACAACTGAAGGTGTTAGATAGATAGATGTATATTTATTGCTTTTTGTGCCTCTTACAGCTAATCAGCAGACGGTTAATAAGTACAATTGATACACAGTCATTAAATGACAGTAATTGGCATATACATATATGGTGACTATATACACTAAATTTCACAGATACATTGGAGGTACGGTGCTAATAACGCTGATAGATGGGCCCCTCAGAGATTGGCCTCCATAACATATTCACTACCAGTGGCGTACACCTAACTGTAGTCTGAGTTCTCTGACACTCTATACCTCCTGAGGCCCCGGCCATGACGAATGTCATATCAGAAGTCTCATAGGGCACAGAGAGTCAGTGGACCCAGACTAGGTGAATAACCCAGTATGTGTACATATACCAGAATCCAACCAAGAGGTACCGATCCACCAGCGTCAGCAGCCAGACTTAGGGATTAGTCTAGTCTGATATATTGCCGTGCCAGTTAGGTTTACATTAAGATAGTATATTTGTTATACGCGGCCTAAAATTGGTGTTAAAGTTGGATGCAGGCTCGAAAGTGTGGTTGTCGTGTCTTGTGTCACAAGAGGCCAGAGCTCTTTATGCATACAAGCATTAATTCAACCATTGCGACCAGAGTTCATGCCATTTTGGCATTACAGATTTAACTTGGTCACCACAAAAAAACACCTAGTAAGTATCTGAGTTGCTGTTGAAGTTGATTTAGTGCAAAGCCACTGTGAGATGGGACTAATCCATAGTTGTGTGACAATTAGGCAATGGTGTTATCACTAAATTATAAATAACCCATTAACTTACGCCAACACAACTCAATCTGTAGCATGCAGGACACTATGTAGTGTATAGGCCTGTGCGGGTACTGGATTACAAGTGACCATATGTTTAACTGCCATCCTAATCAAACCATTAATGAGCTGTTAGAATGTGGAGACGGATGAAGCTCTTAAAAAGGTACCGCTGAAAGACGTTGATGTCCTTGCAGCAATACCGTTTTGAAAGCCACACACAGTAATACAGTTTCTTCATCCCATATTGTGAGAATTATGGTAGCCCAATCGGCAACAACTGCATCCCCACCACAAGACTCGCACAGCTCCATCACGAGTCTGGTCGGGTACGTCAAGCCAGCAACTACAAACCCCCTCCCTACAACACCTGCATGGATCTGTGACATGTCAAATCTTGCAAGGAAGTTGCCCGTTTGACTACGAAACCATGCATGTGCTATGGAAAGGGGTACGCCGATCCGATGCACCAAATCTGACCCAGACAAAGCAATGCATGTGCTATATGAAGGGATACAGAGTTGGCCTCCCAAATTTAACATGCTGTATATCAATGCAGGCAATTCAGAGTTGCGATGGGAGTTGACCTGGATACACAGCTACCATGAACAGGCAATCATTCAAGTTGGGGACAATTATAGGCCTGTACTGGTTTTGACCCTGTACACTGATTGTGTGTACATGGACTTCAGTATGTTATAAAAGTCGCCACCAACACCTTTCTCTAGGAGCCTACACATTAGAAGGTCTCTGTTGACCTTGTCAAATGCTTTGCTGAAATCTACGAAGCATGAGTATAGTTTCTTGTTATTATGTCGTACATACTTGTTTATTAAGCTGCTAAGAGTTTGGGCATGATCAGTTGTTCGAAAATTAGGTCTAAATCCAGCCTGGTTGTTGCTAAGTAGGTTGTGTGAGTCAATGCAAGTGATGAGTCTTTTTGAGAGAATGCTATTGAAGAGTTTTCCTAGGCAGCTTGTGATACAAATGCCTCTATAATTGTTAGGATCAAGGGTATTTCCATTTTTATGGATCAGGATAATGAGTCCATTGTTCCAACTTGAGGGGAAATTTCCGCTATAAAACATTAGTTGTTATTACACCACACAAACATCCATTACCATTCAATCACTACTTGCTAAATCAATTATCTGCATTTAGCTACCAGAATAAGATTTTTATGCTTGCATACACTCCTCCCCATGCCTATTCCTATAAATATGGACCCTCAACCAGGCTACTGGTTAGGTCCATCTCCAGTATATTAACTGATATAGACTGGCACCAGTCTGTACTCACTCCATAGTGATGCCTGTCACTAAGTGCGCTTGCGCATGCGCACTGGAGCCCAAATAGGAAACAGATTCACTTTTCAATTATTCTGCAAGCTGAACAACTGCACAAATATTATCAGAAAGTTTTTATAGCTTTGCGCTGTGTCAGCTTACTAATGAAGGACTTTCTCATGCTAAGATATGCCTACTATAAAGTCTATCCTCCCAAATTATGTTTTTGGAAGTATTTCGTGGTTATATTGAACTTTAGAACTATGTATATAAATGTTACCAGTTTTCGTGGGTTTCGTTTTCGTGGTAACTTTAATATGCCAAATCACCTAGAGGTCCCCAGGTGACCATCTCTAATTTTTATTAAATTTCACCAGATGCACATATATGGAAATGATGCCTGCATGCAAAATTTCATTGCAAAATTCCAATTTAATTGGTTAGTAAAGAAGTTTGCAGTCTGGCATGCAACCTATGGTGGATTTTAAATCTAAAGAAATCAAGCCTAGGTCCCTCTCAAATCTTCATGCATCTAGGCGTTTCTTTCAATGTGACCCAGGGTCTAGTTTTCCTCTCAGATCCAAGAATAGAGGCTTTATCAGTGGCACTGAAAATCCTGTCCTCTTCCATGGTCTGAGCAAGATTTCTGCTAAGAGTGATAGGTTTGATGGTCAGCGTAGAGAATGTTATCCCATGGGCGGCGCTGATGAGAAGACCTTTCCAAATGTATTTAATGTCCCTTTGGAAGCAGTCGGTTCACTCTAGTTACCATCAGATTCCCATCAAAGAACACTTGATTCCTCTTCTAGATTTTTGGAAAGACCGTTCTCTGCTTCTGATGGGTGTTCCACTGGTAAAGTCCTCCCCTCAGGCGATTATCTTCACAGACGCTTCTCAGGAGGGATGGGGAGCTGTCTGGGACTCCCTGTCGGTTTCCGATCTTTGGTCCCTGGAGGAGTCTGTAGCTCATATCAACATTCTGCAATTGTGTGCTGTCAAGAAGGCTCTCCTTTCATGGTCAGATCTTGTGATAGATCTCAAAGTCTCGATTCGGTCGGACAATTCGACAGTGGTCTCTTATATCAACAGGCAGGGGGGTACAAGGTCATCCCTCCTTTGTCTAGAAGTGTGGAACCTTCTCTTATGGTGTCGCAAGAATCAGATTCTTCTAGTGTCTCCTCATGTCCCAGGCAGTCTGAATTTTCTTGCGGACCAACTGTCACGTCCCAGCAAATTCGGCCACACAGAGTGGCAGTTAAAGAGGTCGGTTGTCAAAGCGATTTTCAGTCTTATGGATCGTCCTGTGGTAGATCCGTTTGCGACATCTCTGAATGCTCAGATCTCCTCTTACATGTCTCTTTTTCCGGACGGTCAAGCCCTGGCAGTGAATGCCCTGTCTCAGTCCTGGACAGGAATGTTCGTCTATGCATTCCCTCCAACGATTTTGATTCCATTAGTGTCAGAGCGCTAGATAAGCAGGGTTTTTGCGTTTTCACCCAATAAAAATTGTCAATCACCAAATTAATTGTTAACATCATGAGTACTAAAATAGAAAATGACCCAATTAATTTCAGTTCTCTTGGTAATAATGTATAATAACCCAATTAAATTCCAAAGAAACCCAATTTACAAAATTTCTAAGGGTGAATCACCCAATTATTGAAAAGCTTATCTAGAGCTCTGGTTAGTGTTGAAGAATGGCAAAGAACAAATCTGCGAGATTCTTTTATAGCTCCTTTTTGGCCAAAGAGGATTTGGTTCGTAGACCTTCTAGATCTCCTAGTAGACGTCCCTTGTCTTCTTCCATTCTCCCAGGATCTTCTGTCTCAAGTAAGAGGTCTTTGTCTTCATTCAAATCCAGAAATCTTCAGTGTGTGTGTTTGGAGAATATCGAAACTAAAGTCTATGAGAATAAAGTTTCTTCAAGATCTCCAGTAATTATCAATTCTTCCAGAAGAGAGTCGAACCGCAGAGTTTACGTGTCGACTTAAAATTTTTGGAGAATGGTGTTCAGACCAAGGTCTCGTGCCAGATTCTGTTTCTATTCCCCAAGTATTAGACTTTTTTGACATATATCTCTTTGATTCCTTCCATTTATCAGCTAATTTGGTTAGAGGATATGGATTTTCTCTGGCATCTTCCTTGCCTTCTGTATGCCGATATCAAGGAAAAGTTTCTTCCAAAAGTCAGGGGCAAGGCGATATTGATACGGTCGGACAATTCGAGAGTAGTATCATACATAAATCGCCACGGCGGGACCAAGTCACCCACACTATGTATCAAAGAGTGGCACTTGATTCAATGGTGCAGGAATTACTCGGTTGTTTTGAAAGCAGCTCACATTCCTGGGCGATTGAACATTCTGGCAGATGCTTTGTCTCAGAGACAGAGAATTCTGCCAACAGAATGGTCTCTCAACCCTCCAGTTCTTCACAGGATCTTTGAGCATTGGGGCAAACCCAACGTGGACTTGTTCGCCACAAAGGAAAATGCTCAAATCATGACTTACAGTATGTCTCGCCGATTCCAGATCCAAATGCCATCGATACAGACGCTCTGGCGATAAGCTGGAGAGGGATGCACGCTTACGCGTACCCTTCTACCGAAGAAATTGGTGAATATCAGGGAGGAACCGTGCCTGGTCCTGTTAATAGCGCCATTTTGGCCCAGCAGAGTGTGGTTCACGGATCTTCTAGATCTGCTGGTGGACAATCCAGTGCAGTTACCTGAGATTCCGAACATAATCTCCAGACCAAGGGATGCTTCCTACACGAGCATCCCAAAATGTTCAAATTGACTGGATGTTATCAAACAATGTTCCACGTCGGAAGGCTTTTCTCGATAAGCTGCGAATTTCATCGCAGCTGCGAGAAGGAGGTCAACCTTCAAGTCATATAACAACAAGGTTATAACAAATTTACAGACTGGTGTGAAGGAATGTGTATTGATACCTTTCAATCCACTATTCAGCAAATAGCAGACTTTCTCTGTGAGCTGTTCTTTTCAGGACTAGCTCCTGTCAGTATTGCTGGATACAAGTCAGCTTTGGCATCAGTTATCCCTTGTCTAGCCAACAGGGATAGTCCAGAGGTGGCCCAGTTGAATGTGATGTTGAAGGGAATGAGCAATCTCCGACCGAGACAACCGGTAGTCATTCCAGCCTGGAGTCTATCTTTAGTGCTTAATGTACTGGCCAAGCACCCTTTCAAACCATTGCGTTCGGCTAGTCTAAAGCATTTGACTCTAAAGGCGGTCTTTCTATTGGCAGCTTTCTCAGCTAGAAGGCGCAGTGAGATCCATGCATTTTCAGCAGAGAGGGACTGATTTATTGTCTCCGGAGAGGGTCTGCATCTACTGCCAAGAGCAGAGTTTGTGTCAAAGAATCAAGCTTTGAGATATCCTGGCAAACCGATCATTATACCGAAACTAACTAGGTTTGATCGTGATGCCAGTGTCTGGTGCCCAGTCCGTGCTTTGACTAAGTACAAAAAACGGACAGACTCGTTATGGTCGAATGATAGACATCTGTGGATCTGCCATAAGAAGCCATATGGCACCGCATCCATGGATTCTTTCTCTCATTGGGTAGTCGAATGCATTCAGACTACCCATGAGATTGCCACTGGGCACCAAGTGCAATGCGCAAGGGCACATGATGTTAGAGGAATAGCCGCCTCGACCGCCCTTTACAATGGTGTTCCGTTAGAGGACATCATGGCTGTTGCACAATGGCACTGTGAGTCCTCTTTCACGGATTACTATATGAGGGATGTGTCAGACTCCGCCAATCCACTCGCTTTAGCTGTTTTGAAATGATAGTTATACGACCACACTGCACTTCTCCCTTTTTTGGCATTTGTAAGAAAGAATTAAGAAGCAGACATGGTCGAGCGAGAGGATGTCAACCAGATTTTGTCACTGGTGGCCGGACAAGTGAATGGTTGGAGGCTCCACGTCTGAAATCCAAATATCATGAGGTAATTCAAGATTGAGTTTTTCGTATTATGTCTATATATCATGTTCATTCATCTTATATATTCATGCTCATTCCCAGGCTAATATATGCAAAGAGCAGTTAACCCTCTTGGCATATTTGTGTTTCAGGCGAGATGCATGTTTGTGAGTTCTCTCCCTTTTCTTAGGAGAAAAAAGGGGGTGGGGTTGCAGTGCAGTGATGCGAATGTGATTCGGTTCCGTTAACTTGATGGTCCTTTTAGGTCTCCATTAATCAAGTTCCTCTTTCTCCAAGGGGCAAAAGTTGCAATTGATGGCTTGCCCCTTCCCACCAGGTTACTGGCTAAATCTGGTGTATATCAGAAGTAATAGAATGGTGAGTATTGATCGAAGGAGAATGAAGGAAATTTCAATTTCCCTTTCTCCGAGATCTAACAATACTCACCATTCTATTACGGACCCAGCCTCCCAGCCCCACAGAGGCAAGCCATGGGTATCTCTTGTTTGGTGGCTATGCAAACAATATGAGCTTCATGGCAAATGGGTACGCGGCAGTTGGGAGCCGAGTACCCGTTTCCAGGAGTCGGTAAAGCTTACTAAGTCTATAGTTCTAGGGCCCAGCTATCCAGGCTAGCTTGTATCAGAAGTAATAGAATGGTGAGTATTGTTAGATCTCGGAGAAAGGGAAAATGAAATTTCCTTCATTCTGGAGTAGTCGTCCTACATGTAGTCTTAAAACCTCTCTGCGCAGTGATGTACACTCTCTGTCAAACCATTTCTGATTAGTTTTATTCATCGCGGGTGCTTTTGAGTTCTTCATTTTGGTTGCCGATTTACCGTATTTAATTTTTAGGCTGGATTGGCCGGCAAGGAATAGAATGTTGTTTAGATCATTGGTCGCTTTCTCAACCCCTAAGTGATTGTTTGGGTATGAGCTACTCTTGAATTTAGCTAATAGGCTACTGATATTATTGCTCTGTAGGGCTGACTTGAATTTAGTGGCAGAATCCCTTTCCCACCCAAATTTTGGTAGGATTGGCATGCATATATGTGGGACTGAAGTTTGTTGTAGGACATTGTATATGGTATTATCTGTTTTCAGGTTAAAGTATATAGGGCAGTGGTCAGAGAGATAGTTTGGTGGACTAACGGGGAAAGTGTACACTCTGTGTAGAATCTCAGTTTGGACAGCGACGTAATCAACTGCACTTGCACCATTATATTTGAAGCAAGTTAGTTTACTGACCAGTTTACCTACAATGGTCAGGATAATGGGATGTGTGGTGTCACCTTAAGCACAGGAGTCTGCCGTTTTAGATACAAAAATGTGAAATCAAAAATATGAAAACATGGTAGCACTATATACTACTATGTATATTATATACACCTGTGCAAAAGTTAAGCACCACCCTATTTTTACGCACATGCGAGGGTATATTCATGTGCTATGAAGAAAGCAATAGCATAAACATTTATGTACCCATCCATCTTAGTGCAAGAGGTAATAATGCAACTAGAGGAATGCTGATTATGATGGTGGGGAAACACTGTATGTTTTTGTTTGAACTTGAAAACGAGGCCTGAATATGGTTACGTTGACACAACTGACAACTATTGCCCTACAGTTGACACACGTGGCTAGATTGTCATTAATGGTGTCTGAAAACGAAGTTTAACATCTGTGCACGAGTTTGAGACTGTCATTATTAATACCGGGTATATCCACCTTGTGCCTGGATGACGGCCTGGACACGACGTCTCATGCTGGTCACCAACCGACTGATACGCCATTGTGGTATTCGTTGCCATTCAAGATGGAGTGCGTCTGTTAATTCCTGTAGGTTCTGCACAGGAGGATCCCTCCTTCTCACCATGTTTCCCAGAATGTCCCAGATATGCTCAATAGGGTTCATGTCAGGGCTTCTTGCTGGCCATGGTAGGGTTTCGATGGCATTCTGGCGGAGGTATTCATGCACAGCTCTAGCACGATGTGGTCGGGCGTTGTCATCCATGAATATAGGGTGGGTTCCAGGTGCATGATTTACAAAATGAGGGACCACAACTCTATCCAGTATGTAATCGTGATATCTTTGTCCATTTAGTGTTCCAGGTACAGTCAACAGATCCAGCTTACAATCAAATGAGATGCACCCCCATATCATAACAGAACCTCCACCAAATGGAACTTCTTCCATGATGTTACGTTGGTCGTACGCCGTGCGTCTGGACCTCCATACACGAGTTCTACCATCTGTGGCATGAAGCAGGAACTGACTTTCATCGGACCAGTGTACCCGTCTCCAGGATCTCATGTTCCAGGGTCTTCTTTCGTTGCACCACCTCAGACGCTCCTCTTTGTGGTGTGCAGTGAGGAGAGGACGTCTGACAGGTCTCCTAGCTTTCATGCCAGCAGCATACAGTCTCCTTTTGACGGTAGACATTGACACTCTATTGCGCGTTTCCCATTGCTGGCTGAGCACTCTGCTGTTGGTGAATGGAGATCTCCTAACAAGGCGTACTAGGGCTCGATCATCACGGGCAGTAGTAGATCTAGGCCTATCCTTCACCTCGTTAGTTTGCCCATGTTTTGCAATCAAACGACTGATTACAGTATGGTTAATGTTCAGCTGTCTGCCAATCTCTCTGCATGACATACCAATGGTATGCATGCCTATGATTTGCCATTTCACACAATCACTTAACCTTCGTCTTGCCATAGCGGTTCACAATCAAGAGCTAATTCTCTCTGTACAAATAAACCACGGTCATGAACACAAAATTCCTAATCTTGTCGCCTAAATCTGTATGTAATGTTCTACACCTCAAACTGGACTTTTACATAACTGAACACGTGTGCTGTTTCCCGCCACGCACGGACATCAAGCGGCGTGAAGTCATGCATGCATGTGCATTTCGTACTTGGAATTATGTCAGCTAACGCGGGGACAAAAAGTATGGCAGCCTAGTTGTACCATCATGTTTCTACGTTCTATTGTTTTTGCTGGTGCTTAACTTTTGCACAGGTGTATATATAGCAGTATATAGTGCTACCACGTTTTGGCATTTGTGATTACGCCTTTTCGTATCTAAAACGGCAGACTCCTGTGCATTAAGTCAGACTGATTGTAAACAAAATTTGAATATAATAGCTTATATGACCGGCTATAGCAGGTATTATTTATTGAATATACTCTGCATATATCAGAGCGTGTAGGTCCATTAAGGAAAACACATACAAAACTCTGGTAAGACCGAATGTCAAATATGCTAGCGACAGTCAATCCAATCTGGGATACATATCTTCAGAAAGACTTCGGCCGACTGGACCTGGTACAGAGACATGGAGAAAGATATGCCAGTAACAGACATCGAAATGGGTCAAGTGTTGACAATATGCTAGACCACCTGCACTGGAGATGACTAGAAATAAGGAGTGATGCATGACTAGCCCCACTTTACAAAATCGCAAATGATAAGGCACAGGCATTTGAAGTTTACCGTCCTATTTCATATTATTACTGTAATAGGAAATATGGTAATAATATGAAATTGGCAGTGTTGGCAAGTTTTGGACACCATCCACCCAAAATAGGTTTTGGACACCTTAAAATGTCTAAAATTGTCCAAAAATTTTACTCCAGACTATTTCCTTTGAAATTGAGATGTATGGAACCCATGATTGGTAAAAGGGTTAACATACATCACCTACAATGTATTTATACAGCAAAATAATGTATGTAATAGGAAAACTGGTGAATATTTAGAGAATAATTTGATTGGAAGCTGTTGCTGCCTTACACAGCTTCCAGGCAAATTAATTTTAAAATATTTAACAGAAGATTTGCTGTATAACAATTAAATTGTAAGGAATATTGCCATTTCTGGTCATTATCATTGAAAGTGTTAACTACATGTACAGGGGGTAAGTCAATTGTAACTTCTGTTCCTTGGCTGGGTGGACTAACAATGGTTTCTTTGTGTGTAAACAGATCTAAGTTCATATAACCAGCAGGCACTTCTGTAGATGTTATGTTATAACATTCACAGGTGAATGAGCCTATATATAATTAGGTGCTAGTATAGTTAAAATTAATCATGCTAACCCCTGTGAATTCCTCTATACTAAATGGACTGAAGGATAAAATTTGTTAAAGTTTTTGAAAATAATTTAACTAAGCTTCTTCTGACTTTGGCAGCAATACCCTCCAGTCAAATTCTTTTCAAAATATTCTATGGAGTATTTGTTACTTGTAAAGTAACTGTTATACTTTGTCTGTGTCATTGAGAGGGTTTATAGAGAAGGGTAGTTGTATTTAACTCTCTCATCCAAGAATCTTATTATTAATGAAATAGGTTATGGACATTTATTGACAGCTTTGGACAGTTTAGGACTGGTTTAAACCTTTTTAGACATGTTTTAAACAGGTTGTGGACAATGTCTGTTCAAAATTAGTTTTGGGCAGTGCGTTCCCAACTTTGATAGTAGGGTAAGCTTCAAATGCCTGTGAATACGGTAGCAAGAGGGACGCCTTATTTCATATAGATGCTTGAGTTGTAACATGCATGAAAAGAACTACCAGATTCCACCATGCTCCTTATTCCCAGTGTTTAATCTTGTCTTAACGCTATGCGCAGACAAATGGCAGAATAACCAACACATTGATGGTGGCCATTAACCAGCAGAAAAGCAGAATCAATCCATATTTATGAGAGTTATCCCCTCTGAAAACATAAATTACATCAAAATCTCTTGTTCAAGTCAGATTGTATGGTGTTTTGAGCGTATATTTCAAATTCTTTTTTCAGTGAACCATGTCTGATGTAGACCAAGTGTAATGATTTCGATTCTGCAAGATCTGTCCATATTGCCAGCTACTGAGACATCCCCTGCCAACCCCCTGAAATAATTTCTTATCCGAAACAGATCTCAGTTTTGAACCTATACTTGAAATTCTTTTTTCAGTGGACATACTAAGTGGAAACAAGGTGTCATGATTAGGGCTGGGCAGTATTGGCTTTTAGAAGATGATAACGATATCGTGGAAATTATCACAATATAAGCCATTGAGGATTAAGGTGTATTTTAAAAAGTGTAATAATTGCCGTGATAACCCAACCCTCACGGCTCATACAACAAACAGATCATCAACAACATTACAGATATCCAGTAGCATTGATTAAATTGATCTCAGATTCCCGGT
The DNA here is from genome assembly GCA_034401795.1 of Chaetoderma sp. LZ-2023a. Taxonomy (NCBI): domain Eukaryota; kingdom Metazoa; phylum Mollusca; class Caudofoveata; order Chaetodermatida; family Chaetodermatidae; genus Chaetoderma; species Chaetoderma sp. LZ-2023a. Next base: position 125,742,574 of record CM067359.1, read on the forward strand.
GTGAATATAAACCAAACATAAACTTTGTATTTTATGCTGTTGTCACTATTTCTGTTATAAAATGAGCATTCGCCATTTGCAAAAGGGTTTCAAATCCTAAAGCTCAAATCTGATCGGCTTGGATGGAAATACGTCTACAGTCATATACTCTTGGATCCAGATTTTGATCCAATCTGCATCCACTTTTTTCCAAAATCTGGAAATCTTGAAATACGTTAGAAGCCTTTGTTGTGTTAAGATTTGAGCCAAATCAGATCAGTAGTTTTTTAATACATCTCTGGACATGTGCATATGCGCATGCACGCACGCATGCACACGCACACGCGCGCAAGCACACACACACACTTCCTATTGCAGGTTGTTGGTAATAAAAAAGATTTGCAGTTATAACAATTGCCTGCTTATGCACGCAGACTAAAGTATGTATTGTACGTGTTATTTGATTTTAACCCTTTAACACACAAGCTGGCCAGTAACAGCTTCTGGAGTGGTCTTCAGAAATATGCATTTGCAGACCAAGAGAAAACTATTCTTGAAAATTTACTGCTAGAATGACTGACTCGGTCACCAAGCCAGTGATTCCAGTTGAAAATTGTCAAAAAATAATCTCTTATAGTGCAGATGGATGTTTTAGTATATGAGAAAATCTTAATTTTCTTGATAAAGTTTAAGAGTTAAAGAGTTAATCATGCGCCTGAAGCCATTCATGTTTCCTAGCTACAGCCAAATTAAAATTTTACTGGAATTTGCCCAATGGGCATAAGAGACATTGGGCCGTGGTTAAAACTAGATTCGTGTCAATATCCTGTTTTAACACTTTAATGGTCATACCGGCCTAAAATGGCCTCTGTTGTGGTCTTGTGGAATGTCCATTCACAGGCCAAGAGAACACCATTTTTGAAAATTTACCACTGGAATGACTGGCTCGATTACCGAGCCAGTCATTCCTGTGATAAATTTTCAAAAATTGTATTCTCTTGGCCTCTAAATGGATATTCAATAGGCAGATATTAAAATTTTCTTGACCAAATTTAACCATTAAACAGTTAAACTAAACGTAGTTGATGGTCTTTTCTTTTTGAGCCTGTGTTGTCATGATATGAAGATAACATGTAGTGTTGTACAGCACATGTACTCTATGCATGCGCGCTATCTGGACATACATGTAATGTGATCAGTTTCCAAGGAACCAGCGGGCTAGGTGAAGATCAACTGACTGTTACAAAGAATGAAGCATAATATATGGTAATTATCACTAGTAATACAAACATGTAACAACTAGGTGTTTTGCTAGACAGTCTTTAACCCTTTAACACTCATATCAGCCAAATACGGTCTCTGCAGTGGTCTTAAGAAATGTCGATTTGTCAACCAAGAGAAGAGTATTTTTTTAAATTTACCTCAGAAGTCCAGTGATAAATTTTCAAAAATAGTTTTTCTTGGTCTGCAACTGGACATTTTCTATGAGAAAATTTAAATTTTCTTCAACAAATTTGAGGGTAAAAGAGTTATCCCTTTAGTTATACCCAACGTTTGGTAAAACACATACATGTAGTAAATTGAGAAACAGTTTTGTGCCAAAAAGCAATACCATGTATTCATGAGGGAGTGTTAATTCTATTGGCATGAATGGTAAAGTCAGCCAATGCAGATTCTGTAGTCATGACAGTGTTCTTGAGATAATTATTTTTGACAACTTATCACGGAAATGGCTTGGGCTTGATATGCTTGATAACAGAGCCAACCATGCCAGTCACAAATTTCATAAATACATGTAGTACATGTACATGTATATGTTCATTCGGCTTGCTTATGGACATTCACTAAGTGACATGAGCGATGATTTCAATCTTATGGACATTCACTAAGTGACATGAGCGATGATTTCAATCTTGTTGACATTCACTAAGTGACATGAGCGATGATTTCAATCTTGTTGAGCATTAAAGCTTTATGTACAATGTACATGTAGAATTTTAACTTCAAATAATGCATGTACATACAATTTAGCCTTTAAATGGTCATACCGGCCAAAACCGGCCTTTGTTATGGTCTTGTGGAATTCCCATTTACAGGTCAAAAAAATAGAATCGTTGAAAATTTACTACTGGAAGTCACTCCAGTAATACATTTTCAAAAATTGTGTTTTTTTGGGCTGTAAATGGACATTCAAGGGGCAGATATTAAAATTTTCTTGACCAAATTTGACCATTAAAGGGTTAAGAAATATTATGTTACATGTATACAATGTATTTTAATTTCTAAAACAAAATCTATGTCACTTATTCTCAAAGGCCAGACTTGAGACCAGACAAAAGTGCCTTTTTAGAATTATGGTCTTCTAGTTTAGAGGGTCAAATAGATCTATTGTTTTACTGGTTTTTGGGATCCTTAAAACTGGTCTTTATGTAGAGGTGCTATTTGTACATGTAAATATAGAGATGGACTTTAGAGCCGGTTTGACTCTGATGTTGAAGTAGTATTCAAACAGGATACTTTGTTTTGATATATTGTGATAACGGGATATCAAGCATCAAGTGGTAATTATATAACAGATTGTTATGATAGCTCTGCTTTTCATCCTCTCTTACAGTATGGTGTCAGATTTCTTCTATCCGAATGTGGGTGGAGTCGAGAGTCACATCTATCAGCTGTCTCAATGCTTGATTGACAGAGGGCATAAAGTCGTCATAGTTACACATTGCTATGGAAATCGCAGAGGTATACGATATCTGGCAAATGGTTTAAAGGTAAGAATTAAATTTGTAATGAGAAACAAGAACTTAAAGGAAATCTCACCTTATCTTATACTAACCATTTATGTGATAGAATGTTGATACATTTCTACAGCATGTGATGCCTGTCATGATTTACTTTTCAACCAATCAGAAATAACCTAGCGTGTCTGCCTCGGTATATATACGCTCAGTCATAAAGGTGCCATCTCTAGTTTGGCAATGTGGTATAAAAGCAATCGTACAGGTAAGCTGTTGAATATTTTGAAACTAATTTCACTGGAAGTTGTTTCTGCCATAGGCAGCAACAACTACTAGCTAAATTAGTTTCAAAATATTCAACGGGATCAGCATTAAATAATAAAGAATGTAATGTATTCGCACTTACATGACATCACACACTATCGCTTAAGGAGACAAAATGGTGGTTGTCACTGTTCAACATTTATGCGATATTACAAAGCAGATAATTGTGATACCTGTAGATAAGTCAATGTGACAGAATATGAATGATATGGAATCTATAAACCATAATCTATTGGTACAATACAACATTTGAGATGAGATTAGCACCCCTTAAGTTTGCTCTTCATTTACCTTTTTCATGCGACATGTACCTGTATGTTTACATTCCACCTTTTTCTGTAACCATTTGACTGCTGAGTGTTTGCACATACCATATCCCAAGACCACAACAGAGGCCATTGCTTTAACTCTGGACCTACTATTTAACAAGTTAACCGTTTAATGGTCAAATTTGGTCAAGAAAATTTAAATACCTCCCTGTTATGAATGTCCAATTACAGCCCAAGAAAATACAATTTTTGAAAATTTATCACTGGAATGACTGGCTCGGTTATCGAGCCAGTCGTTCCAGTGGTAAATTTTCCAAAATAGTATTCTCTTGGACTGTAAATAGACATTCCACAAGATCATAACAGAGGCCGGTTTGTGCCCGTATGACCATTAAAGGGTAAAGAATTTTTCCTCATTGGAGTTATTGTCTAGTGTTAGTGTGAGTGCCTTTCATGTTATGCTTTTAGGAAATATTTTGTAACTTAATCATTTAACTCTCAATGCTGCCAAAATGGCGTACACAGTGGTCTTGAGATGCATGTACATGTATGTCTATTTGCAGACCAAGACCGGAATATTAAAAAAATTATTTTTAAATCCCTGGCTCTATAACCAAGCCAGTCATTCGAGTGATACATGTACATTAAAAAAAATAATCTATTGGTCTGCATATGGGCATTTTCTGAGAAAATTGAAATTTTATTGAACAAAATTAAGGATTAACTTTCAAGATGTCATTATGATGTAACTTGGAATGTTCTGTTAAATATTTGGAAACTAATTGTACTGGTAGCTGTTGGTGCCTACAGTATCATGCCTATGGAAAATTGTTGATTTCCTTGATCAATCTTGACCATGAAATGGCTGTTAAAGCATATTATTTATATCCCTGAATTTTTTTATCCTTTCTTCCACCCATCTGTCCATCCATCCACGGGTGCCACTGCCTCATCAGGGAAATCTTTATGGATTATCATTCAACCCCTCTTGTGTCAACTTAACCATTTAACCCTCCCATTTTTAAAAGAAAATTTCAATTTTCTCGTGGAGAATATCCATTTACTGACCAAGATACTATTTTTGAAAATTTATCACTAAAATTACTGGGTCGGTTGGCTCAATTACTGGCTCGGTTATCGAGGCAGTCATTCTAGTGGTAAATTGTCAAAAATAGTCTTATCTTAATCTGCAAATGGGCATTTCACTAGACCACTGCAGAAGCTGTTTTGGCCACCTTGAATGTTAGAGGGTTTATCCATACAAAAAGGGCCTCTTCAGTATGGATGAGAATACTATGTATGAAAATTCACAACTGAAATGACTAGCTCGGTAAGCAAACCAGTCATTCCAGTGGTAAATTTTCATAGAATAGTTTTGAAGACTTTTTTTGGCTTGTAATTCACCTTTCCAGAGTACCCACCCATCATACATTTGTACATGTATGACATCATAATGAATGACATTGATAAGTACGTCACGAACGCATATTTGAAGACGGTCTATGCGTTGTTGTACAAATTGTTTGCTTTTACTATTTAATAAATATTCTGTTGAATATTTTGAAACTAATTTGACTGGGCGCTGTTGCTGCCATAGGCAGCAACAGCACGCAGTCAAATTAGTTACAAAATATTCAACAGCTTTCCTGCATAGTTTTCAGGAAATTGATAGCTAGGGCATTCAGGGATCGATCAATCCCAACACGGCGAGGTGTGGGTGGAGCTTAGCTAGTGATGGGCGGGGCATAGCTAAAGATGGAAAGGTCCATTGGGCACTGGTTAAACAAAAATTTTGATTTTTCATGACCATTAACCATTTAATCCTCAAACTGATCGAAATGCCTCGGGGTATTCTTGAGAAATATCCGTTTGCAGGCCAATAGAACGCAATTGTCATAAATTTCAGTGGTATATTTACCAAAAAAATCTTGGCCTGTATTGGACATTCACTGAGCAAGAATTTTAATTTCTAAATGGTTAAAGGGTTAATTGTATTTATAAGTAGCCTTGAAGTGCTGTTAACATAGGAAGGGTTAAACATGTGTAAAATTTTCAGGTTTTGTACTCATCATGGAAATCCTGGAAAGTCATGGACTTTGAAAATTTTAATTGCAGCCCGGGAATGTAATGGAAAATCAGTGTTTTTTGTCATAGGGCATGGAAAAGTCATGGAAAATGGTAATCATGTAAAAGAAATCTGTTGGCATAAATTACCTCTGTGCAATACAAATTACGGCAACAGCTTATCAAAACAAGGCTGTTCGTGACTTGGTTGTTGCAAGAGGCAATATTCAGACATTTTGCAGAATAACTCAGATCTCTTTTTGGAGCTACATGTACTGTACGTCATAAACACAAATCTAAATATTAATTGCTGGACGTCATGGAATTTGTTAATTTTTGTCATGAAAACTCATGTCATTTCAAACACAGAAAGATGTATGAACTCTGGATTTTAAAATCAAATCATTTAATATTATAACACTAGATGATATTCCGTTTATTACAATGTACAATAATAATAAGAAATAATTTTTAAATGACATGTATCTTTCTTGCCTTTCAGGTGTATTATCTGCCGTTATTGACATTTTATAACCAGTGCGTTCTACCAACGATTTTCACCAGCTTCCCCCTGCTGAGGAATGTCTTCATTCGAGAGAAGATTGACATTGTCCATGGGCATTCTGTGAGTATGTCAGAATCTATGTAATAAACACAACTGTCACATGACTCAGTGAGCCGTAGCAATTATATAATATCCACCTAACAGCTCAGAAATAACGCAACATGTTTACAAATCAAAATAAGAGTACCAGTTGTTAAATATTTTGAAATTAGTTTGATTAGAAGCCATTGCTGCATAGTCAAATTAAATTCAAATTATTCAACTGAACATTTCTTACATCGTGCTCATAATTGTAATAATTAAATGTTTCTGTGTTTGTTTTGGACACATGTTAAATTATTTATGAGCTATTCTGGAGCTAGCCATTTGTTGACTTGCCTGGTCCATTGTCATATATCAATCAATGGAAGTGCTTAACTGTCTCGCCACTGCCAGCCACAATACAATAATCTTAATGGCCAATAAGTCTGGATCCTCTGGATTCAGCTAGAAGAAAGTCCTTGGTTTTAGCAAATTGAAATTAAAATGTTTGAATTAAAAAGCTGTGAAAATCTATATATTTTCTGTGATACCGGTACATTGTACGTGTACTTTTGTTTCCGTTACATTGAAATTGCATAATGTCAAAATAACTGAACGTTTAACCCTTACCACTCTGATGTCAAAATTGTAAGCTTTCAAATTAAATTAAACGATGAGCCGGTGTTCATTTTTCAACAAATACGTAGACAGCAACATCGTCCACCAAATACGTGTATGGTGGAAAAAGTACACCAGTTTCTTTGCTATTGACACAGTAACAGATAGCATATTGACATCAGGGTGTTACGGGTTAATGATCAAGATGTGCCAAGAAAATCCATTTGCATACCAAGAGAAGCCTATTTAAAAAATTTATCACATGAATAATTGGCCCAGTGATTCCAGTGATAAATTTTTTTAAATAAGTCTTCTCTGAGTTGTAAAGTCGACAATTACCAAGATGACTGCAATATACTTTTAGAGGTTTCAATTGGGTGCCTGGACGTAATGAAATGAAATTAATTTTAACAATTTGATGATATCATTCCATGTAAATTAATAAAAAAAATTTAAGTAACATGTACGAAATTGAAATAGAAGCACAAATCCCTAATTCAAATTCACATCTTAAAAAGCTATATTAATTTATACGTAGTGAAATCATCATATGTTAAAATTTATTTCGTTTTATTACATCTAGGCCCACATATACAATTTAAACAATTTTCTTTTCAGTCATTTTGCTGTGAATATACACAAGCAGAAATTTCTTTGTGATTTTCTTGACACTTGCTTGCTAGCATGCTTGTCACAGGTTCTCTACCGTTTGATTGTTTTGTTTGTATACATTTTATCTATGTTTTACCAGGCTTTCTCTACCCTCGCCCATGAGGCCATGTTTCATGCTCGTACAATGAGATTGAAGGCTGTGTTCACCGACCATTCCTTATTCGGATTTGCCGATGCCAGTTCCATACTTACGAACAAAGTTCTCCAGTTTTCATTGGCTGATTGTAATCATGTGATCTGTGTTTCACATTGCAGGTAAGGACAGGATGATGCATTTTGAGTTATTGTAATATTGATTACCGGTATATGATGTTGGATAATATTTAGTTTAGCACTTTAACACGTGAACCTGTTCAAGAAAATGAAAATTTTCTCATAGAAAATGTTTATTTGCAGACCAAGAGAATACTATTTTTGAAATTTTTCCACCTGGAATGACTGGCTCGATTGTATTCCGGTGGTAAATTTTCAAAAATATTATTTTCTTGGTCTGCAAATTGAAATTTAGCAACAACACTGGAGGAGCGTTTTTTGACCGGTTTGTGTGCTATTTAGAGTTAATACTAATCAGCATAGCTGTGATTTATTTGACTACGGGATGAATCTAATCTGTCAATCAAGTATTGACATCATAACCAATTACGTCACATAGGTTGATGTCACAATCTTAAAATGACAGACAATACCATGTCATAAAGCTGGAGAGCTCCATCAGGTGTACGAATTGTATTTTGAATATTTTGAAACTAATTTGAATGACATGACTGTATGCTGTTGCTGCCAAACTATTTAATAGGTTACCTGTATAGTTACCTTGAAATTGGGATTCTGGAAATTCCGGATTCAACGTATATAAATCGAACCCAGCACACACAAAGCATGGGCGGTGCTTAGCTAGGAAAGGGTGCTGCATAGCTAGTAAAGGGCGGGGAATGGGTAAAAGTCTTAAACATGTCAAATAACTGAGCTTTTCTAGATGTAGGTGTGATAATGTAATGCGTAGCAAATTAACTATGCCTAATGACATCATGAAATAGCCGAGCCAATCATTCAAGTGGGAAATCCTCAAAATAGTCTTCTGTCAGCCTACAAATGGACATTCTCCAAGGAAAATCTCACGATTTAGTGTATGAGATTCATTAGAGAAAAATCTTAAATTTTCTTGAGAAATCTTGTCCATTAACTGTCTTGACTGCTGCCAGTCACCAGACAATAATTTCAACGGCTGATACAGTACAGCTCAAGAGATAACTTAATGTACGAACGGGTCTGAAATGCGTGCCTGATGTGTTGAAGGCCCGTTTCCAACGCATCGGTTTTAAAAACACAATGCATTCACAACGCATCTACCGGTAGTTAATTTTTTTTATGCATTTAAAATAATAAATATATGCGTTGAGAATGAGCATTAAATGCGTAACTAAGCAAGTTTGAACTTGTTTGAGGTCCCCCAAAGATAGTGCCAAATGCGTTGTTAAAAGCAAAACGGAACAGATGCCAGATTTTTAATGTGTTTAAAAGATTTGTATGTGCATTGCGTAATACCTGGCGTACACACCAACTCCACAGCTCCAACTATCCGGGATCCAATCAAACTTAGCGGTACATTACATTTCCTAGAAGGGGCAAAGGTAAATATGAGAAAGTTTTCCTAAAAAAGACAGCGGGACATAATATTAAAAATCAAAATTATAAATATTACGAAACACAAAATCATGATTTCTGGTTGAGAATTAATTTAACGATGCGCCCCTGAACGTTTTGCATCTGGTGCAAGAACCGTAAGCATCGGTTCATTTCGCATTTAACTTTTATAAACATCCAGCGCAGTGAAACATGCCGACTGGCGAGATTTGACATAGATTAATGGTAGTGAAAATTGTCCGTAAGCAACTTCATTATCACGTCTACGCATCACGTGTGTTCGCGATGAACAGACGGCGAATAAACGCAAAATTATGGATTAAAGATGTCAAAATATAGCTTATGTGTACCAATGCTCGACTAATGTAGACACTTTTTTATTAAAACATGCTGATGGCGTGGTTTTTATTGATAATATGACGCACAAATTAGCAGATTCGTGTCCGCTAGTGCAATCTCCCCATCGGTGCTCTACACGAAAAAAGACTACTTCAGGACTAGTTATGAAATACTATGCATCCCTAAAGCTGTAACATGTACCGATATCTCATTGGCTTTTCGCGGAAATAAAATGCCCGTAACGATTTAATGATTTTCTTTTTGTGACATTCGGTAGCTTTCAGATTCACTATATTGCAATGTAATGTAGCCGAGTATAGCACATTGTTGTTTCCTCACTCGGGAACCAGGCCGAGGAAATGAGCAATCGCGGCACACCCCTCTACGTGGCAATAACAGAGCTAGATGATAAATAGTGCCTTAATAAACCCGTGAAAGTTAATATAAATAGTCAGGGAGCTAATTTCACTATATTTTATGAACCAGACATTGTTTGTTTTATTAATTTAAAAGTCAAAGTGGGCGTTGAGATATTGCTTTATTGCTTTTAAAAGTGGCACCGCGAATACGTGTACATTTTGCGTTCCGCCATTGTTGATCATGTGTTGCTCGGAGACTGGTTAAAATAAATCACATCATCAATTCGTTATGAATGACAACGAGACACGTGATCAAAATTCTACTACTATAGTAAATTTCACTCATTCATAATGACGTCAGATGTCTAGCAAGCCAATCAAATTACGGGTACGCTTTTCCGAGAATCTGCGACTGCGCATAATTATCGATCGGCGAGACAGTCGCGAGAGGCATTTCTCATTAGTGGTGAATTTAGGCACTGAATAAGTAACCGGGTTCGTTTTGCTCTGTAAGAATGGAATGTTTACGTTACCAGACAGCTGTATCGGAACTGATAATGCGACATACTGCCAATTATTCAACATTGAATGAGGCCTCCCCCTAAAATCATGACAGGAATTTCGCGAAAATTTACGGTACCATGCCAAAATATAATTGCATAATGTGTGTATGCCCGAGTAATCGGTTGCCCTTCTTGGTCGACTCGCATAATGTCGTTATACCAGCGCGGCGTAATTATGAATGCGTTTCACGTTATCAGATTTCAAACGACTTGTCTAACCAATATCATAAATGCGTTGTGTAATAAGTTCTGATGCATTGTCAAACTGTTTCCAACCCATTTGTTTTACTTTCACACCGCGTTGTTTTACCGTTCACAACGGGAAAGTGATGCATCCATTATTTTAAAATAGACCCTCTATGGACGCGTCATGCACGCGTTGCAGGCACATTTTATGTTACGTTATCTCTGAGCTGTACTGTAACTCTGGACCTGCCAAATATTTTGAAAACAATTTGACTGAAAGTTGTTGGTGGCTTACCCACCAACAACTTTCAGTCAAATTGTTTTCAAAATATTCACCATAGCCAGAGTTAAACTTCATGGAAAATGTAGTCTGCAGAAATTCAACGGGCAAGAGTTAGTGTTAAGTATTCAGAAATATTCTATTTATCAGACACTTCTATTTCAAGAAATATGAAATTGATTCAAGCGAACTGAAATAATCTTTTGGAATTTCTGTTCACAATCTAAAGGAATAGCAATGAAAAAATGTATTTATAGCAACTGCTGATTGAGTGAGGTTAATGTTTAGTGCACCAAACTAACAACTGATTTACCAATTTCAATTTCACTTTTATTCACTCAGGCCTTGCAAAGGCATATGAGGCCTTAGGTTCATAGACCAATGGTATAGTTTCATGACTCTGCATGTATTGGTTCTGAAATACAAGGATTATTTTATTATTTACAGCTTATAAACAGGTTAATATTTTTCCAAAACTATAATTTTGAACACGATGTAAGAAATGTTCTGTTTAATATTGGGAACATAATTGGATTCGAAGGCATTGCCGGCAATGCCTTCCAATCCAATTATGTTCAAAATATTCAACAGTACATGTACATATGTTTTATTTTGTTTTGGAAATATGTTATAAGTTATTCCTGAGCTGTACTGTACTTCAAGCTTCTTATTCTCCAGTAAAGAGAACACAGTTCTTCGAGCATCAATCAGACCAGAGCTGGTGTCTGTGATTCCAAATGCAATACAGGCAGACATGTTTACACCGGACCCCAGTCAGAGGCATAAAGGAAAAGGTATACAATATGTCATCCGTCCGTCGTTAGTCCGTCGTCTCCTTAACGCTTTGACCAATTTCAACCAAATTTGGCTGGAAGAATCCTATCATGGTAGGCTCCTGAAATCCTGTTTACAATTTTGATTGGTCGATTTTTGGGGTGTGAAAATGTTAGATTTTATGCAATATTTACTGGAAATTGTCAAAATGGATCTCCTCCTTAGTCACTTGGCAGATTTCAACCAAATTGTGTATGACTTATATAACTGTGATAAATTTACAATTTAATAAAGATTATGTTGTATATTTTGAAACTATCTTGACGGGGAGCTGTAGCTGTTATCTAGGCCCTTAGTCATCCAAATGGCATGCAGCATGTGATCTGAGAATCAGATAAAATGATACATCTTTTTTTAATGCTCAGAGGGCTCAACATCTGCCAGCCTAGGCCTCTAGGTTAGGCTTGCATGATTATGTGATTACATCAAAAATTGCGATTATTTTTTAAATCATGAATTTACATGTTTAAAAATTAAATAATCGAAAAATCGTGACTAATTCTACTGCATAAAATACTTCGAAACCTACCTATTAATTACTCTTTAATGCAATCGGTCATGGAAATTTTAATTGTTCTCAACGAATGTATGCCCATTTACATGCTCGAGCCAGGCATTCCAGTGATACAGTTTCAAAAATAGATATTCTCTGTGATGCAGTGCACCAGTTCTTACCAATGAAAGGCTAAGCAAACATGCTTCTATACTATAGTGTTAACTGTCTCGCAGCTGCAAGCCACCGAACAATAATTTCAATGAGCAAAATCTCTTGACCTGCTAAATACCTTGAAAGCAATTTGACTGAAAGTTGCTGGTTGCTTAGCCACCAACAACTTTCATTCAAATTGGTTTCAAAATATTTAGCAGGTCCAGAGATAAAACCTCATGATTATGTCACCTGCAAAACCCCAGCAGTTAGACGGTTAAGGTGTGATTGCTGGGCTGCTTCCAGTTAAGGTAGATGGCATGGGACTGTTTTAAATGTCTTGACAGTGTATTTCTCTATTTCTATCTTTCAGTTACAATTGTTGTTATAAGTAGACTGGTCTACAGAAAGGGAATGGACCTGCTGGCAGGAATCATTCCCAAAATCTGTCTCAAATATCCACAAGTGCAATTTATCATAGGTAAGCAGGGTTTATTCAGTTGGTGAAGATACATGTAGTGATGGATATGTATGTTCATGCATGCCACACATGCACTCACACACCACCAGTGGCACACACGCACGCACGCACACACACACAGGCTCTGCCTTTTCTGTAATTATCATATGGTGCAGTTGTGATATTCTTACTTGATGACGAAGTTGTAGATGTATCACTATAAAGAGACTTTCATTCATCCATCTTTAGTTTATCATATATCAGGGATCTGATTTGTCACTGAAGTATCTGACGTCATGATCAAAATTCAGCTCATGTTAGCTGATGTCACAATCAAATGACATACATGTAGATCCATCATGAAAGTGGCACAGGTCTGACTGTAAGCATCTGAATGGAGATTTCCAGTTTATCCATCCATCATATGATGTAATAATCAACTAAGTGATGTGTAGGATGATGTCATAATTAATGACATCATGAATGATGCAGATAGCATCTCATGAATGTATAATTGGTGACGACGGACTAAGCATCGTTGTACGAATTGTATGTCTACTATTCAATAAAGCTACTGTTGTATATTTTGAAACTCATTGGACTGAACGCTGTTGCTGCCATAAGCAGTAACAGCGCCCAGTCAAATGAGTTTCAAAATATTCAACGGCTTACCTGTATAATTTTCTGGAAATTGATAGTCAGCGAGTTCAGTGATCGATCGATCTCAACATGAGAATGTGTGGGATGAGCTTAGCTATAGATGGGTGGGGCCATAGCTAAAACTAGAGATGATCATTGTATATCTTTTACAGGGCCGTGCTCATAAAACGCTGCCAGTTGGTCAATACTCTCATTTTAGCATCAATTCTTACACAAACGACTACTCAATATCCAAGAAGATGCAAATTATAAATTCTACAAATATAAAAAATGTAAACACAAATCTGACTTTCCAACTTATCTCCGTTTCGCAGAGAAACCAGGGTATTTGCTACTTAATGGTGGCTTGCGATTCATCGCTGGTCGTGTATAAACAAAAAATATTATTATGCAACTTGAGGTAAATATAATGTTTCCCTAACTTGAGAAACTCATCGGCTCACAAGTTTCCAGAAAAACAACGAATAATAACAAATATATGTGACGGGGGTCGGAATTTGTGTACATGTATAAAAATTAGTATGTATTATTAATACACCAGGACCATTATATTGCAACTAAAATATTAAAAATTTTGCAAGTTATTTATATCTCGGAGGTAATGCAATGCACCTTTAACAAATATTCTGTTGAATGTTTATAAACTAATTTGACTGGGAGCGGTTTCTGCCTATGGCAGTGCCTATCGCAGAAACAGCTCCCAGTCAAATTAGTTTTAAATTATTCAACAGGATAATCCATAAATGTATATCATAAAGAATTTGTCATCTCTTGTCTGTGAGGATTAAAGCGTTAAAAGATGATGTTTTATTTGTGTTATCATAAGAATCATGTTATCAGACTAGCGCTTCTACCACACCATTTTATTTGGTTTCAGGAGGAGATGGTCCTAAGCAGATTGTGTTAGAGGAGGTACGTGAAGCGTATCAGCTCCATGATCGTATCAAGATGCTCGGGAAACTGGAGCATCGTAATGTCAGGAAGGTAGGTACATGACAAAACAGTACAACCAGCCGAAGATTCCATGAATTATGTTATGACAATAAAAAATAGCGACCTAATAAAATTGTGAATGTAAGCATTCGTAAAAGTCCTAGTGTTGATTTCACTAAAGATTGGGAAGGATACTTTATTAATTGTATCTATTTTAATTGTTAATTGGTGATGAACATTGCGGATATGCCGCAGTATTTATCTATGATCTGGATACCGGCATGTAAATGTCATTACCTTCCAGTTCTACAGACATGATTACAAAATTGAACATCCTTTGATCATGTCTGTAGCGTTCACCAAGCATCCCACCCATATTAAGACTAATTCAATTCCTACGCAACCAATGCATCTTTTCTTTAAGAATAATGGCTACAATCAATCATGCGCTAATTATCTCAAGCCCTTAAATTTTAGACTGCTATGTTTTTATTGGCTTGAGCCTCTTCACTACTGGATGCAGGCCCCATTAACCAGCCATTAAAATACCATGAAAGAAAAGGCATTAAAACACCATGAATATTGCCACGGTTAATGGCCAATTTAATGGCGTTTTAATGGTAATTTAATAAAAACCCATTACAACCCCATTAATATCTTGCCATTAATTAAAACATTTAATTGGCATTAATATCTGTAAATGATGTAAGTTCAAATAGCAGGAACTCCACACCATTAATTTCACATTTAATGGTCATTAATCTTAATGGGAATTTGATGACCCATTAGTTCAATGGCCATTAAACTTGTAAGAAGTTAATGCTGAAAGGTTAATGGCCATTAAGCACACATTAAACAATTAATGGGTTTACATATTCCCATTAAAAAGCTCTGAAAATTGCCACGGTTAATGGCACCATTAAATTTTAATGGTACAAATAAAAGAATCATGGCCATTAAACCTATGGATCTATTACATTTTTTAAGAGCTCCTAAAGGCTAAACTGGCTCAAGATTTTAATTTTTATATCTGAGCCTTCATGTTCAAACATGTCAAAGGGTAAACAGGCGCATCCACGTAACGCCTTAAAAAATTCTTTATCAAGATCAAGAAGTGGGTGACACTTTCCCTCCCCCAACCCCAAGCCGACCTCTGGATAAAATTGTTTATGAACGCTACTGTATATGGAATTTGTTGATGTGGCTGTTAATGTAAGCAAAATTAAAGATTACAGATGTGTAAGAAAGTGATTGGTTGTGGTAACCGCGCCAACTTCTGGATGCTTGTAAAGTGTAATCTTGTATTTCACTATTTGCACTTGTACTTTGTAGCATAGTGTGTTTTATTTGTTTTGCTTGAACACAACCTCTTCAAGCATGTAAAAGCAATAAAACAAAATTGAAATTACTGGGACAAAAGCAATAGGCTTGGGTCATATGCAATGATACGATCATGAATGATGACAGGGTTAGAAATAAATGAAAAGATGTAGTTGCCCGCAAGTCAATGTATGATGCCATTTCATGCATTTTCAGGTTGCCCGTTGAGCTAAATGACAAAGAAAATTAGAAACACTATTGCTTTGTCAAGTGAATTCTGAAGAATGGCAACAATTATTGAGAAATGGCATTAAGCATCCTGGTTACTTTTTCTAATAATTAAATAAATAAATGCCTTAAAACGAAGAGTTAGTCAGTAGGTATCAAAAACACAGTATAATACTATTAGTCCGAGTATTTATCATGGTTGCCCTGCCCTGTGTACTATTAACAGCCAAAGTTTAGTTGCCCTTTTGAAAATCAGGTTATGTTAAACCTTTGAATAAATAAAAATTAAGATATAAATATGTAGTAAAAACACATGGAATGAATAAAAACTTTCATGTTAAAAGCCTTATCTATGTATCTTTCAAATATATATGAATAAAAACAAATTAAATGTGTGATGGAAGTTGCTACGTTAAAATTCTCCTTACATGCCCACCATTTTGATTTTGGCATTAAATACAAGTCTCAAATACATATCACTGTTTTCGAAGAATATTCCTCGATAATTTAATCAACTTTTTATGACCGTGCGCTGATTTTTTATAGGTTTTTGACTATAACTAATTTTTTACATGCTTACTGTTTGTAGGATATCAAGCAATTTAATGTAAGCCTTCGATGCACAGAAGAGTTATTAATCCTTCTTTTTGATTGGATAATTTTTTTTGTCAACCAATCACGCATTAAGTTGTGAAACACGCTGAAAGATGAAAGAGACAGCGAGACAATTTCGCAGAAATTTTCTGACCAAAAAATGAACACATTTATTTTTGGCCCGGAAGAATGATCTCCCCTGTGTCCCATCCTATAACAAGGGATATAACTGCTATTTGTGCGCGTGGCCACTTCATATTTATAAGAAAATGGCTGCTGCAAAACATTGTGGCGGACACATGCACATTAGGGGAACGTACGTTTTGTTGTCGTTAGCGAGCGTGGTCTACATATTTCACATATTACTATTACAACCCTTTCGCCTATCCTTATATAGTCCCACAACAGCCCTGCGAATACGCAATGTTAAAGTTGCTTACAACTTAATTTACATACACAATAATTATTTTCCAGTCCCAGAGATGAAAAATAAAAGTGTTATGCCATGAATTAGAAATTATAGCAATCCCTGCTATTTCAAATAGCAACAGCATTAAATATAAAAAATTATTATATTTATATATAAATCAAATAATTCAATTATTAAATAATTTAATTAGACTGAATTATTTCCCTTGGGAATATTGAATAATCTCAAAAATAGATGGATACTTATGACATCACAAACAACATATGTTTGATTTACTATTTTCTCTTCTCTGAAGATATTTTTCTTTAAATCCTATTGGATAATTTATGACAATGACCAATGAAACTGTGAATGAAGATTTCCTCATGATATTGGATAAACATATATCCCAAGCCAGTGCGTCTACATTATCGGCAATCTTTATGATTGTATGATATCGCGATAATATGTAGAAGCATGTCTATCTGTGTGAAGTATACGAATTAGTGAAAGATAAAGATAAATTAGTGAAATGGTTATATAGTGAACAATTATTAGGAGATTTTGGTGGAATCAGTGACAGTTGTTTGAATGGAAATATTTCTTTAGTAAAAGACAGTTCTAAATGTGACGGATTAGTGTGGAAGTGTAGCAATAGAAAATGCACTTAAAAGTTAGCTGTGAGAAGACTTGTTTTTTAACGGATCTCATCTAAAATTATCTCAAACTGTATTGCTTATTTATTTCTGGAGCTTTAAAATACCTCAGGACTTCGTACAAAGAGAACTACATATTGGTAGTAATAACACATTAGTAGACTGGTCCAATTTCTGTCGCGATATATGTTGTGAGATTGTGTTACTAGATCCACAAAAGATAGGTGGACCTGGAAAAATTGTTGAAATTGATGAATCCAAATTTGGTAAGAGAAAATATAATAAAGGAAAACCTGTTGATGGTGTGTGGGTATTTGGAGGAACGAGTACCTTTTTCGGTGCGTAACAGATAGGTCATCTGCAACTTTAATATCAATAATTATGGAATATATCTTTCCCAGTTCTATTATTTATTCTGATTGCTGGAAGTATATTTGCATCTAACAGTTAACCATTTAGTAACATTTAAAGATCCGTTACAACTAAAACGTTGTATGAGAGCCACTTCACAGAATATTTTGTTAGAAAAAGGTATCTGTCAGACAGTTCTGATAAATTTGGGAAATTCCTCGAATTAGTCAAGAGAGTTTATCCGGTGTCTGAATATAAAGGAGTCGTTCCCCACTAGCCTCGAATGGCAAGTGCTTACAGACAGAAATCAATAGACAAGTAAGAAAAAAAATTTTTTAGAATAAAACACAAAATTAATATTACCTCCCTATAAATATATTATCATTGACCACTAAAATATTATGCTGTAGCTGCGTGATTATTACATCATTCAGTGACGTCATAATATACTTTAGCAGTATTAGCTCTGTCATGAGTTCAATGACGTCATAATATACTTTAGCAGTAGTAGCTCTGTCATGAGTTCAATGACATCATAATATACTTTAGTAGTATTAGCTCTGTCATGAGTTCAATGACATCATAATATACTTTAGTAGTATTAGCTCGATCATGAGCTCAATGATCTCATAATATATTTCAATAGTATTTGCTAAGATAGTTGGGACCCCTAAAGTGCATTCTACCTAGGACACTCACCTGATACAAATTGCAAACACGAATAATTAATTTGCTTTCTTTTTTTTTTTTACTAAAAATATTCTTAATTTTATAATGACTTCAACTTTAAATTTGTGCAAAAACGAAAACTGGTGTCTTAAATAACAGCCTATAATAACTGTCACTGTTAATTTATTTACACAAGTTTTGCCGTAATAAGTCATGCTTTAGACAACTATTTAAACTTACCTTTGATTCAATATCACAGTTTTTGACAAATAATTTGAAAAACGTCACATTTGATTGCATTTCTCAAAACTGGCGCAATGAAAAACAAACAGTGTTATGATGCTATTGATTGGCTAGCATATCATAGAGTCTTGAGTCTAACCAATGAAATTGTGCGTACTATGCATGTTTGGTAGATTTAGAAGTGTTACACAGACTCATAATTACACAGTTTGTGGATATATATGAGAGTCTGTGCTCAAGATTCAAGTAAAGTTGTACAACAACAAAAACAACAACAACAATAATAATAATAATAATAATAATAGACCCCCTAATGATAATAATGATCATAATAATGATAATAATAATAATAAAATAATAATAATAATAATAATATAGCTGTACATAGGCCTACATGTATGTGAATAAAAATAATAATATTAATAATAATAATAATAATAATAATATGAGCAGGATGAACGCCAGACCCAACCATTTTCCCCATCCTTCACATCCATTGGTGGTGAGGGTAGGTGGTCTGTGGTTGTCCCATGTGGGGTGGGAGGTTGGGGTAGTTTGGTGTAGGGTTTGGGATGGTGTAGCCTCCTCCCAAAAGGCAGGTGGGGCTGAGGGGTGCTCCCTGCGAAAATTAGAAAATTAGATGCTCTGAGAAGCCATTTTCTGTACCCCTATTGACTTTGATAAACTAATGCTTGTAAGTCTAAGTTAATTCTGCAAGGTAGCTGAGGGGTGCTCCCTGCGAAAATTAGAAAATTAGATGCTCTGAGAAGCCATTTTCTGTACCCCTATTGACTTTGATAAACTAATGCGTGTAAGTCTAAGTTAATTCTGCATGGTAGCAGCATCTACTACAGAGCACCATAATTGAGAGATATATAACTAATGTTAAAGCAGCATATTAAGCAGTATGGTAGCAGCATAACATAGTTGAAAAAAATAGCTAAAGTTAACAAAGCATGATAGCAGTATACTAGGCAGCATGGTAGCAGCACAACAGCATTGTAGAAGAAAATTACTAACTTAATACAGGATGGTAGCATCATACCTAGTAGGATGGTAACAGCATATGCTGCAGAGCTGAGAGAAATGACCAATGTTAAAGCAGCATGGTAGCAGCTGATCAGGCAGGAAAAGCCTTGATCAGCCTGGAGTGTTGCTATTGCGTGCAATCCTGGCTTCTGGTTTTTACTGCCTTTCGGATCCTAGGATATGCTAGGAAATGCCAGGATTCCACAGGCTGAAAAATTGCTAGCTTGCAGAGCTTGGAGTAATCTCGGAAATCCCAGGAAATCCAAGCTTTTGACAAATGCCTGGATTTTTTTCCCCAGGATAGACAAATTTGTGATTCTTTAAAAAGTGTGTTGTTATGTCCACCCATCTTGCACAAAGCAGTAATTAGGGTATGCGCAAAGCAGACAAATATACATTAAGGATGTTGAATATTCAGCCTCAACTGTCTAATATATATCATATATAGACAGATGATCTAGATAAATAGATGATCTAGATTGATAATTATAGATAGATAGACAGATTTAGATAGATAGATAGACCAGCCGACCGACTAACTGACCCACCGACTAATCGACAGACAGACAGATGGATCGGTGGAGTATTCACTTTTGGGTTTATGGTCATTAAAATAAGATAAAGATTTCTTCTAGAACCGATGATTAATTAATGACCATTAAAAGGGTGTTTAATGTTCAGCTTATGAGAAAGATATTTTAATGGCCATTAAATCAGCCATCAGTATCTTTAATGGCTTTTTAATGTGATTAATGACCATCAAATCTGTGATCGATTTGATGTTTGTGGTTGATTTGGATATAATGGCCGTTAATATTGATACACAAAGTGCATAACAGATTATCTTATTTAATGACCATCAAATCTCCCATTAAATTTCCCTCATACAGGAATGGCCATTACAAAATTTCTTTTTAATTAATGGCATATATTAATGCAATTTTAATGGTAGCAGGAGTAAGATTTGCATTGTAATGGTGCTTTTAATGGGATACTCAACAGCTGTTGAAATTTGTTGAAACACGATTTCATGGGATGATTTAATGGGTTCATGGTATTTTAATGGCAAATTAATGTAATTTTAATGGGTTTGACATCCAGTAGTGCTTGTTGATTCCACATAATGAATAGATAAAGCCTTATCTAATGGACATTTTCAGATTTTGCTATGTCCTGCCCATTTCTAGATAAGCTCCCCCCACACCACTCGTGTTGTGATTGATCGATCTGTGAACTCCCTGACTATCAATTTCCAGAAAACTAAAAGGTAAGCTGTTGAATATTTTGAAACTAATTTGACTGGGTGCTGTTTCTTCCTATGGCAGCAAAAGCGCATAGACAAATTAGTTTCAAAATTTTCAACTGCATGTTTATTAAATTGTAGAGACCTACAATTCTTACAACGTGGCAGACTATTAAGCGTTTAAAATGGACTAAACGACCCAATCGTGACGTAATGATTGTGACATCATCCTACACCTTGTTGATTATCACGTCATGTGATTGACTGAGGAAATGGATTATGAATCACTGCATAAATTTCATTATGGCTTATAGCTGTGCATGTTCTTAACTATTTACTACTCATAGTCCAGAGATGACAAATTCTTTATGATGTTAAATTTTTTTTTTTGTGGGATAACTTCACATGGAGTGTATTTGTTTGTAGGAGACTTCATGGATAAGCTGTCTATGTTATATAAAGAAACCTTTATTTTTCGTCATGTCATGCATCCGTCTGTACATCTTATTAACTGGGTGTGTGAGTGAGAGTGTGCGTGAAAATCATTAGTTTTCATTCGATAACTTAGCTTCTACATGGAGAATGCTGATGAAATTTGGGGAGCTTGGCTATGAGGCTAGCAAAGAGCCTATTAGTTTTTTGTCCATTCATCCATTCTCGAAATGGGCATCTGATTTTATCATCTACATGTAACTTAACCCTTTCACCAAGGAATTCCCCATACCTCATTTTCCATTAGGAAAGCTTGAATATTTTGGAATTAATTTGCCTGGAGGCCATTGCTGCCTTATGCTTCCAGTCAAATTAATTTCAACATATTCAGCGGAATAAGTTTTAGATCTTAAAGAAAAAACTTTTTCTGAGATTTTTGGCTAATCGCTTAATAGGCAAGGTTGGTCAAGAAAATCTAAATAATTGCTCATTGAAATGTCCATTTGCTCGTCAGGAGATTATTTTTTTTAATTACCACCAAGTATGGCTGGTTCAATTGTGGAGTGAGACAGTCCAGTGATAACATTGGCAAAAAATTTTGGACATTGCGCAATACCACTGAAAAGGCCAGTTGCAGTCAGCTTGACTATTGAATGGTTACCTAATCTTTTCTTCTTTTTCAGGTGTTAATTCAAGGTGATATATTTCTGAATACATCATTGACTGAGGCCTTCTGTATAGCAATAGTTGAAGCCGCCTGTACCGGGTATGTTTTGTAATCGTACACTGTTTGCTTTCCCCCTGCACAATAGAGGGATCCATTTATAGCCATGTCACAGCCATTTCTATGTGTATTTGAATCAATTGGAAACTTTGAAAACTGCATTCTAAGAATCTAAATTTCAAGGTAACTATACATGTAAGATGTCAAATATTTTGGAACTAATTTGACTGGTGGATGTTGCTTCGTAAGGCAGACATTTAACAGAATGTTTAGTAAGTTGTAAATTCATCCAAGACAATTCATAGACTTCATGACAGACTTCAATTTTTGTCATTATGATTGTGACGTCAGCTAACTAGTGATATTATTTATTATGCCATCAGCTACTTGAGTGACTGGTTAGATCCCTCGATTGAGATATAGCTGCTCTATTTAAAAGCTACAACTCGTAAGAAAAAGGTTTATTAAAAAAAAATTTAACTGGTCACAGATAGGGCTTGGCGGTTTCCCGATAATACCGGAATAACCGCGATAATATTGTTATCGCTATCGTCGCATTTCTAAATACCATCAATACCATCAGCGATGGTATTGATAATATGCTGGCGACGGCGTTTATTAATCCAGCTCATCACAACGGTAAAGATAAATCCAAATAATATCCTAGTTTTCCGTGTTTACATTTCTAGTATAAAACAATAACCAGCAAGTCTGCCACAATAAAAAGCATAACCATCTCTAACGAATTTAGTAGATAGCTTGACCCTTCTTAACTTGTACGCTTTAGACTGACAATTTACTGGAAATGCGATTTACTCGAAATAACAGTTACTACGCACCAGTTTTCCTGACATATAGTCCTGTTTTCTCGATCACTCCAAAGCAATGAGCCACTTAAATATCGGGTGGTATTATTCTCGGAACCTTCCAGTAATAATATATTGGGTCATATAACCCGTCAGTGGGCACTAAGATATTGTTTTACTGCATTTAAAAGCGGCACAGTGACTAGATTTTTCATTCTGCCATTATCCATCAATATTGATCGTGAGAGTCACACAGAGATTGGTTGAAATAAATCATGTGATTAATTCGTTATGAATGACAACGAGGCACGTGATCAACATTTTATTACGATAGTAATTTTCATTCATGCTGAAGGACATCGGATGTCCCGCGAACCAATCAGAAACTATGATTGCGCATTATTGATTATAATTAACTACGACTGTGCAGTCGCTCGAGACATTTCTCATTACTGGTGAATTAGCAGACCCCCCTCTAGGCCGATTCGTGACATAATTTTTATTGTTGAAATTAGTAACCGGAATCACACCGTTCTGTAACAATGGAATGTTTATGTTAGCAGACAGCTGTACCGAAGTTGATAATGCAATCTACCGGCCATTGACAAATAGAAATTGTGATAGAAAATTTTTTTCCCCAAAAATAACAGGTTGCCTGGGAGAGCAACCAATATACAAGATTAACTTTCCCACCATATTTTTCACTTTCCCCGGGCAAATGTTAAGTTCATCATCATCATCATCATCATATTCTTTGGACATAAGCCACCAGAATAGCGCAGTATTACACGTTATCGCGGTATTTTCCTGCGATATCGTTATCGTCACCCAAATGTCAATACTGCCCAGCCCTAGTCACAGATGACTAGATCTTTAATCATTTAATCATCGAAGTTGGTCAAAAGAATTAACTTTCCTGTAGAGAATCTTCCTTTGTCATGTTTGTAAGCAAATAAAAGAATATCTTGGAAACTCAAGCATTAACGGCCTACAGTAGTTAAGCAGAACTACATGTCGTTATTCTCGTGGTACGTTTCCCAATCTATAGGTACGTTTCATCTGCAACAGAATTGATTTGTGTCAGGTTTGGAAATTAATGGATTAAGTAAGTTTTCAGAGGTAGGTTTTTTCCTTGCTGTAGATGAGTAATTCTTGTAATCATTAATTTTCTCTTATAATGCATGTCACCAGTATGCATGAAAACTGTCTGTAGTTTCAAATGGGTTGTTCAGTTCGAACGATATTGTCACCATTGAGACAAATTTGGACACATCTTAGGCACATACTGGCCTATCAACAGGAATAAAATGGTATTTCCTAGTTATCTAGTAAGCATCTAAATAACTACTTATATGTATGAATCAATCTGAAATGTCCCTGACTTCACTGTCTATTTCGCTTCTAGTATTTGACTTGGTATTATCGCGAGACTTGTAATAGATATGATAGAGGGATCCATTTCAGCCAACCTCTGCCAACTTCTTACGTGTGTTGGAATCAGCTTGAAACATTAAAACCTGAATTCCCAGAATCTAAATTTCAAGGTAACTACATGTATACAGGTAAGCTCTTGAATATTTTGAACAACATCTCCCAGTCAAATTAATTTCAAAATATTCAACAGAATGTTTATTAAATTGTAAATT
Organism: Chaetoderma sp. LZ-2023a; assembly: GCA_034401795.1. NCBI lineage: Eukaryota > Metazoa > Mollusca > Caudofoveata > Chaetodermatida > Chaetodermatidae > Chaetoderma > Chaetoderma sp. LZ-2023a. The sequence goes on from CM067359.1 coordinate 125,767,078, forward strand.
CAACAAAGACATTAAATTCATACAGTTTCACGATGACAAACTTTTAGATTTTTATGACGGTGCTACGTCATTCTGCCATTCTAATTGAGACGTCTGCTAACAAGTTATGTCATTGATTATGACATCATATACATGTACTTGAGTAACAGATCAGATGCATCCATGTCCCTGTTTGTGTGCGTCTGCACATGCATGTGTGTGGCATGCAGGATAGCTCAAGAATATTAACCAAATTTGCTTAACCCTTTAACACTTATATCAGCCAAAAACGCCTTCTACAGTGGTCTTGAGAAATGTAAATTTGCAGAACAAGAGAAGACTATTTTTGATATTTTACCACTGGAATTACTGGCTCGATAACCGATAGCCAGTCATTTCCAGGGGTAAATTTTCAAAAAATTTTGAGAAAATTTAAATTCTCTTAAGAGTTGGTGCTGGGTGTTCTTAAAAAACTAGTTAATGGAGAGATCTTATCTGTCAGTCAAGTATCTGATGTCATAATCAAATATGTCACCTCTTAGCTGACATGGCTGATGTCACAATCAAAATGACATAGCTCCACCATGAAAATCATCTATCGCGAAAATGTATGAATTGTATTTCGTTGGTGAATTTATTATATACATGTAGGCAGCAACAGCCTACACTCAAGTTAGCTTCAAAATGTCCAACAGCTTACCTGTATTGTTAGTTTGGAATTTAGATTCTGGTAATTCAAGTTTCAATGTTTCAAATCAATGGAGGAATTCAGTTTTAAATCAATGGAGGAATCCAGTTTTAACTATGCCCCGCCTATCTCTAGCTAAGCTCCACCCACGCTTTGCCCGTGTTGGGATCGATCGATCCCTGCACTGTCTGAATCTTGGTTTCCAGAAAAAGTATACAGGTAAGCTGTTGAATATTTTGAAACTAATTTGACGGGTTTCTGTTACTACTTATGGCAGTAACAGCGCCCAGTCAATTTGTCTGAAAATATTCAATAGAATGTTTATTAGATAGTAAAGACATACAATTCTTACAACTTGACAGACTATTAAGCATTTAAGACAAACTAAATCTCGTGATTTATGACATAATTGATTATGACATCAGCCTACATGTGGCGAGGTTGATTATAGCATCATATGATTAACTGAGAAACTGGATTCTTCCATTCCAACATTTGTACAGAGAATTGGCAGTGCGTAGCTAGAATTGGGCAGAGCTTATCTAGAAATGGACAGAACTTGGCTATAATTGAGCGGAGCCTAGCTAGAAATGGGCAGGACTTAGCTAGAAATGGACAGAACTGGGCTATAAATGAGCAGAGCCTAGCTAGAAATGGGCAGGACTTAGCTAGAAATTGGCAGAGCTTAACCTAGAATGACCAGAGCTTAACTAGGAATGGGCTGAGCTGAGCTCAAATTGGCATAAGTGAGCTAGAAATGGGCAGAGCTTAGCTAGGAATGGGTAAAGCTTAGCTAAGAATGTGCAGAGCTTAGCTAGAAATTAGCAGACCTTGGATAGAAATGGGCAGAGCTTGCCTAGAAATGGGCAGAGCTTTAGATAGAAATAGGCAGAGCCTAGCTCAACATGGACATAACCTAGCTAAAATAGCTCAACATGGACATAACCTAGCTAAAAATGGGCAGAGCTTAGCTAGAAATGGTCAGAGCTTACATAGAAATGGGCAGAAGTGAGCTAAAAATAGACAGAGCGTGGCTAGAAATGGGAAGAGTTTAGCTAGAAATGGGCAGAGCCTAGCTCAAAATGGACAGAACCTAGCTAGAAATGGGCAAAACGTACATGTAGCTAGAAATTGGCAGAGCTTAGATAGAAATGGACAGAGCTTAACTACAAAGTGTCAGAGGTTAGCTAGAAATGGGTAGAGCTTGGCTAGAAATGTGTAGAGCTTAGCTAGAAAGTGGCAGAGCTTAGCTAGAAATTGGTAGAGCTTAGCTAGAAATGGGTAGAACTTGGTTGGAAATAGGCAGGCAGAGCTAAATGGATCCCTCAATTCAATACATTTGATTGTGTCTTAGTAATATGGACTATCTAACTATTGAGATCTTTATGGCATTTACTGTTTAATGAGTTGTTCTAATTGTCTCTAATTTTCAGTTTACAAGTAGTTAGTACACGTGTTGGTGGTATTCCAGAAGTTCTACCACCTGATCTAATACATCTTGCCGAGCCAAGTGTCACAGGTAATGAAGATTTATGCATACATTCACAGACATGCATGGCCATATGCACACATATGTATGCACACTAACACACACATGTGCATTCATTCGTTCACATACATACGCACGTGCACGCACGCACGCACGCACGCACACACACCAGCTTGTTTCTTTAACCAACTGATAAACCACAAGACACTTGCTAGAGTTATGTTGGAGTATATCATAGAAACGTGATTCATTTCAATGATTCCCATAATATTATCATGTGTTGCAAATTAGACATTCATGGCAGAATTCATATATTCTTACATATTTGACTCATACCGCTTTTCCGATCAATGCAGCCTCAGCTATCCAATCTATAACAATCATCACAGTACGACTTTTTGCATAGAAACAGAATAGCTCTACTTTTGTAAACAAGGATGTACACGCTATAATCATGATAGTTGCAACATAGCAGCAGCTCTGACAAAATTGTCAAAAATTTGACTGATAGACTGACTTATATTAATTTATCACAACTAATAATGTTTATTTAGAGTTATTGTTATCTAACTGAGAGATTTAATGTGTGTGTGAAGATTTTGTGCGGTCAGTGATTTATGGTTCTGTAACTTTTAATAGAGGAATCCAGTTTTAGTTATGCCCTGTCCATCTTTAACTAAGCTCGACCCACATTTCGGCCATGTTGGGATCGATCGATCCCTGAACTCTTTGACTATCAATTTCCTGAAAACTCGGCAGCAACAGCGCCCAGTCAAATTGGTTTCAAAATATTCAACAGATTGTTTATTGACTAGTAAAGACATGCAATTCATACAACAACGCTGAGTTCATCATCAATTAAGCCTTCGTGATGAACTTATCTACATGTACGTCATACATGACATCATTGATTATTACGCCATCCTACATGTACATGTCATGTAGTTGATTATGATATCATATGATTGATGGATAAACTGGAAAGATCCATTCCCAAGAAATATAAAAAAATTTCATAGGAAATGTTCATTTGCACGCCATGAGATATTTTTTGAAAGCTTTCCACAGAAATGACTGGCGTAGTTTTTTAGCAAGACATTCCAGTGATAAGTTTCTCAAAACAATCTTTTCTTGCCTTTCAAATGGTCGAGAAGAAGATATTTTCGGCATTAAATTGTCACACCAGCCAAAACTCCTCATTGGTATTGGGATATAGCCATTTAAATAACGACTTGAGTGAAATAAAGAAATCTGAATTTGCAAGCCAAACGAAGACTCAATTTGAGAATCCACCACTGGAATGACTGGCTCGATAACTGAGACTTCTAGTGGTAGAGTTTCTAAAATAATCTCTGTACCTTTTGGAAATGTTTGATAGGAAAATTTTAATGTTCTTAACCAACTTTGGCCATTAAAGGGTTAAAGTCTAAAGCTTTCTTAAAAGACATTTAATTCTACCATGACGTTTTAAATTTAACAAACCTTCCCATACACTGTTGAATAAAAGTGATTAGGTTGTATTTTGCTCATGTTAAGCCTTTAAATTTGGTATGGAAAGATCACAATATTTGCTTATTGAATGTCCATTTGAGGACTATTTTTGAAAATTTACCACTGGCATGCCTGGCTCGATAACCGAGCCAGTCATTCCAATGGTAAATTTTCAAAATTGGTCTTCTCCTGGCCTGCAAATGGACATAGCGTAATACATGTGCGGTGAGCGGTTTTGGCTGGCTTGACCATTAAAGAGTTATAAAGCATTGAGTATGTATCATTATATATTATTATACATGCTATATATGTACTTGTTTTCTCTTCAGTAGACAGTTTGTGACAGACTATTTAGGGTATTAAATCAAATAACTATAGCAGGTCATTGCTGTGGTTGTCTAATAGCCCTCCAGTCTAAAACATCTGACATACATACAGACAAACTAGCTTAAATACTATTTGCAAGTTGCGACTTAAAAACGTAAAACATCTCAACAAAAAGCCGGACTTGTGTGCCATTTAATTTGACACAATTCCTGTTTAACCTTTTCACTGACAAATCACTAATGTAAAAAAGTAAATTCTTTAGAATATAAAACTTATTCTGTTGAATATTTTGAAATTAATTTGATCATTTCCAGTTTTCCTTCCGATAATTAGCAGGGAATATTTTGAGCGGTATCGCATCGCAAAATGCGATGCAAATGAGAACCTGTTGCTACACATTTACAACTTCGCTTAGCTATTTGCTGCGATACATAATTTTGATGTAAAATTCAGTCAATTCACTTAATTTTGAAATATTTTTGATAAAAAGTCGCTAAAAGTTGCAAAACGATTGTCAAATTTAGTAAGGAAATGAGATGCGCAAGCATTGGAGGCTGATTTATATAGCTATAGAGCGCATATCTTCATACCTTCCTTCACTATGGGACAAATGACCGCTGGTGAAGCGAGTTCAGTAAGCGCTCTATGGATCAAAATTCTAAAAGCTAGCGATGCGCGCATCCGTTAGTGGCTTCCTTCTTCCGGTATAATAATAAACTGTTACAGACTTCAGTTTTGAGTTTGGACACCAGTCAGAAACTTGCAATATGTATCACGGGGTATTCACGGTCGTCGACATATTGCTCGTAACAGACTCTTGTAAATCTAAATTCTCCTATAGGGGGGTAGGGGGTTATGGCTATTGATCATTGCCTCGTTATTAGTTAGCGTTATTAGTTAGCGTTATGATAAACTTTAAAAATACAAGTTTATCTAGGCTGATTCTGGTCGATTTAGACAATGTTTGTCTCGGAAACTGAGTTATATCATCGCGAATGCTAAACTCCTGTTAGCGCATCCCCAAATCAAATCCGACACAGTATAGTTAGCCATGCTACGGCGGCATATCGCAATTGATTCGCGTAAGCGACAGATTTAGAATGGCATGTCGCCAAGATCTATGCATGCGCGAGCGTGTTCTCGAGTACTCTTCTCCAATGTCGGAAACATACTTTCTCGCAAGATTATTGGTTAATAAATATAACTATATAGAGAGCAACCAATGAATCGCAAGGAAACTACTGATGGTAAAGAAAATAAACAATGTTTTACGCGGTAATTTTAAGAATGACGTAGTATATATATATATATATATATATATATATATATCATTCGTAGTAAAACTAGTAACACGTGAGCCGATTGATACACGCTGATCACAGTAAAACTTTTTATCATGCACTATTTAAGCCAGAGAAAACAACCATTAGTAATTTTTAAATAAAAATTCTTAACTCTCAACTGAAGTCATAGTATCGCAGAAACTCAATTTCATCTTAATAAGCTGTTGAATATGTTGCAAGGTTTTAAGGGGGACCTGTTGCTCACAGCTGCCATAGCCTGCAACAGCTTCCGGTTAAGCACTAACACTATTCAGCCTTCTTACATTGTATTGAATGATGTGTACTTTGTTTAGCCTACCAGTTCAAAGAGATATGTGATGTAGGTTGGTAAGTTACAAAATATATGTTAACCCTAGTCAATGAAATCACAGTATTCATGGGAGGTACATTAATGATTTTTTTGAAAATAATTTGACTGGGATGTGTTGCTGCCTTAAGCAACAACAGCTTCCAATCAATGTAATTGCCAAATCTGCCAATGCATATTATTTTAGTTTTCCTATACTCCCTGACCTTGGCCAGAGCCAGTACATGCATATTCTGAATCTGACATATGTTATGCATTCCATAGGGAAAACGTTTTGCGAAATCGGAAAATTATGCTTTTCGGTTGTTTTCGGATTCACTTGCTCATAGTGTGTGTAGACGAAAAAAGCTGTTTATGATCATGCAAACATGTTTTGAAAGGTTTCCCCGTTGGAACACCAACCAGTTTCAACACATTTTGTTTGCTATGCAAGTGCGATGAACTGCTGTGCATTAATCGATTTGTTTAGCAGTGACTGCTACGCAATTTTTTTCCAACAAAATATTCCCTGATTAGATATGGGGAATTCATCGTTGAAAACATTGCGTCAGTTGGGTTGATAAGCCGGGTTTATCACATTACGTAATTTCCTAAGACATTTTCCTGGTTCTTGTACATGTCTGAGTGTATGATTTATTTCACAGCGCTTATCGAACTGTTAGAGCGGGTGATCCACAGGTCACTGTCAGGTACAGCACCTGATCCATTCTACCTGCATGAGCGTGTCAAAGATCTGTACACCTGGAACGACGTGGCACGGAGAACAGAGCTGGTTTATGATCGAATTACTAACACACCTGCCCGTGATCTGTCACAGAGAATACACAGGTGAGGGGGGTGTTGCAGATTATTTAGTGAAATATCAAAAGTCCAGTAAAGTGTATCTCATGGAAACTTTATGGACTATTTAACTCTTTAATGGTAAAATTTGGGCAAGAAAATCAAAATATTTGTGTTTATTGAATGTCAATTTGCAGGCCAAGAGAAAACTATTTTTGGAAATTTATCACTAGAATGACTGGCTCGTTAACCGAGCCAGTCATTCTAGTGATAAATTTCCAAAAATAGTTTCTCGTGGCCTGGAAATTGACCCTCCTTAAGACCAGTACAGAGGCCGATTTTAGCTTGACCATTAATGTGTTAAAGTGGCATATTCACGCCAAAATGCTTGAAAATGAAATTGATATTGTATACATTCAGTTGCTTAAGATGTGTACCTCCGAGTAATGAAACAAAATAAATCTAACATTTTAACAATTTTATTTTCAAGCATTTTAGTGTGAATATGCACCTTTAAACATAGTTTAAAACAGAAAGTCACTTAGTATAAATTTATATTCCTTAGACAGCAATGGCTTCCAGTCAAATTATTTTCAAAATAATATCTAAAATAATTATTGCTTATCAAAAAAAGATAGCCAGTCAGGATTTGTGAAAAAGCTAATGTACTGCAGCACTTTAGATTACCCCTTAGCTATGACTTTACAAGTCATGTCCAAATGAAATCCGCCCATATTAGTGAGCCCAAATTAAAATCCTACTGGCTGCTATGAACACTAATTTACAGTCAATTAAATACTCAGCGATGGGTGCTCTGGAATTTTATGGCTATTCAGAGGTCTTATTGTGCTATTAACACTAAAATGGCTCAAAATCAATCTCGGATTTCAAAATTCTCTAGTTTCTAGGAGCATTGATGGATCCCGAACCAGATAGGTGGTGTGCCCAAATGATGTAAATCTAAAGCCCTATAGTTTAATTACACAATGTCTTGATTTCTTATGTGTTCGTTGCTCTGTGTTATGTCGAGTGAAAATTGATCCTGACTTGTTAGATGTAGATAATATACAAGGCAGTGATCGTTTTGTTCAACTAAAATTGTGTGGCCTATGTTATTGTTGGACCCAGCATGATAGGCATCGTGGTTCGAGATAGTGATCCAAATGATGTGATGTGCGAGAAGAGAGAGAGAGCTGTTTATAACTATGCCACGCCCTTTTCTATCTAAACTCCACCCACGTTTTATGACTTGGAATTATTTCGAAACTTTGAAACCTGAATTCCCCAAATCTATATTCTATGGTTACTATACAGGTAAGCTATTGAATATTTTGAAACTAATTTAACTGAGGACTGGTGTTGCCTATGGCTATAACAGCTCCCAGTCATATTAGCTTCAACATATTGAACAGAATGTTTAGTAAATTGTAAATTCATCAAAGACATCCAATTCATACACTTCTTGACAGAGTTTTCGACTTTTGTGATGGAGCTATTCTTGAGTGATGGTTGGATCCCTCCATTACAAACCACGGTGACATGAGATGCAGCCTTTCTAATATATAATGTTACGATCTATTAAACATTCTGTTGAGTATTTTGGAGCTAATTTGACTGGGAGCTGTTGCTGCCGTAGGTCCCCAGTCAAATTAATTTCAAGAAATTCAACCACTTATATATACACCTGTGCAAAAGTTAAGCACCACCCTATTTTTACGCACATGCGAGGGTATATTCATGTGCTATGAAGAAAGCAATAGCATAAACATTTATGTACCCATCCATCTTAGTGCAAGAGGTAATAATGCAACTAGAGGAATGCTGATTATGATGGTGGGGAAACACTATGTTTTTGTTTGAACTTGAAAACGAGGCCTGAATATGGTTACGTTGACACAACTGACAACTATTGCCCTACAGTTGACACACGTGGCTAGATTGTCATTAATGGTGTCTGAAAACGAAGTTTAACATCTGTGCACGAGTTTGAGACTGTCATTATTAATACCGGGTATATCCACCTTGTGCCTGGATGACGGCCTGGACACGACGTCTCATGCTGGTCACCAACCGACTGATACGCCATTGTGGTATTCGTTGCCATTCAAGATGGAGTGCGTCTGTTAATTCCTGTAGGTTCTGCACAGGAGGATCCCTCCTTCTCACCATGTTTCCCAGAATGTCCCAGATATGCTCAATAGGGTTCATGTCAGGGCTCCTTGCTGGCCATGGTAGGGTTTCGATGGCATTCTGGCGGAGGTATTCATGCACAGCTCTAGCACGATGTGGTCGGGCGTTGTCATCCATGAATATAGGGTGGGTTCCAGGTGCATGATTTACAAAATGAGGGACCACAACTCTATCCAGTATGGAATCTTGATATCTTTGTCCATTTAGTGTTCCAGGTACAGTCAACAGATCCAGCTTACAATCAAATGAGATGCACCCCCATATCATAACGGAACCTCCACCAAATGGAACTTCTTCCATGATGTTACGTTGGTCGTACGCCGTGCGTCTGGACCTCCATACACGAGTTCGACCATCTGTGGCATGAAGCAGGAACCGACTTTCATCGGACCAGTGTACCCGTCTCCAGGATCTCATGTTCCAGTGTCTTCTTTCGTTGCACCACCTCAGACGCTCCTCTTTGTGGTGTGCAGTGAGGAGAGGACGTCTGACAGGTCTCCTAGCTTTCATGCCAGCAGCATACAGTCTCCTTTTGACGGTAGACATTGACACTCTATTGCGCGTTTCCCATTGCTGGCTGAGCACTCTGCTGTTGGTGAATGGAGATCTCCTAACAAGGCGTACTAGGGCTCGATCATCACGGGCAGTAGTCTTCTTCGGTCTTCCAGATCTAGGCCTGTCCTTCACCTCGTTAGTTTGCCCATGTTTTGCAATCAAACGACTGATTACAGTATGGTTAATGTTCAGCTGTCTGCCAATCTCTCTGCATGACATACCAGTGGTATGCATGCCTATGATTTGCCATTTCACACGATCACTTAACCTTCGTCTTGCCATAGCGGTTCACAATCAAGAGCTAATTCTCTCTGTACAAATAAACCACGGTCATGAACACAAAATTCCTAATCTTGTCGCCTAAATCTGTATGTAATGTTCTACACCTCAAACTGGACTTTTACATAACTGGACACGTGTGCTGTTTCCCGCCACGCACGGACATCAAGCGGCGTGAAGTCATGCATGCATGTGCATTTTGTACTTGGAATTATGTCAGGTAACGCGGGGACAAAAAGTATGGCAGCCTAGTTGTACCATCATGTTTCTACGTTCTATTGTTTTTGCTGGTGCTTAACTTTTGCACAGGTGTATAGTTACCTTGAAATTTAGTTTTTTGTGAATTCAGGTTTCAAAGTCTCAACTCTATTCCAACACTCATAAAAGTGGGAGGAGTTTAGCTAGAAATTGGCGTGGCATAGCTAGAAATGGGCGTGGCATAGCTAGAAATGGGGGTGGCATAGCTAGAAATTGGCGTGGCATAGCTAAAAATGGGTGTGGTATAGCTAGAAATGGGCGTGGCATAGCTAGAAATGGGCGTGGCATAGCTAGAAATGGGCATGGCATAGCTAGAAATGGGCATGGCATAGCTAGAAATGGGCGTGGCATAGCTAGAAACGGGCGTGGCATAGCTAGAGATGGTTCCACCATTGTTAATCAGTCCACCTTTGTTAATCTCCATGTTTACTTACAGGTATTACAGTCGAGGCGCTCTGGCTGGCAAGCTGTTTGTGATTTTTGTTATACTGAATGCTTTCCTATTAGGCATATTACAGTGGATATGGCCTGATCAGGTATATTACTCAATGACATCACACTGGCAATCTCTATTTGTCTACAGTACTGCTCAGACAACAAAAAATTTAAATATTTATTAAAGTCCATTTGCAGGACAGGAGACTATTTTTGAAAATTTACCACTGGAATGACTGGCTCGGTTATCAAGCCAATGACTGGCTCGGTTATCGAACCAGTCATTCCAGTGATGAATTTTCAAAAATAGTCTTCTCTTGGCCTGCAAATGGACATTCTCCAAGACAATTACAGAGGCCGGTTTTGGCCGTTTTCGTCGTGAAAGGGTTAAAATGTTTCAAAATAAAAAAACATTAATTAGTACAATTTCGAACATGATGTCACTCGCCGTCGTTGCGTCTGTCCGTCTGTGATTTCTTGTCCAGAGCAAATCTCGAAGATTCTTGTCCAGACTGGATCTGGAAAAGTTTTGACCCTACACTCACAATCCTTTTTCACCAGATGTGTTAGGGATAGACGCAGTGTCATGATTTCATTTCGGTAAAATCTGCCCTTATTTTTACAGAGTTATCTCCCTTGAAAAGCTCAAATTTGTCCAAATTTTCTTTTCCGAGCCATATCTCGATGAGTTTTGAACCTACACACACAACAGCTAAAATTTGTCCAAATTTTCTTGTCCAGACCATATCTGGAAGAGTTTTGACCCTACGCTCACAATCTTTTTTCACCAGATGTGTTAGGGATAGACGCAGTGTCATGATTTTCGTTTCGGTAAAATCTGCCCATATTTTTCCAGAGTTATCTCCCTTGAAAAGCTCAAATTTGTCAAAATTTTCTTTTCCGAGCCATATCTCAATGAGTTTTGAACCTACACACACAATTTTTTTCAGCAGAAGCATCATGATTTCATTTCAGCAAATTCTGCCAATATTCGCTAGAGTTATCTCCCTTGAAAGATTAAAATTCATCAAAATTGTCTTGTAATAACTGTAATGATCAATGCAGCTGTGAAGACTCAAGATGTTTAGTGATGATGTCTTTGCCATGAATTCCAAATGTGTATCTAATAGAAGTCGCCGCCCCCCCCCCCTTCTCAGAGAATTATCAAAGACTAACTGTGTTCACATTTAGCATTCCTCAAACAAGTATGCCTGCGGGCGCATGTTGAGTTTCACTAAAACTCTTGTTGGTCCTGATATGAGACAAATTCTGAAAACATCTTAAAAAAAGGAGATAAAAAATATTATCATGGTTGTGTGTGTGTGTGTGTGTCCGGAGGCTGGTGGGTGAGGGGCAATTTCTGATTACTCTTGTATTCTATAATCCTGATTCAAATACCAATGGAGGAATCTAGTTTCTCAGTCAATCATATGTCATCATAATCAACTAAATGACATGTAGGCTGACGTCATAATCAATTTCATCATGAATGACTCGATTTAGCCTATCTTAAACACTTAATAGTCCGTTAGGATGTACGAATTGTATGTCTGTACTATTTAATAAAGATGCTGTTTAATATTTTGAAACTAATTTGACTGGGCGCTGTTGCTGCCAAGGGTAAAATTAGTTTCAAAATATTCAACAGCAATTACATGTACCTGCCTTAGGCAGAAATGTCTTCCAATCCAATTACGTTCAAAATAGTCAACTGTACATTTTAGAAACACGCTAAGTTGTTTCTGCCATGTCTGAGCTGTACTGTATTAGTTCATGTAGACTTCGATGAAAGTGACGTTGTGCTAACCATTTAACCTTTAAAATTCCGATTTCTCACTTTAAACATAGGTTTAACCCTTTAACACTCATATCGGCCAAAAACGACTTCTACAGTAGTCTTGAGAAATGTCCATTTGCAGACCAAGAAAAAAGTATTTTTTGAAAATTTACCACTGGAATGACTGGCCCGATAACCGAGCCAGTTATTCCAGTGGTACATTTTCAAGAATATTCTTCTCTTGGTCTACAAATGGACATTTCCTATGAGAGAATTAAATTGTTAAAAAAAACTAATTTGAGGGTTAAAGGGGTTAATTATTTGGAAACTAATATGACTGGGTGTGTGTTGCTTCAAAATTAGTTAATTTTAAACATGATATTTCTTATGTCATAAATGATTGGTCTTTCCAGGTCTGCAATATCAGAATAACTCAAGCGCTTTAAGTGCTTTGTTGGAAATCAATTCTGTTTCACAAATAGGCTGAGTGAGCTGATTGTCCTGATGACAGTCCATCATTCACTTGTCTGTCATCTGTCCATAAACTTTTCGTTAACCATTTAACAGCCATATCTGCCAAAAATGTCTTCTTCAGTGGTTTTGAGAAATGTCCATTTGCAGTCCAAGAGAAGACTATTTTTGAAAATTTAAAACTGGAATGACTGGATCGGTTATCGAGTCATTCATTCCAGTGGTAAATTTTCAAAAATAGGCTTCTCTTGGACTGCAAATGGACATTTCTCAAGACCACTGCAGAAGCGGTTTTAGGCTGTTAAATGGTTAAACCATATCTATAATAATCTAATCTGATTACTACCTATTGAGATTTTGATGATTACTTACCCATGCCATGACAGCACTTTATGTAAATATTATATAACAAACATATTACGATGGATTAGTATTTTATTGTTTCTGATGCTAGTGAACATGCTTCTCAGATTTTGAATTTTCTGAGATTACATTTTAAAAAATTGGAACTCACGATTAAATCTAAAAACTCACTGAAGCGTACAAAAAAAATTATAAATTATTAGGATTCCTAAACTTTTTGGTCTTGATCCGAAAAAATTCTGAAAACATCTGAAAAAATGAGATAAAAAATAATGTGGCTAAAAGGGGCAGTGGAGGCTGGTGGTCTTCAATCTCTGATTGCTCTTGTTGTCAATGATTCTGATTCAAATATCAATGGAGGAATCCAGTTTCTCAGTCAATCATATGATATCATAATCAACTACGTGATGTGTAGGATGACATCATGATCAATTAGGTACATCGCGATTGACTCGATTTAGTCTGTCTTAAATGCTTAATAGTCCATCAGGCTGTACGAATTGTATGTCTGTACTAGTTAATAAACATGCTGTTGAATATTTTGAAATTAATTTGACTGGACGCTGTTGCTGCCTATGGCAGCAACAGCACCCAGTCAAATTGGTTTCAAAATATTCAACAGCTAACCTGTATAGTTTTCTGGAAACTGAGATAGAGAGTGGATGGATTGATCGATCCAAACACGGACAAAGCATGGGTGGAGCTTAACTAGAGAGGGGTAGGTCGTAGTTAAAGCTGGATTCATCCATTTTCCATGTGATTACAGGCCTGATTATTCGTCCCCTACCGGTAGAACTGGGGGGGGGGGGGGGGACTAGGTTTGCACTCCATCTGGGGGGGGGGACTAGGTTTGCACTCCATCTGTCTGTCTGTCCGTCCGTCCATCTGTCTATCTGTCCATCTGTCGCAGTTGGTTTTCCACACTTTTTTGCAGTCCTTCAAGGTATTCAACTGAGAATTGGTACATTGCTTTGTTAGGAGAAGTTACAGACTAAGTTCGAGTTTCAGGCGTATGCATCAATTTTTTATGGAGTTATGCCCCCCCCCCCCCCCCTTTCGACTTAAGAAATACGACAAATATCAGTTTTCTGCACTTTTTTTCACACTCCTTCAAGATATTTAAGCGGAAATTGGTGCATCACTTTAGTATAACAGAGCAAGTTTGAGTTTCAGACATTTTTGTAAATTTTTCATGGAATTACGCCCCGTTTCGACTTATAAAATATGAAAAACATTAGTTTTCCGCACTCTTTTTTGCAGTCTTTCAAGATATTATACTGAGAATTGCTACATTGCTTTGTTATGAGAAGTAACAGACCAAGTTCGAGTTTCAGGTGTATCATTAAATTTTTGATTGAGTTATGCCCCCTTTTGACTTAGGAAATATGAAAAATATCAGCTTTCCGCACTTGTTCGCATTCCTTCAAGATATTTGGGGAAAAATTGGTACCTCGCTTTAGTATAAGGGGTTACAGAGCAAGTTTGAGTTTCAGACATTTTCGTCAATTTTTCATGGAGGTATGCCCCTTTCGACTTATGAAATACGAAAAATATTAGTTTTCCGCTCTTTTTTCGCAGTCTTTCAAGATTTTATACTGAGAATTGCTACATTGCTTTGTTATGAGAAGTGACAGACCAAGTTCGAGTTTCAGGCGTATCATTAAATTTTTGATTGAGTTATGCCCCCTTTTGACTTAGAAAATATGAGAAATATCAGCTTTCCGCACTTTTTCGCATTCCTTCAAGATATTTAGGGAAAAATTGGTACATCGCTTTAGTATAGGGGGTTACACAGGAAGTTCGACTTTCAGACATTTCCGTGAATTTTTCATGGCGTTATGCCCCTTTTGTCTTATGAAATACGAAAAATATTAGTTTCCCGCACATTTTTTCGCAGTCTTTCAGGATATTATACTGCTACATTGCTTTGTTATGAGAAGTTACAGACCAAGTTAGAGTTTCAGGCATATGCGTAAATTTTTGATGGAGCTATGCCCCCTTTTGACTTAGGAAATATGAAAAATATTAGCTTTCCACACTTTTTTCGCAATCCTTCAAGATATTTAAGGGAAAATTAGTACATCGCTTTAGTATAAGGAGTTATAGAGTAACTTCGAGTTTCTGACATTTTCGTCAGTTTTTCATGGAGTTATGCCCCCTTTCGACTTATGAAATACGAAAAATATTAGTTTTCCGCCCTTTTTCTCGCAGTCTTTCAGGATATTCAACTGAGAATTGGTACATTACTTTATTATGAGAAATTACAGACCAAGTTCAAGTTTCAGGCATTTGCCTTATTTTTTGATGGCGTTATGTCCCGTTTCGACCCATGAAATACAAACATATCAGCTTTCACGACTCCTTCTCCTTCACCCTATATAACTGAAACTTGGGTTTATTGCTATGTTATGAGAAGTTACAGCTCAAGTTCGAGTTTCAGCTGCTTCTGACAATTTTTAATGAAATTTTTGACTGTCAATCTCTAAAGATTTATATCACCAGGTAGGGGACATGAAAGCGCTTACAGAATGCTTATTATTATTATTATTATTATGATTATTATTATTATTTGCAGTCCATAGAAGCAGCTCCCGAGTTTGCTAAAAAGAGCACAGTTAATGAGCATAATGACATTAGTAACAATGTAACCGGTAATGGCATCAGTCATATCAATAACTTACATTTACTTTACAAGAAAACTAACTTCAAAGAAGACAACTCTTGACAAATATGTAATTAGTTGCATGATTATTTTAATTAATTAGTTGATATATTAACTATTGTTTATTTAAGTCTAAAGAACAAGGAAGGGATCTCTTGTTTTATGTGTTTTTTTAAATGAAAAATATATTTTAACCCTTTGAACACAAAGGGTCAGATACCAAAAAATTGCATACAATGCAAGAACTATTCTGTTGAATATTTTTTAGCTAATTTGACTGGAAGATGTTGCTTCATATGATGGCAGCAACAGCTACCTGTCAAATTAGTTTCAAAATATTCAACAGCTTAACCGGGGAAGTTACCTTGAAATTGAGATTTTGGGACTACAGGGATAAACGGCTTAACAATCTATTCTATGCAATTGGCAATAACCAATCAGATACTAGCAATGGGATGTCAACCAATCAAATAGAGTAAAAACCGGAATTAACAAACACTTTACAGAGACATGGAAAAGTGGAGGCTAAAACAGACCATCACTTATTGTACAGCCTAGAAATAAGTTAACATGTTTCCAAATTAGAAAGGTGTTAGTACAATTTTGATCTCGATGTAAAGAAATGGTCTGTTGAATGTTCTGAACATAATAGGATTGGACATTGCTGCTTTATGCAGGAATGACTAAATCCAATTATATTCAAAATACTCAACAGTACCTTTTATTTTGTTTTGAAAACATGTTATTTCTGAGCTGTACTGTATGTAAGTTGTCATGAAATGGCCCAATGGCCATGATTGAGCATGCCGGCCATTGCATATTCTGCAGTGGTCATGATTGAGCAGGCCGGTCAATGCATATTCTGCAGTGGTCATGATTGAGCAGGCCGGTCAATGCATATTCTGCAGTGGTCATGATTGAGCATGCCGGTCAATGCATATTCTGCAGTGGTCATGATTGAGCATGCCGGTCAATGCATATTCTGCAGTGGTCATGATTGAGCATGCCGGTCAATGCATGTTCTGCAGTGGTCATGATATGCTGAGAGAAGAGCATTATTTGTTGAGCCATACGGAAGCAAAGAATGGCTGGACATAGCGATTCAAATGGCACCTGACATGCACCAAGCATTAGGTAAATGTTTTAAAGTTTTTTATTTGATTATCTGTAGCAGCAATACATTTCAGTTATGCTATTGTCAATTTAATTTGTCAAGGGCTTATCTGATATAAGTAAAACAGATTTGTTCTCTACCATCATTGCAATCAATTATCTCAATTATAATAAATAGGATTTACAAATCATATCCATATTTTTACGCAGTTTAGACATATTTTATTTTGCACCAAGAATTGGAAGAATCTTAACGTTTTAATGGACATATCAATTACCACGTGTTACCGATCTATCCGATCTAAATCTTTTTTACAGATATGTTCTCTACCATCATTGCATCCAATCTCCATCATACAGGTCATAATGAAACTGATTTCTTAATTTTTTTCATACTTTTACATGGTTTTGACTGAAGAATGTTAAAATGTTTTAACCCCATCAAGAGCTTATCTGATCTCAATAAAATGTCTATCCCTATCTAATACTATACCATGACATACCACCAATCCTTGTCATGGCACGCCTACATACGTGATATGCTGCAAAAGAAACGGGCTTGACATACGAGACCGCTAATGGTCAAATTTTCTCAAGACAACCAAAATATTTGCTTATTGAATGTTAATTTGCAGGACAAGAAGACTATTTTTTAAAGATTTACCAATGGAATGACTGGCTCGGTTATCGAGCCAGACTTTCCAGTGGTAAATTTTCAAAAATTGATTTGTCCTGCAAATGGACATTCCTCAAGACCACTACAGAGGCTGGTTTTGGCTGGTTTGACCATTAAAAGGTTAAATTTACGATTGTAATGACTAACTTGATAACCAAGCCAGTCATTTATTCCACTGTTACATTCTTTTAAATTGTCTTAACCCTTTAAATGCTCAAATTTGTTCAATAAAATTTCAATCTTCTCATAGAAAATGCCCATTTGCAGACCAAGAGAAGACTATTTTTTTTAATCTACCACTAGAATGGCTGGCTCGGTTATGACTGACTCGACTGAGCCAGTCAATCCAGAGGTAAATTTTCAAAAATATGATTCTCTTAGCCTACAAATGGACAATAATTAAACAAATATTTTGATTTTCTTGACCAAATTTAGTCATTGAAAGGTTAAATTTTACATCATGCAGATTATAATTTCATAATGACATGTAATTTAAAAATATATATAAATTATTTTCTTGTATTGCTGCAAATAACAAATAGTCCTATTTCATAATGGTCATCATTAGTGCATAACTATCCGCAATATTTTATACATTAATACGTTTTAGATTTCTAATGGAATATACTCAACTCTTTCACCGATAAATCCCCCATCTCTCAATCGCGGGGGCAAATAACCAGGAAAGCTATTGAATATTTTGAAATTAATATGACTTGAAGCCATTCAACAATGGCTTCCGGTCATATTAATTTCAAGATATTCAACAGAATATGCTATACATTGTAACGAATTTACTTTTTCAGGGATTTGTCGTTGAAAGGGTTAATATTATAAGAGAAATCCATAATAAGATTTCAGAATCCAGGATGCTGGATGCTGATAATTAGTCTATAGTGCTAATCCTACAACATGAACTCGTGTTGTATCTGAGCATATATATGTTTACACCCGTGTTTACATTTAGGACATTTTTAACCCATGAGTGGTCAAGCTGGACAAAGATGGCTTATGCAGTGGTCTTAAGAAAAGTCCATTTGCAGGCCAATAGAAGACTATTTAAAACTTATCAGTGGAATGACTGGTTCGATCACCGAGCCAGTCATTCCAGAGGTAAATTTTCAAAAATAGCCTTATCTTGACCAGCGAATGGACATTTATGGTGAGAAAATGGAAATTTTCTTTGGTCAGATTTGACCATTAACCCTTCAATGGTCAAGTGGGCCAAAACCATCCTTTGCAATGGTCTTGAAGAATGTTCATTTGCTGGCTACGAGAAGACTATTTTTGAAAATTTACCACTGGCATGACTAGCTTGATAACCGAGCCCGTCATTCCAGTGGTAAGTTTTCAAACAGAGTCTTCTCTTCATCTGCAAATAGACATTTAATAAGAAAATATTTTGATTTTCTTGACAAAATTTGACCACTAAAGAGTTAGATGTTTGATAAATGTTTTATTTATTTTTTTAGCAAAACTTGAATGACAATCAGATTAATTGCTAACAAACTTTCAAAAACTTTGAACAAGTTTTAGAGAAACCCTTGGAACAAGATACAACCAATTATCTGAAAATGATTCAGAAAATATTCTGGAATTAATTTCATCCTTACATAGCAAAAAATGACAAATTCTTTATAATGTAAGCAATATTCTGGTGAATATCTTGAAATCGAGATACTTGGTTTAAAGGGTTAATTGGCATTGACAGGGAATCGAACCCACAACCGGCGAAAGCACCAAGCATCATAACCCACAAACGCTTGACGCTTTCGCTGGTTGTGGGTTTCGATTCCCTGTCAATGCCAAAATAGCGTAATGCCATGATTACTCGTATAACTAAGTGTTAATTGGAATATACTGCTGTCCAAAATTTTGCCTATAGTATGATTCCAGGAGGAAAGAGATTAAGTATATATCTGTCTGCTGGCAGACAATAATTTCAATGGGCAATAACTCTGGCCCTGCTATAATATTTTGAAAACAATTTGACTGAAAGTTGTTGGTGGCTTAGCCACCAACAACTTTCAGTCAAATTGTTTTCAAAATATTCAGCATATCCAGAGTAAAACCCAATGAAAAATGTAGTCTGCAGAAATTCAGCAGCAGACAGTTAACTATTGTTTGTTACCCACGGTAATAAATCTGCCATTATCATGTTGTACTGATAAAAAAGTGTAACATGATTTTAAATTAACATAATTTTAACTTATGTCAAGCAATTTTTAGCCATTTTTTGGTGTAGTATGTTATGTATTTAATATGATATATAAAACGTTGTGCTATGTTATATTTAACAAAAACAACAAATTATGATGCAGTTTTATGCAGAATATGAGACCTATCGTTGTAATATTTATAATCTTTGATAATATATTTTCGTACAATTCTGAACATGATTTTGTGTTATCATTACCATAGCCCCATAAGGGGGAGGTACTGCATTTGGTTATGAGTGAGCGAGCGAGTGTATCCAGAACTTTACCTTAGAGTAATGGTCTGATTTGGTTCAAATTTTAACACAACAAAGGCCATTACTGTGAAAGAAAATTTCCAGATGTTGTCTGTGACCTGGATTAGTTAGATAACCTGGATAGGATCAAATACTGGATCTATGGATATTTTGGAAACTACTGGTCTGATTTGACTTAAATTCTGTTTCCTGAAATCTCCAACAGTCTTGAGTCTACAATTTGTAGTCCACCAACCTAGTCAATGGCGACTAGAAACAGGCCCGTCAGTCCATATGTGCATCTACATTTGGTTAGTGCACAATAACTTCAGTTAGCCAGGATGGATTCAGTTCAAATTTCGGAAATGCATCTACCATATGAGACATTTACTAGGATTGTGTTTGGCCAAACTTTGGCTGTAATCCCCCCCCCCCCACACCCGAGATTGCAGAGAGCAAGGTATCAAAATTCATTCAAATAGGACTCAACAAGAGCAATCACAAATTACAAACTCACCCTCTGTTTGTCAATGAAGGAATCCAGTTTCTCTGTCAATCATATGATGTCATAATCAACTACGTCACATGTAGGCTGACGTGATAATCAATTACGTCATGAATGTGCCACGATTTAGTCTCTCTTAAACGATTAATAGTCTATCAAGTTGTACGAATTGTATGTCATGATTATTTAATAAACATTCTGTTGGATAAGCAATAACAATCAGTCAAATTAGTTTCAAAATATTCAACAGCTTACGTGTAGTTTTCTGGAAATTTAGATTCAGAGTGCTATCACGGGCAAAGCGTGAGTGGAGATTAGTTAGCGATGGGCGGGGCATAGCTAAAACTGGATTTCTCCATTAAAATTTCCTTCAATTTCCAGATTTTTCTGGATCACGCTAATGGTCTGGAATCCTAGTATATTGTAGAGACACAACCTTTGTGTTAAACCTTAAGCCACATCAGGCCAGTCGTTTAGGAGATATGCATTTTATCTGATCCAGAACATAGCCAAATTCTGGAAATCCTGTCACATGTGTATTGAGGGATCCAGTTTCTCTGTCAATCATATGACATCATAATCAACTGGTCACATGAGGATGAAATCATAATCAATTACATCTTGAATGACGTGATAAGTCTGTCACAAATGCGTAATAGTCCGAGAAGTTGTACAGATTGCAATGTCTAATATTTAAAAAACATTGTTGAATATTTTAAAACTAATTTAACTGGGCGCTGTTACTGCCATAGGCAGTAACAGCAATTAGTCAAATTAGTTTCAAAATATTCAACAGCTTTCCTATATAGTTGTCTGAAAATTGAGATTCAGAGAGTGCAGGAATTGATTGATCCCAATATGAGCAAAGCATGGGTGGAGCTTAGCTAGAAATGGGCGGGGCATAGCTAAAACTGGATTCCTCCATTATCTAACTGTCAAATGCTTGCACCAAAATATGGCTGCATCTAACTATGAACTGTCCATCTTTATGGCCCATAGTAACAGTCTTCCTCTGCTTGATGAGCTTAAAGTAGCATGTAGCATGTCTTCCATGGATGACTGTCACAAAATGTTTCTGGCAGAGTTACCGACTACACAGCACCACTCACTGTAAACAACTCTGAAGGACACTTTATCGGGACTGACCAGGGCAAAGCCGAAGCGATTCGAGAATGGTTCAAGGAACAGTTCACTGACCACGATGATGAGCCCTTGCACCCGTTCTCAGGAGACCCCAGGCCATTACTAACACCAATTAAAACAGCAAAGTTAAGAAGGCACTTCTGCAAAATGGCTTCTGCAGTGGTCTTGAGAAAGGTCCATTTGCAGACCAAAAGTAGACTTAGAAAATTTACCACTGGCTCGATTACCGATTTTTCAAAAATTGTCGTTTGGTCTGCAACTAGATGTTTTCTATGACAGGGTTCATACAGCTGCAAGGTTTTCTTATTCAAGGACTTTTCAAGGACTTTCAAGACTAAAAAAGTTGATTTCTCAAGGATTCAGAACCAGCATCCCGGACAAAGTGAGGATATGACACTGGTGCAAAATTTCATACAGCTTACCTTTAGCACCTTTCAAATTAGTTTGAATTTTGGAACTTAATCGGTTCCAGATAGATTTGCCAATCAAATTGCCAATCAAATTTTCTTAAATCTTTATTTACGTCAGTACGTGAACATTTTGCAGACAGTAAAAATCACATAGGAGGAAATGTTGATTTTCAAGGGCTTTTCAAGGCAGATGGGTGAAATTCCAGTACTTTTCAAAACAAATTTCAAATTCAAGGCTTTTCAAGGCAGATGCCAAAATTCAAGGGCTTTTCAAGTTTGTACGAACCCTGTATGAGACAATTGAAATTTTCTTGAACAAATTTGAGGGTTAAAAAGTTAAATAATTTAAATCCAACTGATCATCATATGATAGTAGCTCATCTGACAGTGTGTTACCTTCAACCTCTGCATATATGCCACTATTGTCTACATTGAAATGACTTAATTCCTGTGTCATTCCATTCGCTGGTATTCTCCCAAATACAGACCTTCAAACAGCCACGCTTTCAACAACACTATGTTGTGAAATGTTGAACCCACAGATCATGTATGGAGTAATAAAATAACAAGCAAGCATCTCAACTTATAAAATGAATATTGTATTCAATCATGTGTTATATCAGGAGATGAAAGACGTACTGTAAATCATAAACAAAATCAAACAGAAACACAATTATATAACAGCACTATAATAACCAAGCTAGAGTATAAACATTAACTCTTACACTCTGATGTCAAACTTAAATTTTCAAACTAATTTAAAGATGAACTGGTGTTCATTTTTCAACAAATTCGGTGGAAGATGGTGCTGTCATAGATGGCAACATCGTCCACCAAAATTGTTGAAAAATGTACACCCGATTCTTCGCTGTCGAACCAATAAAAAATAGAATTCTGACAAGAGTGGTAAGGGTTAACCCTTTAACGGCCATACCGGCTTCTGTTATGGTCTTGCCATATGGTGTCTAATATTTTTAACGAATATGTTTCACACAGCATGCTGGGTAAATTGTACATAAATCAACAATTCACCTTTCCAGAGTATCCACCCATGACCTTAAGTATGACGTCATAATCAGCTCAGCACGTGTATGATGGCGTCACAATCATTACGTCACAAAGGGTTACGTCATCAAATCTCAGAGTCTGACAAGTTGTATGAATTGTATGTCTGTAATTCTTTGCTATTTAATAAACATGCTGTTGAATATTTTGAGACTAATTTGACTGGGTGCTGTTGCTGCCTTAAATTATTTTCAAAATATTCAACAGCTTACCTGTGTAGTTTTTTTTTAATTGATAGTCAGATCCCAACACAAGTGAGGTGTGGGTGGAGCTTAGCTAGAGATGGGCGGAGCATAGCTAAAACCTGAAAGGTCGATTATCCTAAATCCTGTGTATGAGAACTTTAACATGAGTCTCATTGGGCCTCCATCGCTCACCTCACATTATTGGATAAATCCAGACATGATCATGATGATGAAGAGAAATCAGTTTCCTTTAAAAAGCAACTTGACTAACTTACAGAGCCTAGACATTAGCCAAATTTGGCTAATAAAAAACAGGTTTGGCTAAAGTGTGTACAACAATAATTAATCATCCCTTTAATAGTCAAGATTGGTCAAGAAAATTGCAATCTTTGCACAGTGAATGTCCAGTGGCTTCCTGTCAAATTAATTTCAAAATATTCAACAGAATAAATTCTATATATCGTAAAGAATATACTTTTTACCAGGATTTGTCTGTGAAAGAGGTATATGGTTAAAACAATTGGAAATCTGTGGAAAACAACTCGGTTCATGGTCACACCGGCCAAAACCAGCCTCGGCAGTGGTCTTTAGGAATGTCCATTTACAGGCCAAGAAGAATATTTTTTTTCAAGTTTTATCACAGGAATGATTGGCTCGGTAAATTTGCAAAAATAGACTTCTCTTGGCCTGTAAATAGACATTCCTAAAGACCACTGCTGAGGCTGGTTTTGGTCGCGATGACCATTAACCGATAGAGTCGAACTTGACCTGGAATTACTGGCTCGATAAATTTTGAAAGTCTTCTTGGCCTGCAAATGAACATTCCTCATGATTGGCTTTCCCATTAATGAACTAATCTTGAAGTATATTTTAAATGCTTTCTAATATGAATTTAAAACAATTAATTATGACAACTGAAGAATATTTTATAATCAATACAATCATAAAATCCAAGTACGGTATTTCAATTTTAAATCGATAGCGCAGAAAATGGTGTCCAAGCAAATGATTTTCAAAATATTCAACAGAATCCTGTGTAACCTTTTTAAAGTTATCCTGAAGCAATAAAAGTAGAAAATTAAAAACTTCAGTGATGTCATAATCGTCGTCTTCAAAGTAGACATTTTATTTTTATATTTGCAGGAGCCATTATTTATTAATCATTAATAAGCGGCACTTTCAAAGTAGTAACACATTCCGAAGATATTTCGAGCAATTTGACTGGGAGTTGTTGCCGTCTAAGGCAGCAACAACTTTACCAAATTCTCCTCAGAATAATCACTGCCGAGCTTTAAATACATATATCATTAGCTAATAAATGTATGTCCAATTAGCTAGGTCTATCTCATATATGTTATAGAGAAACTCCATTTCATTGTCAATCAGTAGGTAAAGTGTGTCACTATGTAAGATCGCGCATGTGTTGAGAGGACCTGCTGATCTTTGGAAATAGTTCAATTTTGGCTGGTTAGACCATTAACCCTTTCACCAATGAATTCCCTATAACTTATTTCCAACACAACCAAACCAGTAAACTGTTGAATATTTAGAAATGAATTTGACTGGATGCCATTGCTGCCTTTAGACAGCAACGGCTTCCAATCAAATTAATTTCAAAATATTAGAGAGAATAAGTTTTATATTGTATGGAATACTTTTTTTTGGTATTTGCTGGTGAAAGGGTTAATTTTATGAGTAATCACATTAGATATATATATATATATATATATATATATATATGATTTTAAACATTATCCAAAGATTTATCCAATCCTTTCTACTAGCCATATTTCAGTTTAAGCTAATGGGCAGGTCAGTCGCCTCCATGGCATAGTCTTATTTGGCCCTTCAGACCAGCTAACCGGTTAACATTCAAGCTGGCCACAGACAGGCTCTGCAGTCGTCTTGAGAAACGTTGATTTGCAGACCAATAGAATAATATTTTTGAAAGCTTACCACTGGAATGAATGGCTCAATAACCGAGACACGCAGGCCAAATAAAGCTTGGATATTCATGAATATCCAAGTTCTGTGGTGCTTGAATAAACCAGCTAATCCCAGCTAATCAAGTTTTTAATAACTTGGAATAGTTTGCTGGTATAGGCCACATAAAATTCAAGATAATTCAAGAAATATCCAAGAAAGGCCTAGTTAAAGTAAAATCCAAGAAAATTCCAGATCGCTTGAACATTCAAGAAAATCTGAGCTAACTTGAACATTCAGGAAAATCCGAGCCAGCTTGAACACTCAAGAAAATCCCAACTGGCTTGACCATTCAAGAAAATCCAAGCTAGCTTGCCGGTATTGACCACTTAAAATCCAAGAAAATTCCACCTAGCTTGAACATTCAAGAAAATCCCACCTAGCTTGGATTTTATTCCAGAACGTCCCAGCTTTCTAGAACAGAATATCCCAGCTAATCCTAGCTTTTGAAATGGTTAGACATTAACATAAAATGAATGCACATACACATAAATGCTGCCACGCAGAGATTATATATAAATATATATGCTTGAAAACCAAAATCACCTTCATGGGAGTTTAGCTACATGTAATATTCAATAACAAATACAAGTTCAGCAAGACATTAACAATGTATGAGTTTCTGACTGATTTGTCTGTTATTCTTATAGACAGAGATTGTTAATGTAACATATTATTTAGAAAGTCATGATCACTGCATTATTTCTATAACACTTCAAAAGCTATACCAAAACTGGTAACTCTGAATAAATCCCTGGAAGTCAATAGAATACAATTCTATCTAACAGTACTGTCAGTGTTTCCAAACTATCATATTCTATATATCCATAGCTGGTAATGATCAATGCAATGAATGTACTGTTTCCTTTTTTACAAAGACTCAATTTCCCAATTTACCAGGTCACGGTCACCTCTACATGACTACAGAACCTGTTCTTGCCTTAGTGCTAGCTATTTCAAGATAATCCAAGGCAGCGTAAGTGAATCTACAAATTCAAGGATATCCAAGTAGCTTGGATTCTTTTATGTCTGACAAAACAAAGTTCTAGAAAATCCAAGCTAGCTTGAATTCTATCAAATCAGAAAAGTCCAAGCAAATCCAAGAAGCTTGCACTTTTTCATGATGACATTCAAAAAGTCCTAGAAAATCCCAGCTAGCTTGAATTCTGAGAGGTGGGATTTTCAAGAAGTTGAAGCCACTACATAAAAGTCCAAGCTAATTCAAGGAAATCCAAGCTGGTATGGGTTGAATAATTTTCCAATAGCTTGGATATTCAAGAAAATACAAGCTTATCCAAGTTAACTTGAATTTGGTTTCACACGGGTTAAGTCATTCCAGTGAGAAGTTTCCAAAATTATCATCTCTTGCGCTGCAAATATACATTTTCTATGACAAAATTTGAGGGTTAACGGGATAAGCTAACAGTAACAATGATAACAACAACAAACATGATATATATATATATATATATATTATATAACTATACATTATAAAGAATCCAGATATATTTCACAAATTAATTTTTATAACTTAAAAATTTAACTAAAATATACACAAATTTGTATATTTATCTAAAATATTATAACGAAAGTAATAAATAATAAAGATTCATACTGTTAAAACAGTAATCGTATGAAAAACTGCGTAAAACTTAACCCGATCTCATCACATGATTATCACAACATTTTAAACATAAATCGCGCAGATTTGACATTTGATATTTGAAAATAGATTAAAATTTTCAGCACCGTCACTCGGGTACAACAGATTCTGAACTTAATCAGAAATATTCCACTTTAACGCTTTCAATGACAAATACATGTACCTGGTAAAATAGATTCTTTCGGAATCAAAACAAGTACTGTTGAATAGTTTGAGATTAATATCAGCAATGGGTTCAAGTTATATTAACCCCAAAATATGTAACAGCTTTCCTGTGTATTAACCCTTTCACCGATTGAATTCCCCATATCTCATTATCAAGGCAACCATACAGGAAACTGTTGAATATTTAGAAATTAATTTGACTGGAAGCAGGCAGCAATGGCTTCCAGTCAAATTAATATCAAAATATTCAACAGAACAAGTTTTATATTGTAAATAATATACTTTTTCAGGGAATTTATCGGTGAAAGGGTTAATAGCCTCATAATTAAGATACAGTGAATTTATCAGTGAAAGGGTTAATCTGGGATAGCGTGAATTCAGGAGTAAAATGGTTATCAATCACAAAATAATTTATTATTATCATGATAAAAATCTTGTGCACATGTAGTTATAATTTTAACTTTTTAATGGTAAAAATTTGTCAAGACAAATAAGAACATCCAATTCATATTTAGTCAAGAGAAGAATCTTAGAAAACTTGCTCAACTTCCGAGTCTACATTCTAGTGATTGGGTTTCTATAATGGTCTTCTCTTGGCTTGGAAATGGACATTCAGAAAGACATTAATGTCAGTTTCTAAACTCATCTAAAGTACAGCTCATAAATAAATTTACATGTTTCCAAAAAACCAGTAACATATTAGATAGTAGTATGTTGAACACGATGTAAGAAATTCTCATTTGAATATTTTGCACTTAATTTCATTGTAAGGCATCTTTAAGCAAATTAAGTAAAAGATAGTCAACAATTAACGTTTTATTTTGTTTTGGAAACATTCCAAGTTATTTTCTGAGATATATTTTATTGGACTTGGGAGGCATATAAGCTTGGGAGGCATATTAGCTTGGGAGGCATATTAACATGGGAGGCATATTAGCTTGGGAGATATAGCATGTGCTAACATCATCGACATGTACTACAGAACAAGAGCACATCATCATAATGGACCTTTCCCATTTTACCTATGCCCCGCCCATCTCTATCTAAGCTCCACCCACACCCCGTCCGTGTTGGGATCGATCGATCTGAATGCTCTGACTATCAATTTCTAGAAAACTATATAGAAAACTATACAGGTAAGTTGTTAAATATTCTGAAACTAATTTGAATGGGTGCTGTTGCCGCCTATGGCAGCAACAGCGCCCCGCCTATGGCAGCAACAGCACCCTGTCAAATTAGTTTCAAAATAGTCAATAGAATATTTATTAAATAGTAGACATACAATTCGTACAACTATTAACAGTTAAAGATGGGTCAAATAGAATCATTTATATGATGTAATGATTATGATGTCATCCCACACGACACTTAGCTGAGCATGACATCATATGAAGGATGGATACTCTGGAAAGGTCAATTACATCACAGAAACATTATGTCATGGAGATGTAATTTACATTTACGTCGTCGTTGCCATTAGTTTTTGTTTCTTTGTTTATTCTAATCATCTATCCACACAAATCCATAATGTTTGTCGTGTTGGTATGCTAAGGAAGAGTTCAGCTCTTAAATAACTTATCGTGTTTCGAAAACCAAATAAAACATACTGTTGAATGTTTTTTAGCATAAATGGATTGGAATTGCTGCCCTAAACCGCAATGTCTTCCAATCCAATTATGTTAAAAAAACATTCAACAGCACATTTCTTACATCGTGTTCAAAACTGTCTCTGTTTTGGCTTTGGAATCATTTAAACTTATTTATGAGCTGTACTGTACTCTGGCCTTTGTCTCTGTAATTGTACAAATCTGTTAGTCTGTAAGCAGCTCAAACAGCTAAGCAACCAGCAGTTGTCAGCATATGACAGAGGCTCTCCTGAGCTTTCTTTTATATTTGTAAAGTAATTCAAGTCACAAGGGAGATAACTCCTAACATATCTTATCAGACTTTGAACGCCTTGCACTGATATGGCTGACTCCTTCAAAGGTCTGAAATTTGACCGTAGCCACTACTGCCTCAACACCACCATTATACAGACATACAGTTAAAGGGTGACATGGGTTGATAATGTATATGTTCTGAAAAATACTCTTTGGTATCAATTAAATAGGCCATAGGTAATAGGCTATAATTATTGTCTGAATAATATAAAGAGAAACAGTCCCTATATAAGCACACATATCCATCAATTAAATAATCCCACATATACTACATACACATGTATATATAAGACCTGACACAGGCATTGCCCTTTCATATCAAATTTATCACACAAGTTTAGTAAGTTCTCATTTGGAATGAGCTTTAGCTCATTCAAAATGAGATGTTACTAAGCGAGTGTGATAAATTTAATACAAAATGGCAATGAGCCTTAGATTCTACTTACAATGTATCACATAACGTATTAGGCTTACTTCGAATTTCCACACCAATTCTGGCCATTTCCCTGGCATTGAACAATATCTTTTTGGTATCACTCAGCAGCGTTTCACTACTGCGAGTTCTGATACATACACAACAAAATATAGTCACAAACGCAATATTCCATTATTTCAGGTCTTAAATTATTTATATTAATTGTTTTAAAATTTCCATGCTTTCTATTAAAATTAGTTTCTAGTTTGTAAACGGAAATGTTGAATTTGTAACTGGAAATTTCATTTTGTAACCGGAATTGTGTTTTGTGTAACCAGATTTTTTATTGTTGTAACCGGAAATATTTTTTGTGACCGGATTTTTTGATTGTTGGATTAGTGTAACTGTTAGATACCTTTTGATGTAACCGTTGAAGTTTTTATTGTTGTTTCTGAGGGCTACAGTAACCGTCAAAACCTACAAATGTAACCGGTATCTCACCTGTATAAACATTGATCCAGTATATGCCAAAACAAATTAACGGTCATCAAAACGGTTTATAATATAATCAATAACAGATCTGAGCGATGCGTTCCAGCGGTAAATCTTCAAAAATCTATGAGAAAATTGAAATTTTCCAGAACAAATTTTACCATAAACGGGTTAACCATTTAATGGTCGAGCGGGTCACAACCGGCCTTTGCAGTGGTCTTGAGGAATGCCCATCTGCAGGTAAAGCGAAAGTATTTTTGAAAATTTATCACTGGAATGGCTGGCTCGATAATCGAGCCAGTTATTCCAGTGATAAATTTTCAAATATAATCTCTTTACCTACAGATGGACATTCAATAAGGATATTTATTTTTTTCTTGACCAAATTTGACCAGCAAAGGGTTAAATGAGAAACTCGGCTACTTCAAGTCACTGCAGTCCATGGAAAGTATAAGGTGAAGTACTGTGAATTTACTGAATGATTTTCATATGGTCAGAAACTTGATATGAAATCAATCCGTCAGTTTTGGAGATAAACTTCAAAGCCACAGATCTCTCCAATTCACCTTTCCAGAGTATCCATCGATGATTTGACGTCATATGACATCATAATCATATAAGCGGCGTATAGGATGACATCACAATCATTACATCATCAATGATTCTAGTAGGTCAGTCTAACTCTTAATATTCCGACATGTTGTAAGAATTGTATGTCTCTACTATTTAATAAACATGCTGTTGAATATTTTGAAACTAATTTGACTGGGCGCTGTTGCTGTTGCTGCCATAGCACCCAGTCAAATTACGTAGTTTCAAAATATTCAACAGCTTACCTGTATAGTATTTTGAAAACAGACAACGCACATAAAATTTAGATCGACGAATGAATGCAGATCTAAGGCACCCATTTCTCGCTAAGCTCCGCCTACTTTTTTATTCGTGTTGGAATCGATTTAAAACTCTGAAACCTAAATTCCCAGAATTTAAATTTCAAGGCCACTAACTATACAAGCTGTTGGATATATTGAAACTCACTGGGGGTGGGGGGGGGGGGGTCTGTTGATGGCAATGGCAGCAATGTTCACCTCCCAGTCAAATTAGTTTCAACATATTGAACAGAATGTTAATTAAATTGTAAATCCATCAAAGCCATACAATTCATACCCTTGAAACATTTCAATTTTGATGACACTTAAAATGTGTCATTATGATTGTGATGTCGGCTACCTGGTCATTGAATATGATATCAGATAATTGAGTGACAGATTGGATCCCTCCATTATGGAAGGATTACTTCATAAAGCAATGTATCAAATTTGAACTCAATCCACTAGTAATTTTTGTCTTATACCTGCAAAGTATAAACTGGTAAGATAAAATATGAGAAATCCTCAAATTTCAGAGCAGTCCATGTACATGTATTGATGTCGAATGAAAACTGTGAATCTTGAAAACTGTAAACCAAGCCTAAGAGGAATGGGCCTACATCTCTAGCCTTGACATCTTTAACCCTTACCACTCGGGTGTAAAAATTTTAAATCTTCAAATTAAATTAAAAGATGAACTGGTGTTCATTTTTCAACAAATTTGGTGGGAGATGGTGCTGTCACAGACAGCAACATCTCCCACCAAAATTGTTGAAAATGGACACCAGTTTCTTTGATATTGAGTCTTATTGACAGAGTAAAAGATAGAATATTGACATCAGAGTGGTAATGGTTAACTAGATTGGACGGTCGATGAAGCACCATCACAAATCTCCATGTTGACCAATATGATCTTTTGACCACGACCACTCCTCCCAACACATGGGGGTGAAGCCAAGTGTAAATGGCTCTTGCAATCATTTGGTTAACTGATATACCAAATTTGGTAGAATTTCATTCAACGGTTTCGACCAAGACATACAGATGGATGAGCGAGCCGAGAAAATCAACACTCCGCAGGTTTTTTTACAAAAAATGGGATACAATATTCTACACATGTAATTCTCAGATCAGATGCCATATGCATCGCTCTGTCGGACCATTTTCTTCAATGCGTGGCGCACAACAAACACTGAGGAAATGAGTGATTTCTACATGACCTAAGCTTCAGGGCCAAACTTAAGGCAGTGTAACAAGTGCTTTTGCACAGGGCCAAAACTTTCATCTCCACCTTCCAAAAGTGACATCAAATTTCTGTTTTGTCTTAATTTTTGGGCCGCTCCATAGCTTCGAGTTGCGCACATAGCAGCCACCCACACCTATAGTACAACTCATAAATCAATCAACATGTGTCTAAAAGAAAATGATTTTGAAGGCGATGTAACAAATGTTCTGTTGAATATTTTGAACATAATTTGATTGGAAGACATTGCCGCCTAATGCAGCAATGTCTTCAAATCCAATTGAGCTCAAAATATTCAACAGTATCTTTTTATTTTGTGTTTGAAACATGTTAAGTTATTTCAGAGCTGTACTCTATAAGACTGATGTGGCCAACTCTCACAGCCCTCTGACCTCAGAGACACCAGCAGCACTACAGTTTAAGCTGGACTCTAGCTTTCTCGCGATCCTAATGGCAGTTCCGAGGGCCACAGGTAAGAATTTCATCAACTGAGCACAGAGCCCCATGAGTCCTAAATTCTGTTATTGACAAAATAGCTATCTTTTCAGTCACACCATTACTTGGTTCTTTTCCCATGCTCCCAAGATCAATTTGAAAACTGTGTTGCTGAAACCTCTTTCTACAGTATCACTTAATATGTTGACAAAACAAATTAAAACATGCTTTTGAATATTTAGAAAAATAAGTGGAATGTCTTCCAATCCAATTATCTTCAAAACATTCAACAGGATATTTCTTATTAATTAACATGTTGCCATTTTTGTTTTAGTTATGAGCTGTTATAATGTATCATAAACACCAACTAATGTCAGTAAAATCATTCAAACCAGATTACTTTGGCGTAACATTAAAAAAAAAAAAAAAATATATATATATATATATATATATATATATATATATATATATATATATATATATATATATATATATATATATATATATATATATATATATATATATATATATATATATATATATATATATATATAATTTATTTTTGGTTGAGTAGCGTAAAAAAAATTACCAAGCTGTATTCAAGGTGATCATCTCCACTCAAGGTGTGCCTGTTTAATCATTTAAGTTAAATTTTGTCAAAACATTTAAATTTTCTTATAGAAAATACCCATTTGCACACCAAGAGATAATTTTTTAACATGTACCACTGGATTGACTGGCTTGGTTATCGAGCCAATCATTCCAGTGATAAATTTTCTGAAAAATAGTCTACTCTTAGTCTACAAATACTCTACATATACAGGTCTCTTCATGAGAATTTGGAAGGGGAACAATCGCTTGCTCGCCTGAATTTAAATTTAAGCCATTGAGGTGAGCAGTATCAGTTCTCACCTAGATTCTGTCATTGTTAGTAAACAATGTAGGTGAGCAATGAGATACCCCCATAAAATTAACCTTAGGTGAGTGTTTGCTTATGCATGCTGTTGATTCACAAAATGTAGATTAAAGTCATTTTTATCTCGACAAAGTGTATGACAAATACTACACTGCCATGGATTGTTGGCATCATGCAATGATGTGTGCAGGAAAAACAATCCCCTCTCGCGGAATAAAATTCCGCAATGTTTGCATTCAAAAAGTTTTCCCTGGGACACAAGGTAAGTCAGAATGTCATCCGGTTCAGGATAGCCAACTAAGGCACCCGAATGCTGAACAGCTACAGATCTCGCTGGAGCTTTCGGACCAACATTGATAGAAATTTGTGGAACTCCACCACTAGATCCTGGACTGATCGGGTCATGTGATCGATTGAGAATATTCTGTAGGGTAGAGAGAAGCTCTGTAACGTTAGTCGTTGAATCAGCTGCACCAGAGATATTTATCGAGTCACTTCGTAAAGGTGACAGAGCAAATGATGTTGATGCCGCCTCTAGTGGCATTGAGTCGCTAGAACGACGGGAACCGGCATCGGCTCGACGCTGATGGAGTTGTGACTGACCTGGCATGCCATGAGAGAAATGCTGAGGCTGCTGTTCCAAGGACAGATGGTCAGAGAGGCTACTGGTACGTGAGTGGGCTCCAGGAGAAGAATATGTTGAGAGGGTTGCAGATGTCAAACCAGCCTGCAGAGGATAAGTTTGACCTACATTGACTGAAGCTCCAGGGGATGGTGACAAGGATATAGATGTCTCTGCAAATGTGGGATGTGATCGGTTTGCCAACGGAGATAACTGTTCCTGTTTTACTGTCACTACTGAACTTATTTGCTCATTTACAAAGCTTCCAGAGCGAGTTGCTAATTGTGAACAAAGGTTTTCCAATCGCTTACCCGCCCCCGCATTACTGCTAATACTATTCATATTCGCACCAGCTATTGTCATGAGAGCACTCATTGGACTGGCCAATGGCAAAGGACTGGTGCCTGGTTTACGCATTTGAAAAGTATCAAATGATGGTAGCGGTCCTTGATTCGTGTGGTTGAGTGGCAATGATCGCATGTCAATATTATCACCTCCTTCATATTCATTCATTGCTTCATGTGCTGTCCGTACTCTGTCAGCCACACGCGTGTGCATCACCTGAGGGGCATGTGCCTCTAAAATGTGATGGCTCAAGTCCTCCTGGTTAGGCGCAGTAAACCCACAAGAGTCACATGACAACATTCCTCGTGGATGTGCCAACAGGTGGCGCTGTAACTGCTCATCCTTGTCAAATTTCTTATTACAAAGATAACAGGAGAATGGTTTGCGATGTGTCATGCGATGCTGGATTAAGTTTGAGCGTGCTGCAAACCGCTTATCGCACATCGTGCATGCGTACGGTTTAATGCCAAAATGAATATTCTGATGTTCCAGTAGTATGTTCTTGTATCCAAATCGCCGATGACATATGTTGCACTCATACGGCTTCTCCTTGATGTGCGTGATTCGCAGGTGTCTGATGAGGCCATTTTTGTATCCAAACTGTTTTTCACATAGCGGGCATACATAGCTCTCGCCGGTCTTCTCATAGCCTGGGCTGTCAAGAGAGGCTAGAATAGCAGTTGCACGATCTGCCTCCTGCAAAAACAAAAAACATTTCTCATAACATTAGCACATCTATTTAATATCTAAATCTGATTTAATGATGAATTATATCGAAAACAGTCTGTTGTATATTTTGAAAACAATATTGCTAAAAGCTGTCACTGCCTAAAGTAGCGACATTTTCCAGTCAAGTTATTGTCAAAATATTCAGCATCCAATACATGTATAGTTACAATGAACCTTGTAGGTGCTGTGATTTCAGCGATGAGTCTTTTAACCTTTTAACACTTATATCAGCCAAAAACAGCTTCTGCAGTGGTCTTGAGAAATGTCCATTTGCAGACCAAAAGGAGACTATTTTTGAAAAATTACCACTGGAATGACAGGCTCGATAACCGAGCCAGTTATTTCAGTGGCAAATTTTCAAAAATAGTACTCTCTTGGTCTGCAAATGAACATCTTCTATGAGAAAAACTGAAAATTTTAAAACAAATTTGAGGGATGAGTCTTTTTAAGTGATATTGATCTATTTATAGGTATGCCCTGCCAATTTTTAGCTATACTCTGCCTACTTTGTTTGAATCGATTTTAACAACTTGAACCCTGAATTCCCAGAATATCAATGTAACTACATGTAATTCAGGTAAGCTGGTGAATATTTTGAAACTAATTTGACTGTGAGTGCCTATTGCTGCCTATGGAGATGACAGCCCACAGTTAAATTAGTTTCAAAATGTCCAACAGAATGTTTATTAAATTGTAAATTCACAAAAGACACTATTCAGTCACTTAATGTCTGACATTTTCTCCTTTCATAACAGCCCTATGTGACATTTGATTGTGATGTCAGCTAACAAGAGACATATTTTGATTATGGCATCAGATATATTTAATCCTTTAGTGACGATACTGGCCAAAACCGGCCTCCTTAGTGGTCTAGAGGAATGCCCATTTGCAGACCAAGAGAAGACTAATTTGAAAATTTACAACTGAAATGACTGGCCCGATAATCGGGCCAATCAATCCAGTTGTAAATTCTCAAAAATAGTCTTTTTTTGGCCTGCAAATGGACATTCAATGAGTAAATATTTTTTTTAAATTGGAAAAAACTTAGTCGTTAAAGGGTTAAGCAACATATCGGATAGCTCCATCATGACTCTCTAACATATAATATCAGTTGATTCGTACATGTACTCATTTACCCAATTTAATGGCTTTTCTATGTCCAGCCTTGTGTTCCATAGGGCAAACAATCCAAAAGGTTTTGTTAATCAGCACACTATTGACAATCTGCTGTTTTCACATTAATTATATCACATAATACACAAAACAATAAAAAGCCAATTTTGCATGCGCAGAGTGCTCTGGAGTTTTCCCTAGCAAGGCTGAATAATTCCATGCTTGAAGGCTTGGCAATGGTATGTCCATACATGGATTCTCTGTTTATAGATAACATTTTGTACTGCAGAAATCTCTATCTAGAAGACGAAATATTACATATGAAACAGCAATTCCAAATTTAGTAGGTATTCTGTTCATCTGAACTGTATATGGCAGCGGCAGCTCCCAGTCCAATAAGTTTTAAAATACTCAATCGCTTATCTGTATTTATGTAAGAAATGGAGAGAATCTGATCTATCATTCAAATATCTGATGTCATAATCAAATACATCACACTCTTTAGCTGATGTCACAATTAAAGCAATAGAAATTAAATCCCATCCCATTTTGTCACACTGTAAATGGTTGTCAGATTTTCTTTAGATTTCTGCGTATTTTCTGGAGTTTTTTTCTAGATTTCCCTGGATCAGGTCCAAAGTTGTGTTACTATATAATCTAGAGGCAATGATTTTCAGTTTTAGCGGAAACGAAGCGGAATTAATGGAACTCGCATTTTGAAACAGGGGGGGTGGGGGGTGTTTAAATGGAAATCAAATGAAATTAAGATTTTTAACAAATACATGTATCAACATTTTCAGATGCTAGACTAGTTTTAACATTTGGTATTGTTTTGACATGTTTGAAGATCAAGTGAAACCCTCGAAATCGTTCAAGAAAATTTAACTTTTCTCATAGGAAATGTCCATTTGCAGACCGAGAGAAGACTATTTTTGAAAATTTGCCACTGGAATGACTGGCTTGGTTATCGAGCCAGTCATTCCAGTGTTAAATTTTCTAAAATAGTCTTCTTTCAGTCTGCAAATGGACATTTTGTATGTCTTTCATGAACTTACAATTTACATGTAATAAACTTATGTTGAATAGTTTGAAACTAATTTGACTGGGAGCTGTTGGAAGTTCAGTGCTCATAGAATTAACTTTTCATGACGTTTTTTTAATATTAATTTGATACTGAGGATCCCCGACTTAATTCCACGATGCCCATGATCAATACGAACCAATGCTTTAACAAAGCCGGGCAGGGTTATGCTTAAATAATAATTAGGTTCGAAATTATTAATGGTCTCACTACTGCAAGCCACGAGACAATAATTTCAATCAGCAACAACTGAATATTTTGAAGACAATTTGACTGAAAGTTGGCCACCAACAACTGTCAGTAAAATTGTTTTCAAAATATTCATCAGGTGACTAAGTCCAGAAATAGCCTGGAATATATCATCTGGAAAAGATCAGCACTCAGATGGTTATTGGCATGGTATATCTTGAGAGATGATGACTGAATGGTGTTATGAGTACCAAATAAAAGATATACACCATTGAGCTAAATAAAGCTTTTTATCTTACTTTAACTAGCTAACAAACTAACACCATACACTATTTGAATATCATCTGTATATATAGTCCCCAGTTACTTGATTAAGTCTGGGTGTACATAAATTGAATTGAATTGAAATCAAGGTAATAGTGACATTGACGCTTGACCCTTTGTTCCAATGTCAGTGTACTATGGCCTCTCATTATATAGAAGCATGTGTTCAAGTTTTGGTGCCACTATAAATAACAGTGAGGATGTTGAACCCAACATGGAGATATGAACCGTCGAAGTGGAGCTAAACACAAATTTGACGATGCCTACATAGTACCATAGACATCGACTCCGGACAGCAAAGAGAGTAACAATGAAACTGGTTTTACTGTGTTAAGTCAAGCTAAAATTCATGATAATTACAATGGAACAAGAACCACCATAGATTGCAGATCCTTGCCATCTCGTTTTTGCCCCTAAAACCTTTTTAGTCGAGCGTGCCAAAACCGTCCACCGTAGTGATCTTGAAGAGTCTATTTGCTGGCATAGAGAAAACTATTTTTTAAATGTTACCAGTCTGGCTTCATAAACAAGCCACTTATTCAAGTGATACATTTTAAAACATTATCAAGATTCTCTTTTTTTCTTCTTCACCAAATCTGACCATTAGACAATTTTAACCCTTTAACCCTCGAATTTATTCAAGAAAATTTCAGTTTTCTCATAGAAAATGTCTATTTGCAGATCAAGAAGACTATTTTTGAAAATTTACCACTGGTAAATTTTCAAAAATAGTCTTCTCTTGATCTGCAAATGGACATTTCTCAAGACCACTGTAGAAGCTGCTTTTGGCTGATATCAGTGTTAAAGAGTCAAATTGGCTTAAAAATAATCAACAACTTACATATATGTTATTCACTTGGGACAGTGTCCAGACAAAGATTTCAATGGGCAATAACAAGGGACCGCCTGAATATTTTAAAAGCAATTTCACGGAAACTTATTGCTGACTTAGCGACCAAAAAGTTTCAGTCAAATAGTTTTCAAAATATTCAGCATATCCAGAGTTGCACCCCATGGAAAATGTAGTTTGTAGTAATTCAGCATGCAGACAGCTAAATGTAAAATTAATATATCTCACCAATGGTTTCAATACATCAGCCTTTCCTTGTATAGAATTTACGATAGGGAAAGCATAGCTTCTATAAATACTCGATATTTTCTTAACACGAGGCATTTTTTAATCTTTGAAATGTTCAGCAGATTAATATTTATTAAGTCGCTTTAATTATTTCACCAGGCGCGGCTAATTAGTTCCAATTGCGTCAATGTATCATACACGTAACTAAGTAGACACACAATCGCATCAAAGCAGTGAAATTCGCAGAACGGTAAGTATCAATCATGCGCTAATACTGTACTAGTTATTTGTAAAATTTAGTAAAAATGTGCTAGCGATCTTTTAAATTTTATCGCTTGAGTGACTGGCTTTGTTATCGAGCCAGCCATTCCAAGGATAAAATTTCACAAATAATCCTTTCTTAACCTAAAAATATGCATTTCTTAAGACCAATGCAGAGGCCGGTTTTGGCCAGTTTGGCCATTAGAAGGCTAAATGTGCACCTGTATCTATATTGGTTATGTAAAACCATTACTGATTGCCTATAAACCCGATATTGAAGAAGCCGGATGAAACTGGTCTCCGCAATGGTCTTGAGGATTATCCAATTGCAGACATGGCAGAAGAGAATACTATTTTTGAAAATTTATCACTGGATAATCAAGACCGTTATTCCAATGCTACATTTTCAAGAATAGTATTCTCTTGGCTTACAAATGGACATTCAATAAGTACATAATTAGATTTTCTTGACATAATTTAGCCAAGAGAGGATTAAATAATAATAACAGAAGAGAAATTACACGGCTCTGTTTCCTTATTAGCTTTCTTAAATTATAAATACTAAATTTAATACAATAGTGAACTTGTAAGTGAACAACTTAAAACGTAAACTCAGTTTTTATAATGCCTGTATATATTAAATACTGTACGCTTACTATGACTATATAATACCGCATTTAATAATGTACATGTAGCTATCAAACCTAGTCTATATATCTATAGCAAGCACAATGAAGATCGCATAACATTTATATATAAATATTCAATGTGTTTTTGTTATCAGTTAACTGCTCATACATATTATAATATCCACATATGAATTTATCAACCATTACTCTGTTGTACAAATGGGTCAAGATTTTAATATGTATATCATGTGGTAATAATATCGGTGTCAAATTTCAAAACAGTATTGCTGAATATTGTTGCTATATACAATTGTTCTACCCAGTAGTATCTGCAAAGCTTTAATCGTGTTAACATTATTTTGAAAACAAATAGGCTGATATAATATCACCTAGGAAATATTAATATTATTCAACATATTGAAATTAGTATAGAAGGGTTAAGCGCATTTGTTATTCTAAATGATGTAGTTTATATGTAGCATAAAACGGTTTTAAATTCAAACACATTTCATTTTGAATTCCCTGTGAGCAGATTTCAAGTTTTTAACCATTAAATTTCTACAAGTACATTCCGATTTTTTTCAGTGAAAATGTCCATTTGCAGACCAAGAAGACTATTTTTGAAAACTTACCACTGGAATGACGGGCTCTTCTCCTGGTCTGCAAATGGGCATTTTTTCAAGACCACTGCAGAAGCCGTTTTTGGCTAATATAAGTGTTAAATGGTTAAAAGACTCATCGCTGAAATCACAGTACTTATAAGCTTCGTTGTAACTATACATGTATTGGATGGTGAATATTTTGACAATAACTTGACTTGGAAATGTTGCTACTTTAGGCAATGACCGCTTTTAGCTACAAATGGACAATTCTCAACACTACTCCAGAAGCTGTTTTGGGCGGCTGGAATGTTAATGGGTTAAATAAGCGCAAAAGCATATATGATGAATACTTTGAAAACAATTTGACTGAAGGTCATTGCTGCCTATAGCAGGTTAACTAGTACATGTAAATATCTAATGTCTCTGACCCACAGGAAGAAAAGGGTTAGAGTGATTTTGCCAGAGCCACTAATTATTATTATTATAGCCTGTTATTAACCACTTCACTCGCAAATAGCCCATTATCACAATTTCATGGCGACAAGATTGATTAACTGTTCAACTGCTGCATGTCATCAGACAATCATTTCAATTGTCAATAACTCTGGACCTGCTGAATATTTTGAAAATAAATTGACTGAAAGTTGTTGGTGGCTTAGCCACCAACAACTTTCATCCAAATTGTTTTCAAACTATTCAGCATATCCAGAGTTAAACACTATGGAAAATGTAGTCTACAGAAATTCAGCTAACAGACAGTTAAAACAGTTGTTTCAATACGGCTTTGGAACTGTTCCAAGTTGAATCTGTTGCTGGGCAATACATGAGTCAACAACTTCTGGACAATCATAAAGGTTTTAATAATAGTATCAAAATTTAATATTTATTAAATCACTTTTTATAATGTGTGACTTCTTGTATTTCACACTGAATGGATTACTTGATTGACAAGAATTTCAATTACCCAAAATTTACTTAATTTGCTGAATATTTTCACAATAATATTACTTTCAGTCAAATTGTTTTCAAAATATTTAGCCGGTTCAGAGATATAACCCTTGGAATATAATGTCATCTGCAAAAACTCAACAGTCAGACGGTTAGCCACTGAAATTCCAATCTCTCAATTACAAGGCTGGGTGAACTGTTGAATAATTTGAAACTACATGTAATTTGACTGGGAGCTGTCAAATTAATTTCAAAGTATTAAGTCTGCCTGCTGGATTTCTGCAGACTATATTTTCCATGCGGCTTAACTCTGGATATGGTGAATATTCTGAAAACAATTTGAATGAAAGTTAGCCACCAACAAGTTTCAGTCAAATTGTTTTCAAAACATTCAGCAGGTTCAGAGTTATTGCCCATTGAAATTATTGTCTGGTTGCTTTCAGATTGTTCCTTACGTCAAAATGGTTTGATCATTTCTGGCCTGTATGTGTCAAAAGGTTAATATGGATAGCTTATGCTGAATATATTATTGCTTTATTATTGTACTGTACGCTATTTACAACATGATTTATACATGTATGCATAAAACATTATATGCACATTAACATATTACCCATTATTTATTTTAAACATAATTTCGTATACATGTAAGGAAGGGTTTCTCCCAGATATATATACATACATACATACATACATGTACATGTAGTGTTCCTTCATTATGTTCAAATGAATTATATACATATATATATATATAAATAACAAGTGGCTAATAATAATAATATATGGTTAAAATAATTTCTAGCTATAACAAGAGCCATCAGAAGATGGCATATCCACAACCACCCACCCTCCCAACCCCACACACACCCACCCCTGATCCAAACATTTCAGATAAACATACATCAAAAGTGGACATACATGTAACGTTAATTGCAAAGGACAATATTTTAGAAAAACTAATCAATGAAAAATTAAATCCTGACACTGCATCTCACCTTAAAGAAAGATAGATTTGTCACAAGTGCAGGTTCAATTCCGTTCAACTATTATGCCCGGACAAGAGAATTTTGGTGAATTTTAATTTATTCAAGGGAGATGACCCAGGAAAATACGGATGATTTCTTCAAAATGGAATCATAGCACTGCTTCTTTCAAGTAATATATTCAGTGACAAAGGAATTGAGAGTATAGGTTCAAATTTCTTCAAGATCTGGCACGAACAAAACAATTTTGATGAATTTTAAATATTTCAGGGGAGATAACGACCATAGATACCTGCCACCAACAACCCCACCACCAACCCCTTGGGTTGGTCTGTCGTTTTATTAACCACATAAACATACTTGTCGTTCAATCACTACTTGCTAAATAAATCTACTTACATATAGACCCAGAAAAGATTTCTAATTTTGCATTTAATGCCTTCTAATGCAAGAACGACAAATCTCTACTTTAGTCCAGGCTTCTGGATGGAGTAGACTCCCTTAATGTCAATCAAACAGAGACTTCTGGAATCTTAGCTAAACTGTAGGAGTTGTGTTGACATCTTGAAATGATTTTCAGAGATGGATGGACTGACATACATACATTCTATAGACGCATGGATGTACATACGTACGGATAGCACATGCACATCTTCAAATGGTAATGAGAACCCGCAACAAGTTTCAAAACAATCACAGCTATATTGTAGGAGTTGTGTTGACAAGAAATGATTGGTACTGCAGTTTATGTATCGGCTTAAAGGTATATAAAGGGTGTTAACTCTGTAATGAATAGTTTTCTGCCTGTGAAGAAAGCACATACACATCTTCAGATGGTAATGACTAGATGTACCATGTTTCAAAAGAATTGTAACTAAACTGTAGGAGCTGCGTTGAGAAGGATGGACCGACAGACGAACATACATTTGGGACAGATGGATGGACACACAAGTATCCGGATACCACATACACATCTTCATGTGGTAAAGATAATATTTACCAAGTTTGCAAAGAATCTCCGCTAAACTTTAGGTGGAGTTCCGGTGACAAGAAATGATTGGCAATGCAGTTTATGTACCAGCTTTAAGGTATTTAAAGGGGGGATAACTCTGCAATGAATAATTTTTTGGCAGTGAAAAAGGTACATGCACATCTGTACATGATACTGATAATGTGGACGAAATTTAAAGTTAATCCATTGAGAGCTCTACGAGGCGTGGCATTGACAAGAAATGATTGTCAGAGATGGATGAACCGACAGACAGACATACATTTTGGACAGACGGAAGGAGGTACAGGTATACGGATAGTACATGCACACCTTCAAGTGGTAATGATAATACTTACCAAGTTTCAAAAGAATCGCAGCTAAACTGTAGGAGTTGCGTTGACAAGAAATGATTGGCAATGCAGTTTATTTATCGGCTTTAAGATATTTAAAGGGGGATGACTCTGTAATGAACAATTTTTTGGCCATCTGCACATGATACTGATAATGTGGACGAAGTTTTAAGTTAATCCATTGAGACCTCTAGGAGTTGTGCGTTGACAAGAAATGATTGTCAGAGATGGATGAACCAACAGACAGACATACATCATTTTGGACAGACGGATGGACGTACAAGTATACAGATAGCACATGCACACCTTCATGTGGTAATGATAACACATACTAAGCTTCAAAAGAATCTGAGCTAAACTGTAGGAGGAGTTGCATTGACAAGAAATGATTGGCAATGCCATTTATGTATCGGCTTTAAGATATTTAAAGGGGGATAACTCTGTAATGAACAATTTTTTTGGCAGTGAAAAAAGCACATGCACATCTGCATTTGATACTGATAATGTGGAGGGGGGGGGGGGGAGATAATAAAACCCTTCAAGTTTTGTATTACTCAAATTTTTGTAATGTTATATTTCAGCAGGTAAAAAAACATATTTCCCTACCTACCTACCCTACTCCAACCACCGGGGTTGGTAGAAGACAACCAAAGAATCTTTTAAGGATGGCCTGAATATTTTGGACTTACATGTAATTTGATTGGAATCCATTGTTGCCTTACATTGTGTTCAAAATTGTACTAACTAATGGTTGTTTTGGAAACATTCTACTGGTAACTTATTTGAGCTGTATGTATTATTACTGTATTCTGAGACTTTTTTCCACTGTGTCCTGTCCTCAGCCGAAATCCTTAGCTTCCTCATGTCCATTCTTGACTTGAGTGTACAGAGTCCTGCTTTCTTGAGGTCACCTCGTAGCACGCTTAGCAGATTTATGCAATGACATCCTCTCCTGTCTTTGTATACGCTGGCTCCTAGTAGG
Source organism: Chaetoderma sp. LZ-2023a (assembly GCA_034401795.1). NCBI lineage: Eukaryota > Metazoa > Mollusca > Caudofoveata > Chaetodermatida > Chaetodermatidae > Chaetoderma > Chaetoderma sp. LZ-2023a. The sequence goes on from CM067359.1 coordinate 125,811,369, forward strand.
GTGAATTCCAAGGCTCTCCGTGCTGTTGTCTCTTCTGGCATCCTTAGCACATGGCCAAACATGGCCAATCTTTGTTGAGCGACTTTTACAGACAGACGCGACATATTACACATCTTGTATAGTGCATCGTTGGAAATTACGCTGTCTGCCCATCGTGCATAGGTGTTTGTGGTGGCAGGTATCAAGCTTGTCTAGAGCTGCTTTTAGAGCTGCCCAGCTGCTACAGTTATACAGCATCAAGGATACACAGGTTGCATTGCATAAATGTAGCTTTTTTATCAAAGGCATCTTTGATCTACGAATCCATAGCTTCCAGAAGGATTGGAAAGCTATGTTCCCTATGATGCAGTGTGCAGCAATGTCAGCAGTACTGCAAAGCAGTGAGCCCAGGATTTAATTTTCCTCCATGGTTCGCCGCCACTAAGTCGATCGTTCATTTTCTTTAGTTTCATGCTTTGTAGATAGGTATATGCGGGTAAGTCTGGTTTGGATTCATTCATAAAGAGATTCTGAATTTTTAGTTTGCTTGCAGCTATTGGGAGAAGTTTGTCAAGGGGTTTCTTTTCCTCGTCTATGAAGTCCACATTGTCGGCATATTCCATCTCTAGCGGCATACCCAGTATTGACACTGGGTTTTTTGGTATTGTGGAACTTTCCCACACAGATTTCAATGCAGCAGCTAGGTAACAGGTGAACAGTACAGGAGATAGACCATCTCCCTGTGGGGAGGCGATTGATGTCTCAAACTCTACAGACTTCACTGACTTGATTAGTACTCTCAGCTTGGTGTCTGCAAGTAGTAGTCTCACTAGTCGTAGTGCATCTTAGGGTTGCACGATTATGTGATTAAATCGAAAATCGTGATTATGTTTTAAATCGTGAATTTATATGATTAAAAATGAAATAATCGAATAATCGTGAATATCTTATATTGCATAAAATATTTCAAAACCTAACTTTTAATTACTTTCTAATGCGATCATTCCTTAGTGAATGTATGTCCATTTGCAGGGCAAGAGAAACCTATTTTTGAAAATATATGACTGGAATGGCTGGCTCGACAATCGAGTCAGCCAATCCAGTCATACATTTTAAAAGATAGTCTTCTCTTGCCCTGCACATTAACTCTTCTCAACACCATTACAGCTTTCATTATTGATATTCGTTTGCTGTTATGTCTTGGTAATTTGTACCCAAGCTGATTAATCGAGTAATCACGATTGTTTTTAAATAATCGATTGTGATCACGCAATGCAATAATTGCGCAAGCCTAGCGCATCTTCACTCGCAACTTACTTGAGCTGTACTGTAATTGTATATGCACATACACATATATACACGTATATAAAAGCATATGTATAGCAAATCATTGACATTTCACTATAGTCATAACCATTTTTACATATGTCACATACGCAACCATGATGTGCAGCGAATCATCGATTGGTTGCATAGTTTCCAGACATGCATTAATTCACGCTTTCTGTCACATGTCTGGATAACCATGATTTGAAAATTCTAGCGAACGACATTTCTTTATGACATTGTTACCATTAACGTTGTTGTTTGTAAACCCCCCACAGGTGAGGAGCACCACGACACATCGTTGCAAATTTTGCAATGCCATTGGACTTGTACAATTAAATACATGTACCTTCCGAAAAAACCTGCAACAATTCTGTTTGGTATAACTGATAATAGGATTATGCAGTGTTGCGAATATTGTATGGATTGGATTGTCCAAGATGCTCTTCATGCGCGCTGAACAATTTGTTTCAAATCTAATACAACATATTAATTTAGAACATTTCGACCCGATGCAACGCCGTCCTATTTATTAAATCAATAAATGATGTCTGCGTTAGCTTATAGGCAATGCCTATTTTCATATAATTAGTGTTAAAACCGGCAAACAGAAAGCCGATAGTAAGGCTATGAGAGGGGGTAGAATCAAGATATAGTCCCACAAATTTGCGAGTGATCATAAGAAATTCGGAAAAATCTGGAAAATCTGAAAACGTTTTACATTGTGTTATGGTTAAACCTTTAACCCTTGAATTTGTTTTAAAATTTTCAATTTTTTCATAGAAAGACTATTTTTGTAAGTGTACCAAATTCATTTAACATTCCAGTGGTAAATTTTCAAAAATATTATTCTCTTGGTCTGCAAATGGACATTTCTCAAGACCAGTGCAGAAGCTGTTTTTGGCTGATATGAGTGTTAACGGGTTAAGCAGTGTTTAAACCATATTATGGGCTTACACATGTATGTACATGTACATGTAATAAAAACAGGAGGTCGAGGGTCTGCAAACTGTGATTACGCTTGTTATCACAATTTTTCATATGGAAAAAAAAGACGATATGATTAAAGAGGCTACATGTATATCTTTATTCATGTTATTCATACCCCTTACGAAAAAGTGGTATCTCAAGTTTATTTCTGTTATTTAGTTTTACACCTACCGCTTTCTTCGTATGGCGAAAAAAGCATGATAGAGGCATAGCATTACGGACTAAAATGTTGCCGACATTGAAAACATTATAGATATAAGTGTATATGTGGATAACAGCTTCAAATTCAACCAGCATGCAGAAACAGCATTAAACAAAGCAAACAGGATCCTCGGTGTGATTCTGGGGTCTTTTACTTGTCTAAATACCAGTACCCGTGTCCTACTTTATAGAAGTTTAGTATGGCCCGCATACTGTAATGTTGTATGGAATAATGTGATCATACTTAGTCTGAATGGGAGAAGTTTGAACTGGGGTAGTCGATTAAGGGGGATGAAATGCATACATGTACCAGAGAAAATATGACCATTACACACAATCAGATAAAGAAACTGGCAATATTTCAACCATCTTCGCTATAGTACAGTTAGTGCATTTTGCCTCTATGGATATCACTTCCCACAAAACAGACTTTCCCGATTCTGGCTAAGTATGATACGTGCTTTCACTCTATAAGCAGAAACAGACTGCTGCTAGCTGTAGCTAATGTGGTCGAACTATAGTAATTATTTTATCTGATTGGACTTTAGAACTACACTCTTCTCATTTAAGAAATATTGCCATTTACATTAGTGAGTGTAGGTATGAAAATTATCCCCCAAACTCGACTAACGCAATTTATTTAAACTTTCATTCAGACCAAGTATGATCACCTTTCTCTGGTCCCCTTTGTATGAAAGATGTCCAGCTTATTGAGTATTATACGAGGTGCAAGAAAACTAGTACCTGGGTTGAAGTACAAACCATATGAAGAGCGGCTCAAGGACTTAAAACACCCACGCCTGATATACCAGCGCCTCCGCGGAGATCTAATCAAAACATACAAGTATGTACATAACACCTATGATGGTGATCAATAGATGCTAAGATGAAAGCAAACGTATCAGAGGCCACAGTTTCAACCTTCTAATGCAATGTTTCAACAGTGATACAAGGTATTTTCAGCATTCGCGTAATTAACTACTGGAACAACTTACCTCACTGGACGTCACTGGCCCTATACCATTTGTAATATTTATTAACGACCTGCCAGAATGTGTGCAATCAGAAGTATACCTATATGCTGACGACGCAAAGGTGTATTGGGAAATTACATATGAAGCAGACTCAAAGATACTGCAAGAGCATCTGGATGCTCTCCATAAATGGTCTGAAATATGGCTGTTGTGATTGCATCCAGATAAATGTAAAGTGGTGGAGGTGGGAGCTCGCAAAAACTGAATCTCTTAGAGCACATGCAAAGCAAGGTGAATAAAGCAACGGGAATAATGGCTGCAAGTCGGAGAACATACACATACTTAGATGAAGAATGTTTTAATATGTTATATAAAGCAATTGTACGATCACTAGGCTTGTGCGATTATTGCATTATTATTGCAAAAATAATCGTGATTACTCGATTAATCTGCTTGGATACAAATTACCAAGACATAACAACAAAATAATATCAAATATGAAAATTGCAACAGTTGGTGTTTAGAAAAGTCCATTTGCAGGGTAGGAGAAGACTATTTTTGAAGAATTGAGCTAGGCATTCCAGCTACCAACATTAAAATACAGGCAGATGAGAGGGGATATTATAGAGACATACAAAATAATTCATGGTATATATACACCTGTGCAAAAGTTAAGCACCACCCTATTTTTACGCACATGCGAGGGTATATTCATGTGCTATGAAGAAAGCAATAGCATAAGCATTTATGTACCCATCCATCTTAGTGCAAGAGGTAATAATGCAACTAGAGGAATGCTGATTATGATGGTGGGGAAACACTGTATGTTTTTGTTTGAACTTGAAAACGAGGCCTGAATATGATTACGTTGACACAACTGACAACTATTGCCCTACAGTTGACACACGTGGCTAGATTGTCATTAATGGTGTCTGAAAACGAAGTTTAACATCTGTGCACGAGTTTGAGACTGTCATTATTAATACCGGGTATATCCACCTTGTGCCTGGATGACGGCCTGGACACGACGTCTCATGCTGGTCACCAACCGACTGATACGCCATTGTGGTATTCGTTGCCATTCAAGATGGAGTGCGTCTGTTAATTCCTGTAGGTTCTGCACAGGAGGATCCCTCCTTCTCACCATGTTTCCCAGAATGTCCCAGATATGCTCAATAGGGTTCATGTCAGGGCTCATTGCTGGCCATGGTAGGGTTTCGATGGCATTCTGGCGGAGGTATTCATGCACAGCTCTAGCACGATGTGGTCGGGCGTTGTCATCCATGAATATAGGGTGGGTTCCAGGTGCATGATTTACAAAATGAGGGACCACAACTCTATCCAGTATGGAATCTTGATATCTTTGTCCATTTAGTGTTCCAGGTACAGTCAACAGATCCAGCTTACAATCAAATGAGATGCACCCCCATATCATAACGGAACCTCCACCAAATGGAACTTCTTCCATGATGTTACGTTGGTCGTACGCCGTGCGTCTGGACCTCCATACACGAGTTCGACCATCTGTGGCATGAAGCAGGAACCGACTTTCATCGGACCAGTGTACCCGTCTCCAGGATCTCATGTTCCAGTGTCTTCTTTCGTTGCACCACCTCAGACGCTACTCTTTGTGGTGTGCAGTGAGGAGAGGACGTCTGACAGGTCTCCTAGCTTTCATGCCAGCAGCATACAGTCTCCTTTTGACGGTAGACATTGACACTCTATTGCGCGTTTCCCATTGCTGGCTGAGCACTCTGCTGTTGGTGAATGGAGATCTCCTAACAAGGCGTACTAGGGCTCGATCATCACGGGAAGTAGTCTTCTTCGGTCTTCCAGATCTAGGCCTGTCCTTCACCTCGTTAGTTTGCCCATGTTTTGCAATCAAACGACTGATTACAGTATGGTTAATGTTCAGCTGTCTGCCAATCTCTCTGCATGACATACCAGTGGTATGCATGCCTATGATTTGCCATTTCACACGATCACTTAACCTTCGTCTTGCCATAGCGGTTCACAATCAAGAGCTAATTCTCTCTGTACAAATAAACCACGGTCATGAACACAAAATTCCTAATCTTGTCGCCTAAATCTGTATGTAATGTTCTACACCTCAAACTGGACTTTTACATAACTGAACACGTGTGCTGTTTCCCGCCACGCACGGAAATCAAGCGGCGTGAAGTCATGCATGCATGTGCATTTCGTACTTGGAATTATGTCAGCTAACGCGGGGACAAAAAGTATGGCAGCCTAGTTGTACCATCATGTTTCTACGTTCTATTGTTTTTGCTGGTGCTTAACTTTTGCACAGGTGTATATGATAAACGGATCACAAGTCAAATCATTACGTTCAACACAGCTGATACCAGAGGACATAAAGTTTATAAAATCTATAAGAACTACTCAAGATCGGATATTAGGAAACAGTCCTTTGTTAATCGAGTGACAGATATATGGAATGGACTTCCACACGAGGCCATTAAAGCACCGCATCTCGTATTTTGAGAGTAGATTGGATAAGTTCTGGAAGGATCAGTACATGAAGTACGACCACAGTAAGAACTATTCTGCGATATCATGATATGAATTAGATCTGTATTTAAACCTGAAATATATACGCTGGGTATGTACATTGTATCTATCAGACATGGGCAATTACATTGACAATGTAATTAATTACAATTACAATTACTTTGCAAAGTAATTAATTACAATTACTTTTTACCAATGTGTGGATGAATTGGTTTCTAAGCAATGGCAAGCATGTGAATGTACCTGTGCCTGCTGATAAATACTGTAGCCTCCGGGGTGGGTACGCGGTGGTCCGTCCGAATATTCTGCTCCGCTGCACTGCATGTGCACGATGCAGACAAGCTGGTTAACGTCGGTTCTCGGGGTGACGGATCGCGTATCGCGACTTTCCGGAATGTATGAAGACTGACTTCTAGAGCCGGTGGAACGATAACATTCCAGTGGGGCCGTGCGACCATTGCTGGCGAGGTTGAACCACACCGTCTCGTCCCGGCTATTCGTGTCACCGGTATGCCAGCCAATTACTCAATTAGTTAGACATAATTAATAAAAATGATATAACTAAAACAAACAATACTACTCGTTTGGTAGTACGAGAGAGAAAATATACATGTAGTACATGGAACCAAGTTGGTGTCTTGTTTAATGTGGGCTTATCAGAGGTACCGCGCTGACCTTGAAATCCATGAGGTAGCCCTGCAAGGGAGAGCCCTAGCATGGTCACTTGGGTGGTTTAATATAAACCATATAATATCCCCTAACAAAATATTATTGTTGCGAGAGGAAAGTGCCTCGCCCAGGCCTCTGTCGCAGGAAAATGCCTTCAATGCCGAAGTGGAAGAAGAGAGCTGGCAAAAAGTGCCACTCTCTTGTTCAAACATATGCTAAGTGTGTAGTGCAGGTTAACCTAGTGAAACTGTGTGCTATCATGATGCATGCTGAATTACGTGAAGATGGGGTGGTGATTTCCGGAGAATTCAGACACCGTCATCTTACATGTAAGTAGATTAAAGATACAGTATTGGTAGTTGCCGCTTTATTTACGCAGTCCTTCTGCTAATACCCTAAACTAACCTTTAGGTGTTAGGTCCATGTTCCAAGGTTTGGCCGCAAATGGTAAGTCGTTCTACCTATCTTTAAATACATGCCTGACTGGCGGAGATGCTCAGTTCCCATATGGTCACCTTACGGAGCATCCCCATCAGACAAACAGCGAGCAGACATGTTACGGTGTGGCAGCTCCTGGATCATATAGCGATCTCGTTACTGACCGCACCGCAACCACATCACTAGGATAATACATATTTACAAAAGCATTTGAAAAGCGCATATACTTTTACGGTGGGGATAAAGAGACAGATATCCAACTATAGTGACCTTCTTGCACCCAGTCACTGTGAAGAGTTACATGGAGATCCATGTCCAGTCTGTCACCTGGCGTGTCGGGGACAGATCATGTAGGATCTGCCTCCGGGGACTTACATTTTACCTGTTGTTAGGGTTATGTTAAATATGCCCAGAGATGCACTACCGGCCGGTTAAAATAACATAATGTTTTCACAGTGCTTCCTACTTTGGCATGGATATCTATGCTAACTGGTATCCGAAGATAGTACTGGAAGAGTGTGTGCGGGATCGACACTTTAGTCTTTACCGCTCAGAAACCCCAATAGTTTCCAGTCGGATCGCACCAACGTGTGGAAGGGAGGGCCAGACAATTATAAGCCACATGGCTGGAGGAACGTAGGAAGAAACAATCGCTCATATATTAATAAGGAGGCCCTAAGGTATTTGGCCAATTTATACCACCCAGACGGTGTGCGGTGTTACATATCCGCTACATCCGGAAAAGAGGCTTACACAAATGACTCCTAGCAAGCGACCATTCCTAACTACTTCTAACCTATCCTATCGAGCTAGAATAGCCAGGTTTAGTCGATCTCATGTCAGGTTCGCTTAATAAGAACCTGAACAGTGAGTTAATGACATCAGTGAAAAAGTGATGCTGGGAAAAAAGGTGTTATTGTTGCTATATAGTGTAGCCTAGCGTACTGTGGTCCTAGTATTTTAAATAAAATAAACAAAACAAGTACATGTAACTAGGATGGTTGCTGCCATATACATAACTAACTCTCACAGAATTGACAATAATTAAGGTCACCCGACCTTGCGGTGCTTGTTAGTCATCAGCACAAAACAAGGATAATATATACAATAAAAAGACAAACTATAAAATGTGGTCTCAGATGACTGGTCGGTACCTATTAGTCATCAGTACCTATAAATGTAAAAAAATACAATAACATTAATACAATTAGATGAGTACCTATTAGTCATCGGTACGCAAAAAATCCATAGATCACAGTAGATAATACATTCCGGATGAGGACCGTGAGATGGCTCGATCCTGTAGCTGCTGGGCTGATATCCGAAGGCGAACTGTTGATGCGGCTCACTCTCAAGACGGTGAAGAAGAATGACTGCAGTTGCAGATGTCTACTAGATTGTCATATTAATCTACACAATATGACAAAAGGTTCTGTATTGTAGCGGTTGAAAGCTGCCAAGTAGCAATGAAGGGCTACTGTTGAATGTTAAATAATGATGCATGTGCATCTTCCGTGTACACAGCACATGATGTATCGCATAGCTCGTGTGGCACACCAGGCAAAGTCCCACTAGACTGTGGTCTAAAAGTTAAATGTTATACACAATACATTGTGAGGAATTTGATTACAACTTTTCGGCATGGTTCGGCAGCTGTCCATCAAGAATTACCACTCGTTCCACATACTACAAGTTCGTTACATCTTTTTAGATTTATTTATTTGCCCTCGGGTGGTATCCTCCAGAGAGCGTACAAAAACTTAGATGCGGATGCGGCGGTTGTGTGCCAGAGACTAAGAGCTGAAATCCGAGAGGCACTGCTGCGGTTGTATGGTAACCACAGTCAGTAAGCAGATACCCATGTCTTGTACTGCTCTGGCCACACAACCTACCACCTTCTCTCTCGTCGAAGTGTGGGTCTCAATTCTCAATTCTCAGTTCTTCACTCCTTTTATACTCCTTATGACGTCATAGCTGGAACGCTCAGCCAATCAACAGGCGACCTATAGCCAATCAGCGTGCGAGCTGGAAGGGCAAGGACATTATCACGTGATAAACATCCTCCCCATTCAATTAGTACATAGACGCGCTTATGATGTTTTCAATATTTTGAGCATAATTTAAGCAGAAAAATACGGATAACTCGGCCATTTCTGGACCGATTATAAAATAGTTCACAGTTTTGCATTCCACGTTTCGTTCCGGCCCTGATAGGTACCAAGAACGACAAGGATAGCATAATTTAAAGGGCTTACATGCACCAACTCGGTACATTTTAGTACGCATACTCTCCCAATGCTGACATGTGTCAGGGCAGCTCTGCGCGTGTTACGCGATCTCATGGACGTAGCCATTTTTAGAAACCTCTCTTATGTGGCTCTATACATGCGTACTATCCTACTATGGGGGGGGGGGGGCGTGCTCAGAATGTACCCGGAACAGCCATCCCGTACCCAACCGAGCTGGGACGGTACGTACCTGTCCGGCCAATCCGTGTTACACCACACAAAGAATTTTATGCAGTCATATTTTACTGTGAAATTAACCAACATCTTTATTTTTAATCAATGCACACAAATACGTACTAGCAAAATGGTACCTGCTGTGGTTTTGATAAATGTCCATTTGCAGACCAAGAGAAGGCTATGTTTGACAATGTACGTTTTGTATCAAGTCTAGTATGACTAACTTGATAACAGAGCCAGTCATTGCAATGGTAAATTTTCAAAAATAGTCCTCTCATGGTATGCAAATGGATATATTCTGTGAGAAAATAATCTGTCTCAGGTCTGCACGTACTCTTTCATTAACCCGTAACCTGTATTAACCTGATGTTAAAATTTTTAAATTTCAAATTAAATTAAAAGATGAACTGTTGGTAATTTTTCAAAAAATTTGGTGGAAGAGGTTGCTGTCATAGTCTCATAGACAGGAATATCATCCACGAATCTTGTAGAAGAATCTACACCAGTTTCTTTGCTATCGACATAATAAAAGATAGAATATTGACCCTGAAGAGGCAATTAAATGGCTGGTTTGTGGTCAATCCATACCCTAGCAAATCTGGCTTGAGCAGTGGTCTTGAGCAGTCCATATGTAGAGTAAGAAGACTATTTTCTTAAATTTACCACTGGAATGATTGGCTCCCTACCCAAGCTTAGTCTTCTCTTGGCCTGCATATGGACAATCACTGAGCAGAAGATTTTCAATTGACAAATCTTGAGCTTTAAAGAATTAACATACTGCACCCTATAGAGAGTAGACCAGGAGGTATTAACCCTTTTCAAACAGAAAATTCTTTGGGATGTCTGACATATTCAGTTTAATATTTTGAAAATAATTCGACTGAGAGCTCTTGCTACCTACATGTATGCAACCAGCGACATTTAGTTTTGCTATTTTCAAAATATTCAACCGAATAATTCTTACAATCTGAGCAGAATTTGTAATATCTCATATGTATAGTTGAAAGACTGTCTATACAACCATCAATACAATCAACAGGACTTTTGTGAATGGATAAAATCACACCTCTGAGGGGATTGCTGACCACTGGTGGAGTTAACCCTATCATTAATACTCATCCCCAGTGGTAAAGTAAATATAGGCATACTAAGTTAGTATTACTATGTGAACTAAGTTCCTTAGAATAATTTGTTTGCATGTTGATTTATGTTAAACAGCTACGATTTCTCACTTTTCAAAATATTGTGCAACTCTCCTCAGACATGACAATTTAGAGTTAAAGAAATTAGGCTGATCTAGAAAAACACAGGCCATGAGGATATGAAATTTGTGTATGCATTTTAAAAGCATGTTTATAAACGACACCATGTGCCGTAATACACAGGTGTCATAATTGTTATTTAGGAATTAAACCTTTCAAGGAGACATCTGAAAAATTTGGTTGACTATTTTGATAGCAATTTGACTGAAAGCTGTTGTTGTCTAAAGCAGCTTTGATTTCCAGTAAAAAAAATTTCAAATTTCAGTAGCTTTCTTAACCATTTGAACGTGAAAGAGCAAATATGAACAAGATCTCTCACCTGGAGCATTATGCATTTTTGTCACAATTGTTAGTGGGTGGTTTAGGAGTAGTTTTCTAAATGAGTTTGTGGACATTTATGGCTGCCAAACACGCTACATTTTGATTGGTCCACTTCTGCCACCTTTCTGACGTAGCGCCATCCCTTGAAAAAACTTTAATGGCACTCAGTTCCTAATTATATCTCTCAAATTTTGGCCCAATCCGCTCAGCGGTTCTTGAGTCATTTTGGCAAAAATTAAGTTATCCAAGATGGCCACCAAACAATTTGGCCAATCAAGTTCCCTTGAAACAAACTAGGTGCAGCTCTTGCCCTAGATGATATTGCATGTGTTTTGAATTGATCCCCCCAGCGGTTTTGGAGAAGATTTTTAAAGACATTTTAAAGTGGCCAGGTTTTTTTTACGGATCCCTTGAACAAACTTTAATGGCCCTTAGTCCTTAATCATATATCACAAATTTTGGCTTGACCGCTTCAGCGGTTCTGGGAAAGGAGTTGTTTTTGCAAAAACGAGGTCATCCAAGATGGCTGCTGAACCATTTAGTCAATCAAGTTCCGTTGAACAAACGTGGGTCAGCTTTTACCACAGATCATATATTGAGGTCTGAATTGATCCCTCAAACGGTATTGAAGAATATTTTGAGACATTTCAAAAAATCGGCTGAAATCCAAGATGGCCGCCGGCCAATTGGCCGATCGGCTTCGTTTGAACAAAATGGAATCTCTATACCCTAAGGATGATTCCTGCCACATATAATTGAAATCGGCCCGGTAGTTCTCGAGAAGACATTTTAAATTTCCCATTGCTTTAGTATGGGAGTTTCGAAAATTGCAATTTTGAGATCAGAATACCCAAAAACCTATATAAAACCAATTTCGCCCTCAAACTCCCTCAAATAAAAAAATCCAATATGGCCGACAAACACGCTATATTTTGATTGGCCCACCGCGGCCATGTTTTTTGACGGATTAACTTTAATGGCCCTTATCCCTAATCATATCACAAATTTTGGCCCGATTGCTTCAGCGGTTCAGGGGAAGTCGTTTTTGTGAAAACTAGGTCATCCAAGATGGCCACTGAACCAATTGGTCAATCAAGTTCCCTTGAACAAACTTGGTTCAGCTCTTACCCTAGATCATATTTCACGAGCTCTGAATCGATCCCTCAAACGGTTTTGGAGAAGAATATTTTTAAAACCATTTCTAAAAATCGGTAGAAATCCAAGATGGACGTCAACCAAATGGGCCGATCGGGTTAGTTTGAACAAACTTGAATCTCTATGCCTTAAGGATGCTTCCTGCCAAATATAATTTAAATCGGGCCAGTAGTTCTCGAAAAGAAGACATTTTAATTTTCCCATTGCTTTAGTATGGGAGCTTTTGGAGGGAAAATGATCCACGATGGTCGCCAAACCATTTATCCGACAGTTTCAAAAATTGCAAATTTCAAATCAGAATACCCAAAAACCTATATAAAAACAATTTCAGCCTCAAAGTCTATCAAATAAAAAAATTCAATATGGCCACCAAACATGCAATATTTTGATTGGCCCACGGCGGCCATGTTTTTTGACAGATCAACTTCTCTTGAGCAAACTTTACTGGCCCTTAGTCCCTAATCATATCTGGCAAATTTTGGCCTGATCCCTTCAGCGGTTCTGCAGAAGTAATTTTCACTAAAACTAGGTCAACCAAGATGGCCGCTGAACCATTTGACCAATCAAGTTCCCCTGAACAAACTTGGTTGAGCTGTTGCTCTGGATCATATTTCAGGAGGTTTCCTTCAATCCCTCAAGGGGTTTCGGAGATTTTTAAAGATGTTTCTAAAAAATCAGCCAAAGTCCAAGATGGCCACCGGCCAAATTGGCCAATCGGCTTCGTTTGAACAAACTTGGATCCCTATGCCCTAAGGATGCTTCTTGCCTAATGTACTTGAAATCGTCCCAGCGGTTCTTGAGAAGAAGTCGTTTTAAAGGAAAAGTTGATGGACAGATGGACAATGGACGGTCGCCACGACATAATCTCACTTGGCCTTTCAGGTCAGGTGAGCTAAATAGCACATGCATTTTACCAAATACCCTGTTTAACATTTTGAAACTAATTTAACTGGAAGCAGTTGCTGCCTAAGGTACCAACAGAGTAAGGCAGCAAATATTTCCAGTCAAATTAATGTTAATTACGCCTTTGAGCTCAAAGAAAAAATACCATAAATCATGTACATTCTTAATAAATATACACCTGTGCAAAAGTTAAGCACCACCCTATTTTTACGCACATGCGAGGGTATATTCATGTGCTATGAAGAAAGCAATAGCATAAACATTTATGTACCCATCCATCTTAGTGCAAGAGGTAATAATGCAACTAGAGGAATGCTGATTATGATGGTGGGGAAACACTGTATGTTTTTGTTTGAACTTGAAAACGAGGCCTGAATACGGTTACGTTGACACAACTGACAACTATTGCCCTACAGTTGACACACGTGGCTAGATTGTCATTAATGGTGTCTGAAAACGAAGTTTAACATCTGTGCACGAGTTTGAGACTGTCATTATTAATACCGGGTATATCCACCTTGTGCCTGGATGACGGCCTGGACACGACGTCTCATGCTGGTCACCAACCGACTGATACGCCATTGTGGTATTCGTTGCCATTCAAGATGGAGTGCGTCTGTTAATTCCTGTAGGTTCTGCACAGGAGGATCCCTCCATCTCACCATGTTTCCCAGAATGTCCCAGATATGCTCAATAGGGTTCATGTCAGGGCTCCTTGCTGGCCATGGTAGGGTTTCGATGGCATTCTGGCGGAGGTATTCATGCACAGCTCTAGCACGATGTGGTCGGGCGTTGTCATCCATGAATATAGGGTGGGTTCCAGGTGCATGATTTACAAAATGAGGGACCACAACTCTATCCAGTATGGAATCTTGATATCTTTGTCCATTTAGTGTTCCAGGTACAGTCAACAGATCCAGCTTACAATCAAATGAGATGCACCCCCATATCATAACGGAACCTCCACCAAATGGAACTTCTTCCATGATGTTACGTTGGTCGTACGCCGTGCGTCTGGACCTCCATACACGAGTTCGACCATCTGTGGCATGAAGCAGGAACCAACTTTCATCGGACCAGTGTACCCGTCTCCAGGATCTCATGTTCCAGTGTCTTCTTTCGTTGCACCACCTCAGACGCTCCTCTTTGTGGTGTGCAGTGAGGAGAGGACGTCTGACAGGTCTCCTAGCTTTCATGCCAGCAGCATACAGTCTCCTTTTGACGGTAGACATTGACACTCTATTGCGCGTTTCCCATTGCTGGCTGAGCACTCTGCTGTTGGTGAATGGAGATCTCCTAACAAGGCGTACTAGGGCTCGATCATCACCGGCAGTAGTCTTCTTCGGTCTTCCAGATCTAGGCCTGTCCTTCACCTCGTTAGTTTGCCCATGTTTTGCAATCAAACGACTGATTACAGTATAGTTAATGTTCAGCTGTCTGCCAATCTCTCTGCATGACATACCAGTGGTATGCATGCCTATGATTTGCCATTTCACACGATCACTTAACCTTCGTCTTGCCATAGCGGTTCACAATCAAGAGCTAATTCTCTCTGTACAAATAAACCACGGTCATGAAACCAAAATTCCTAATCTTGTCGCCTAAATCTGTATGTAATGTTCTACACCTCAAACTGGACTTTTACATAACTGAACACGTGTGCGGTTTCCCGCCACGCACGGACATCAAGCGGCGTGAAGTCATGCATGCATGTGCATTTCGTACTTGGAATTATGTCAGCTAACGCGGGGACAAAAAGTATGGCAGCCTAGTTGTACCATCATGTTTCTACGTTCTATTGTTTTTGCTGGTGCTTAACTTTTGCACAGGTGTATATGTGTTTAATATTTTGAAACTAATTTGACTAGAGTAGTAAGGCAGCAACAGCTTCCACTCAAATTAATTTTACTTAATCATTTGAAACTGAAAGAGCAAATATGAAAAAGCACATACATTCTCCCAAATATCCTGTTTAATATTTTGAAGTGCTTGTTGCATGACAGAGTTGCTGCCTTAGATAGCAACTGCTTCCAGTCAAATGTGTCATGCAGCAAGCACTTCCAGTCAAATTAATGCCTTTGAGGTTCAGCCCAAAGAATAAATCTCAAAAATTGCACGTGCCTTTCTAACAAATAGTTCTGTTTAATATTTTGAAACTAATTTGACTGGAGCAGGAAGGCAGCAACAACTTCCTGTTAAATTAATGTAAAAAAATTAAATTAGTAGGTATGATGTGATTTGTTATACATTGTGTACCTTCCTAATACATTGGCGTTTGTTGTGAAGAATTAAGAAGAGATATTTATTTATAGTGTCAGCATCAAACAGACCTTCAATTTTTGTATGTAATCGATAAAGTAATTGGAATTACCAAATACAAATTACAACATTTTCAAATGTAATTAATTACAATCCAATTACAATTACTTTTTAGCTACTCAATTACAATTACAATTAATTGCTTGAAAAATGTTATTAAATTACAGCCAATTACAATTACAAATTACAATTACCCCATGTCTGGTACTGTACATGTATGTATCGCATGATGTTCACATCACGACTCGATTAGATTATATATAGACCCAAATGAATAGGCTGAGTGTGGAACCACACCTGCACAGCTTGAATATATCTGATTATGATTTATATATTGTGTGTGCCAATATACCAGTCTAAAACATACTGTAATGACTTTAATTTGCCATGATTGCTCTATCATACCATGCCACAAGAGGATCAGGTGTAGAACCACACAAGTCAATTTTGGACTATGAGTAATTATATGTACTGTTTCGAAATACAAACAGATTATGAGTTGAACCAGTCTATAATGTTATATATATATATGTAATTGTTATGTATTGAAATGGCAATACATTTGTGTGTGAAACCACGCTGATCTATGCTTTATAACGGTATTAATCTGTGTGTTGTAACAGACGTGGCACAATTACATTGGCAAATTAAGCAATCAATTACAATTACTTTGCAAAATATTCAATTACATTACAATTACAATTACTCCATCTTGTGAATGTAATTACTTACAATTACAAACACTTTGCAATGTAATTAATTACATTTACAATTACTTTTTTGCAATATGTGTGTATGAATTGGTTTCTAAGCAATGACAGGTGTGTGATGAATATATAAACAAAATATCTTATGCAGTCATATTTAATTTGAAATAAACTGAACAAAAGAGAAGATTAATATAGTTATTATATTAAACCTTTAACACACAGTGTGGCAAAAAATTGCTTCTGCAGTGGCCTTGAGAAATGTCCATTTGAAAACCAAGTAACTATTTTTGAAAATTGACCATATCTGGAATGACTAACTCAATAACAGAGCCAGTCATTCCAGTGGCATGTTTTTAAAAAATAGTCACCTCTTGGTCTGCAAATGGATATGTTCTGAGAAAATAATCTGTCTCAGGTTTACATACATGTACTCTTTCATTAACCCGTAACCTCTCATTACCACTCTCAACATTTTTAGGTTTCATATTAAATTAAGATGGACTGTTCTTGATTTCTCAAAATATTTAGTGGAAGATGTTCGGCCACCAAATTAGTTGAGAAATGTGCACCAGCTTCTTAGCTATCGGCACAGTAAAAGATATAACATTGACACCAGAGAAGGGTTAAATGGCCAAGCCTGCCAAAAATGGCTTGAGCAGTGGTGTTGAGCAAAGGCCATAATTGAAAGGTAAGAGAGGACTATTTTCTTAGATTTACCACTGGAATGACTGGTTCGCTAACCAAGCCAGTCATTGAAGCTTTGAATTTTAATAGTCTTCTCTTGACCTGCATATGGACAATCACTGAGCATGTTTTAAATTTATTTTCTTGATAAATCTTGAGCTTTAACCTTTTGACCCTCAAATTTGTTCTTTTTTTCCTCATAAATGCCCATTTGCAGACCAAGAGAAGACTATTTTTGAAAGTTTAACACTGGAATCGAGCTACATGTAGTCATTCCAGTGGTAAATATTCAAAAATACATGTAGTCTTCTCTTGGTCTACAAATTAACATTTCTCAAGACCACTGTAGAAGCCTTTTTTGCTTGATATGAGTGTTAAACTGTTAAAGGATTAATGTACATGTACTGACCCATAGAAAACTGTCCAAGAGATATTAATCCATTTAAAAGAGAAAATTCTTTAGGAGCCTGAACTGCTCATTTAAATATTTTGAAAATAATTTGACTGAAAGCTGTTACAACATGTACCTACATGTATGCAACCAATGACCTATAGTTAAGTTATTTTTCAAATATTCAATTGAATGATTCTTACATTGTAAGCAGAATTTGTAATATCTCATCAGTTACAGTATAGTTGAAAGGGTGTCCAGAAAACGTTCAATAAAATCATCAGAAGACTTTTGTGAATGGATAAAATCCCACCTCCCATAAGATTACTGACCAGCACCGGTGGAGTCAACCATAACAATAATACTTTTTCCCATGGTAAATTACAAAAAGATATACTAAGTTAGTATTATAGTATTACTAACTATATAATGAAGGAAATTTCAATTTCCCTTTCTCCAAGATCTAACAATACTTACCATTCTATTACTTCTGATAACAAGCTATCCTGATAGCTGGCTCTAGGAATCTAGACTTAGTAAGCTTTACCCGGTCCCAACAAATGGGTACCCGTCTGCCAGTGAGGCTCATATTGTTTGCATAGCTACCAAACAAGAGAATACCTATGGCTTGCCTCCGTGGGCCTGGCAGGCAGGGTCCGTAACAGAATGGTAAGTATTGTTAGATCTCGGAGAAAGGGAAATTGAAATTTCCTTCATTCTCCTCGATCAATACTTACCATTCTATTACTTCTGATAACACTAGATTTAACCCTAAGGAACCTACGAGCCGCCTGGACGGCGCGCAAAAAGCGTACAAATAAACCTATGACCTGGATGGTTTTCAATAATTGGACGTGGTGTCTTATGCGCCATCTGGACGGCTTTAAGAGCACCAGTTTTCGATCGCTAAATACGCAAGCATTACGGGCGTTTTATCCAATCAAACTTAGCGTTACATTACATCAGATGATTGAATTTTATAAATCCACAGTTGATTGGGCTATTCAGTTTGTTTACAAATTTCTACGGGAAAATATAAATAGTTTTCTGTGAATGAAATTCCTAGCGTAAAAGCGTCAATGATAGCGTGTTGATTCCTTTATTTAACCGAGTACTCGATTCCCTGATGGCCAGAATCGCTTAGTGAGAATGTCTAACCTAATTTATAATTGCGTTCGATAAAATATTACATACAGCTGAATATCTACACAGATGCCTAAAATATTTAAAGTGTGCATCCTTACATAGCTTGCCCATTAATACCATTATCTCACACCCGTCATTTAGCTTCTGGGGAGATATTGGCGTGCTTCTACGGTCTAATTTCTGTTCCTCAATCATCTATCCTGATAACGCATGTTACGGGGATGCTACTGGGTCAATACAGGCCCATAACATGTGTTATTAAAGTAAGGCCAGTCATAAGACATATTGGCTTGTTATTACCCTTTGAAATCACCTTTATTGACTGTTCCAGTTTTATTTCCGTTTTCTGTTGCTGTCGTAGATAGCAACATCATCTACCAAACCAAAATTGTTGAAAAATGTACACCAGTTTCTATTAGTAGAAGTAGAACAGTACCAGTTTTCCAGGCTATTGGCACATTAAAAGATAGAATATTGACATCAGAGTGGTAAGGGTTAAATCTGATGTGCTTGATGTAAATCTACTGTACCATTTTATTTCGAATCACTTATTGTATAAGCTACCATTGTAAACTACATGTATGTCAAATACAGTTTCTTCTATGTAAGAGTGTCATATTACTTAGTAGGACTGGTGATTAAATTGTTGAACATTTTTAGATCGATTGGACTGGAAGATGTTGCTGCATTAGGTGACAACATGTTCCAGTGATAAAGCGTGCGTGTTAAAGGGTTGAATAATGTATTATTTGTAAGCTATCAGTGTAAATATCAAATAAAGTTTACTCGAAGTGAGAGGGAGAGAGAATCTCATCTTACATGTAGGTAATCAGACTGGACTATGTATAGTAGATTTGTTGAATATATCGAGTCCAATTTGATTGGAAACTGGTGCTGTTTTGGACAACAATAGATTCCAATTTAATTTGTCAAAATATAATCAACAGATTCTTTCTTTAGATTGCAGGTACTTTTGATCTTTATTGCTATTCATTCCTGGATTATTACGCTTGCCCTAAGGGGAAAGAGGGTATTATGTGTGTGCATGCGTCCGGTATTGCATCTAAAAAACTACTGATCCGCTTCATTTAAAATTTTAAAACAACAAACCAACATAACCGAAACAAGGGTTTCCAGACTTTGGCTGTGATCTGTGTGATCATACATAAAGATTTAACAAATTTGGATATGACAAAAATGGTAGGGTGGCTTCGGTGGTGGTTTACAATCTCTGATTACTCCTGTTCATACTGTTATTTATCAATCATCAAGTCTTCGACAATGATGGTAAGTAAGTGATAACTAGATTGCTTGGTCGATGACGCATTATAACAAATCCCCATGCTCACCACTTTGACCTTTTTACCCATCCCATCCCTGGGGGCATATCCTCTGCACTCCATAAACACATACCAAATTTGTTTGAATTTGTTTTATTACGCAGAGATTGGAGTGGATTGTTGTGAAAAATCTGGATGTCATCAGGGGAAGTGATCTGTGAGAGCAGGAGTTAAAATTATCATGAGCCAGAGGCTAGTAGAACGTGACCAGGGTTAGGTCAATGGTAACAATTTCATTTGTCAACCCTTTAATGGTCATGGTGGCCAAAGAATGCCTCTGCTGTGATCTTAAGAAATGTTGATTAGCAGAGCAAGACTTTTTGAAAATTTACCACTAGAATGATCGGTAATTGAGCCAGTCATTCCAGTTGTAAAGTTTCAAAAATAGTCTTCCCTTGGTCTGTAAAGAAAATTTGAAGGGCTATAGTAGAATCTAGTAATCACTAGTCCTATCTAAATGTAGTGGCTCATTTGGCTTAACTTCAATGGAGAGGGTGTCAACTGGTGTGCGAGAGTGGTCTATGAAAAATCCAGAAATCTAGATAAAGCTGGAAGACTCCAATCTCTGCTTACAATAAATTTCTTGACCTTTTAACCCCTTCTCCAACCCAAAGAAATAAATGTCATGCAATCCACAATTATATGGGCAACCCACACACCAAATTTCTTTGAATTCCACACAACGGTTTGGGAGTAAATTATGACAGACATTTTTTTTGGATATTTGAACTTTGGACCACACCCCCTGACATCCAATGGGCGGGGCCAAATCTAAATGTTGTCTTGCAAAGTGCAATCATATGGGTAACCGCCATACCAAATTTGGTTGAAATCGACCCAATGTTTGGGAAGAGATAGCATGATGGACGTACAGATAAGTGGATGGAGGCAATTATATCCCCATTTTTTCAAAACATGGAGATAATGAATGGACTCAAGGAGACAAGGTAGATATAGGGATAATGAATGGACTCAAAGAGACAAGGTAGGTAGGTATAATTAATTCAAAGTTATAATTAATTCAAAGTCATCATACTAAAATGTCATTTTCTTTCGGATTGAGAAATTAGGCTACAACCATCATTTGCCATGCCACTTGTTTTCAGGACTTGTCACGAAAGGGTTAAACATAGTAAAAACTGGAATTGACAAAAGGAAGGACAAAGCAGAAATTTAGATTTTCTAATGGATGGATCTACTTTTAGCTATGCCCCGCCCATCTCTACATACGCTCCGTCGATGATTTGCGCGTGTTGAGATCAGTTTCTATACTTTGAACCCTGAATTCCAAATTTCATGGTAACCATAGATACCGCTAACCTGGTGAATATTTTGAAACCAATTTCAAGTACTTTGATTTGACTGAAAGCTGTTGCTGCCCCACTCACCAGGGCAGCAAAGGCAAACTAATTCTAAAATATTCACCAGCTTTCCTTTATGGTAACATTAAAATGAGATATGGGCAATTCATCTCTTACCTTGATCTTGTGAACGTTACATTGTGTAGATTTCACTGTGCTGTCGCCACTACTCACATAACAAATTCAGTTGACGTTTTGCCCCTCCCCCATCAGCCCCTTCCGACCCAAGCAGTGTCACAGCCTAATGTATTAGGTTGTCTCACATTCTACAACCATAGGGCCATGATATGGTAAATCATCAGATTTGGTTATATTCCTTTAACTTTGACAGTCTTCCATTAACACCCCCCCCCCACCCTGGGAATGGAGCCTAGCGTAAACGGTGTCTCCCAATCCACAAGCATATCGGTAATTTACACAATAATTTTGATTGATTTCTACCAAAAGCTTTCTGAGGAGATGGATGGACAGACAGACATATGGAGGCGATTGTAATATCCCTGTAGTTTTTTCAAAACATGTGGGTATAATTAAGAGATTAAATTAAATTTATTGATATTTGATTCAAATCCCACCCAATCTCAAATGATACATAGAGCTTATGTGAGATGTACATTAACTGAGCCCTCAAGAATACGGTTGATAACAGTCGGCAGTCGATACAGAACAGCCGCCGGCATAGCTGTCAGCCATTGATGTGTGTAGTAGCTGATCATGTTTCGAACGTACACAAATGTACATCATCATGTTTTAGCTCAAATATACTGTTTCCTTACAGAAATTAGATCATAGAGTAACACAGGTCATCAAATTTTTATTTTTATAAAATCCATGTTAGTATATCCTTTAGCCGTAGCAGGAAAAACTGAGACCGTTTAGAAGCCATCGGCCATCAGTCACCTGCAAAAAATAGGAAGGATAAGTTAGAAATATACAAATTCTAGAAGTGTTATATTAAGACTTTAACAATCACATTTTTTCATGAAAATTTAAATTTTCTCATAGACAGTGCCCATATGCGGACCAAGAGCCAATCATTCCAGTGATACATTTCAAAAATAATCTTACTTTGGTCGGAAAATTGACATTTTCCTCGACAACTGCAGCAGTTTTGGTCTGACTCAAATGTTAGATGGTTAACAATATATACACCTGTGCAAAAGTTAAGCACCAGCAAAAACAATAGAACGTAGAAACATGATGGTACAACTAGGCTGCCATACTTTTTGTCCCCGCGTTAGCTGACATAATTCCAAGTACGAAATGCACATGCATGCATGACTTCACGCCGCTTGATGTCCGTGCGTGGCGGGAAACAGCACACGTGTTCAGTTATGTAAAAGTCCAGTTTGAGGTGTAGAACATTACATACAGATTTAGGCGACAAGATTAGGAATTTTGTGTTCATGACCGTGGTTTATTTGTACAGAGAGAATTAGCTCTTGATTGTGAACCGCTATGGCAAGACGAAGGTTAAGTGATCGTGTGAAATGGCAAATCATAGGCATGCATACCACTGGTATGTCATGCAGAGAGATTGGCAGACAGCTGAACAATAACCATACTGTAATCAGTCGTTTGATTGCAAAACATGGGCAAACTAACGAGGTGAAGGACAGGCCTAGATCTGGAAGACCGAAGAAGACTGCTGCCTGTGATGATCGAGCCCTAGTATGCCTTGTTAGGAGATCTCCATTCACCAACAGCAGAGTGCTCAGCCAGCAATGGGAAACGCGCAATAGAGTGTCAATGTCTACCGTCAAAAGGAGACTGTATGCTGCTGGCATGAAAGCTAGGAGACCTGTCAGACGTCCTCTCCTCACTGCACACCACAAAGAGGAGCGTCTGAGGTGGTGCAACGAAAGAAGACACTGGAACATGAGATCCTGGAGACGGGTACACTGGTCCGATGAAAGTCGGTTCCTGCTTCATGCTACAGATGGTCGAACTCGTGTATGGAGGTCCAGACGCACGGCGTACGACCAACGTAACATCATGGAAGAAGTTCCATTTGGTGGAGGTTCCGTTATGATATGGGGGTGCATCTCATTTGATTGTAAGCTGGATCTGTTGACTGTACCTGGAACACTAAATGGACAAAGATATCAAGATTCCATACTGGATAGAGTTGTGGTCCCTCATTTTGTAAATCATGCACCTGGAACCCACCCTATATTCATGGATGACAACGCCCGACCACATCGTGCTAGAGCTGTGCATGAATACCTCCGCCAGAATGCCATCGAAACCCTACCATGGCCAGCAAGGAGCCCTGACATGAACCCTATTGAGCATATCTGGGACATTCTGGGAAACATGGTGAGAAGGAGGGATCCTCCTGTGCAGAACCTACAGGAATTAACAGACGCACTCCATCTTGAATGGCAACGAATACCACAATGGCGTATCAGTCGGTTGGTGACCAGCATGAGGCGTCGTGTCCAGGCCGTCATCCAGGCACAAGGTGGATATACCCGGTATCAATAATGACAGTCTCAAACTCGTGCACAGATGTTAAACTTCGTTTTCAGACACCATGAAGGACAATCTAGCCACGTGTGTCAACTGTAGGGCAATAGTTGTCAGTTGTGTCAACGTAACCATATTCAGGCCTCGTTTTCAAGTTCAAACAAAAACATACAGTGTTTCCGCACCATCATAATCAGCATTCCTCTAGTTGCATTATTACCTCTTGCACTAAGATGGATGGGTACATAAATGTTTATGCTATTGCTTTCTTCATAGCACATGAATATACCCTCGCATGTGCGTAAAAATAGGGTGGTGCTTAACTTTTGCACAGGTGTATACATGTACGGCGCAAGGTCATAGGGATATATAGTCCGAGTCTGCTCTGACTCAACCCGCCCCAGTGACAGATATTTGGACAGACTGAGTCTGTCCAAATATCTGTCACAGGGGCAGGTTGAGTCAGAGCAGACTCAGACTAAGGGATATACTGGGAAACATTATGACCCAACAACGGGTGTTATGGTCATACACCGCCCTCAGATTTTAGCACAGAAATGAAATAAATAATATAATAAATGGTGGGCATATATCGTCCAACGAGGGAGTATGACTACTAGTTACTGGATTAAACTTTTCAATCGACAAGAGCGAATAATAAATTTGCTACAAATGTTTCAAAATTCTGTTGAATATTTTGAAACTAATGAAACTGGCTACGGCAGCACCAGCTTCACATTGGATTCAAAATATTCAACATCTTACATTTATAATGACTGTAAATGTGAAGTTCTGGAATTTCAGGTTCAAAGGTGACAATTGTTTTTGATTTTGGGCACACAAATTTATTTCAGGGCCCCGATTCTCTATATCTTTGATCAGAGGATACTGGCCACACAGTAAATGGTGATAGAATGTTTGTAACCAGGGCAACAGTCAAATATTTGTTTTCTAAGGAATTATTACTAAGTTCCAGTCATCAATGTTTATTAGTAAATGTGCTGTTACCTGTAAGTTTTCAGTTACTCAATGACTAATTTTCCCGAGAAAGTTATAGATTGTGTTAAGAGAGCAGCTGAACCAATAATATATAAATCAATTTCGTTTACCTATGGTCGCGAAATAACAATAAGGTAATAGATAAACAATCCGATAGGCTCAATAATTGATGCGTGTCTTTGTTTACAATTTCTGAGAAAACGTACTCTTCAAATTACCATCAGTAATTAAGAATCAAGATTCTTTATTTCCATATCGGTAAATAGTTCAACAATTTAATACAGGCATCCACCAAAGGCAAGGCCTACGATGCGGTGGACCCTTGACATATACATGTAACATAAATTTGTAATATTATGTTTATACATATAACATTTATATAAATTTACATGGATATTTTATATTACAACGGACATAGAGTACGATACAATACATTTAAACAAATTATGTGTGGAGACATGACTTATGACATAACGTTTTACATAAGGGTGGTTGGGGAGGGGGGAGAGGGGCGGTGGAGGGAGTGGAGTGACCATCTTGCGGAGTATTATTACTATTCAGTGAAATTATGATTATTATTAACAACAATAACAACAAAAATATTATTAACACCATTACTATTATTAGCTTACCTGGCCTGAAAGGACAAGTAAGCTTATGTCGTGGCGACTGTCCGTCGTGTGTCCGTCCGTCCGTCACCTTTTCCTTTAAACGACTTCCTCTCAAGAACTGCTGGGGCAATTTCAATTATATTTGGCAGGAAGCATCCTTAGGGCATAAATAAGTTTGTTCAAATGAACCCGATCGGCCAATTAGACCAGCGGCCATCTTGGATTTTGGCCGATTTTTAGAAACGTCTTTAAAAATCTTCTTCTCAGAAACCGCTTGAGGGATTCAAGGAAACCTCATGAAATATGATCTAGGCCAAGAGCTCAACCCAGTTTGTTCAAGGGAACTTAATTGGTCAAATAGCTTGGCGGCAATCTTGGTTGACTTAGTTTTAGCGAAAATAAGTTCTTCTCCAGAACCACTGATGGGATCAGGCTGAAATTTGGCAGATATGATTAGGGACTAAGGGCCAGTAAAGTTTGTTCAAGAGAAGTTGATCCGTCAAAAAACATGGCCGCTCTCTCACCCCCTCATCGCATAGGGCCAGAACTTCCTCATGGTGTACCTGGGACCTGTCCATAAGCGCCGGAGCGGAGCGGGGGCCACCCGCTCCAGTACGCTGGACTCCAAGTACCCAGCGGTCATCTTCAGTGACCGCTGGAACCACACCATATTTGTCGTATTCCCCATGGGGAATACAACATCTCGCCCGCACCTTCCTGGAGGCTGCAGGGAGCTGGCCCTTGGTCAGGAGTTGCTTGCGGTCATCTTCAGTGACCGCTGGAACCACACCATATTTGTCGTATTCCCCACGGGGAATACAACATCTCGCCCGCACCTTCCTGGAGGCTGCAGGGAGCTGGCCCTTGGTCAGGAGTTGCTTGCTATAAATAGCATCTAGTAACTCCTTAAACCTTGGATCCAGTCCGATGGACTGGATCCGAGCCGTAGGCAAGACACCCGTCAAAATCGACGCAACCGCCGGACGGGGTATATCCTCTTCAGCCGTGGCCGAAACCAAAGACGGGTCCACCCTTGGACCAGTCCATCTCCGAACACTTCCATGAATACATCACCCATTGTCGTATTCACGGTTCTACCAGCAACGGCCTCCCGGCTAGGAGCCATCACCGGTATGCCAGAGACACCAGTACCGCACGGTTCCACCGCCACCCCATGGAGTATACCATTCCATGGAGTAGGCCCGCACAGAAAACCGTGCGGACCCGTAGTAGTTATGGAAGCGTGGCCATACACGGGCGCCAATGGCACCCCGTGTGTGGCCGCTGGACCAGGCGAGATAGGCGTGTACCAAGCCTGGCCAGCAACACCCGTCACCGTGCCAGGGAGCCATACGAGATGGCTCCCTCGGTAGCCAGTCCAGACCCCTGTCCAAGGATAGGGTCCGTACCAAGCACGGGACGAGACTGCCCTACAACTTTTGGTATCAGGGACGACAGCAACATGGGAAGGACACTATGCAAGAAGCCTTGCATAGCAGGTCCAAACCACGCCGAGGTGCCATCTCCTAAGCCTCCGGTTGCAGATGTGGAGCGCCCCCAGGGGCCAAAACGGACGCTCCACGATTTGCTTTCGAACCGCCTGACCCCGCGTCAGACCCTGCCAAGTCCTTCTGGGAAAGGAACTTGACCAACATATCGGCCGGCCACACTGAACATATATCACACCTATTATCGATATTACACGGCGAACAACGGTAACAGACATGGTCTTTGTAAATGACTTTGACGAACTTGTGGCACTCTGGGCAAGATGGCGGGGTAGCCTTGGCCTATAAAATAAGCACAAAACCTAAAATAAGCAAGCGGAGCGAAACAAGAATGGAAGGCAGACAAATTATTTTCAAAAATTTAGACCAGAAATAAGTTGTAACCCTCTAGCACCCCACCCCGCAATGTTACAGCAAAGATCGTATTGATTATGACGACAAGAACGAAGCGGACATGAATACACCCATATACTGATCCTGACGGATGTATAAACGGAACCAGCAACCATATCGAATAGCATTCGTGGTATATTTAACAATAAATTTTAAATTATACTCTAAAACGAAGGCCAAAAATGATATGTGAAGAAAACAACAAAATGTAAACAAACTGCTGTAAAACACGGTAAAACCGCAGACCACACATTTTAATCAAGAATTTTGAAACCACCGATCATTGCAAACAGATCATGATAACAAGCAAAACTAGAAAATTCCAAAGTTTTCTGGTACAAATTAAGTACGCAGCACCCAGAACAAGTTGCGCGAATTAATGAAACATTTTCTTCACATAAAAATCCGAGAATAAACCCGGGTGTGACGACACCCGCTCAGATAATAAGGAGAACGACATCAGCCGATTTTCGTGTTAAAAACACCAAATAGCCAACACCTATTTCATATCTGCCGATCGCCTGTTGGGATTAAAGGAAGGCGACCAATCTGGCATATTTTGTTGTTAACACACGTCCCAGATTCAGGGTCAGAAATTGGAACATGCAACACAGACGAAATTTTATAGACCTAAGTCTTTTTACAACTATGGAATAACATGGAAATATATAACCTGAGATTCAATGGCTCCTTCCATGATAATCCAATAATCCTTGAAGCAAAAAACAGGCACAGAAAATGACTTGTTATAGACTGTGTGTGAAACCACACCAGTCTATGTTAAGTATAGGCTGGGTGTGAAACCACACCAGTCTACATATTTTTATCAGATTCTACTCATGCTAGTGCGTAACCAATTATAAGTATTAGAAAATTTCTATACTGGTGCACTGTTTTTGGGTATATCTGTATGTATGTGTATTCTAGAATAATCCTGACTGTAATTGTAATATAATACAACTCTGTAAATATATGGTTTAGATATCTCATTCTTTGATCTGGAAAGAACAAATTAACCGTAAATTGTAAATAAAATTGTATAATTTACAGAAGGTTTAAGATAGGGAAATGATTAATTTAATATCATCATATTTATAATTTTAATCTGTGACAGGATATGGAGCGGAACGCAGTGCTCCAGACAACTTTCTTCAGTTGGGAGTACGGTACTCCTTAATTTTTCAACTGACGTGCACGGCAACATTCATGAGGAGTACAAGACTTGTTGTTACTGAATACTGAGCAATTAACACCCCCCCCCCACCCACAACAATATATTATATATATATATATATCACATCATCCCCGCCAGCAGTGCCTCGGTCATCAACATCGAGACCAACTTATTTAAACGGAAAGTTAAAGATTCCATAGAAATCTACAAGCATCAACCAACCATGAACCGAGACGAGGGCTACCATATACCAGCGGTGTACCAGTCCATGCTGTCACATGACTCCACAAGAACTGACCAGAGTGACGTTGCCAGCGACCATCAGTTAGTGCTGAAGAAGTGACCGAGATGGTCACGAAAGCTACACTCAAACAATTTCTACATCCCGGAGAGGCAACTAATTTTTCCTTACTAAGAATCATCCTGGGATCGGGACCAACTTTTTCGGAAATATTGGATTATATTGTTGCAGTCGATTATGGTCTGGGTCCGATTACGGTCTGGGTCGAACGTAATACGGTCTTGAGGTTATGACGGCTACTGTAAAAGTTATGCCTGTAATCCTATTTCTAACTAAATTATGTCTTGAACAATTCAGTTCCGGTCATATTTATCTCATTTGGCAATATGTATGAAAATAATGTCAATTGAATTTTTGTCATTGACACGCCAATAGGTGCACATAAGTAACAGAAAGGTCTTGTAATAAAGAAAAGAATACCCGCTTGTGGAGATGGAGATCATACCATTTAGTGACAGAAGTATAAGCATGGCTTTTACCAGTGCTTATATCATTGGTATATCATAGTGACTAGTGTGTTGATTCCCCCTTCATGTAATTGAGTAGGCTATATTTGATAATGGCAACCGGCCATACCGGCAGTTTAATACACTGATACGTACTACATATACATGAGGCATACATGGTACGCATGAATATTTAAATGTGTGCATACATAGATGATTTCTATGCGTACAGTACGCTTGTACGCGCCTTATCTGGAGCACTGGCGGAACATAGAGGCAATAATGCCTGCGTTCTGGAACTTAATTTACCATACCAGTCAGTTGTATCTGCCCTGACACTAAACACCTTCAAGGGATGTTTAGACAAGTACTACTGCACTAAAACGCATTCGAAACTGATTTCACAATCAATCGCGTCCACACCCACATCCAAGTTAAACAGGTGCAAGAAGTTAGCAACAACGAGCATGAGAGTGAAGATCTGCTACAGGCAGTCTTGCTTAATCAGCAGAATACTGTCACATCTAGATCATCATCATCGTCATCATTTTACGAGGCATAAGCCCTTGGCTTGTTATTGCCTCTGGAGTTGTGTTGGTATTGTATTACTAGTGCTTGTACTTTGTTTAGTTACAATTGTTTATTTGTTTGGTTGGCATTATTCATTGACATTAATCAGGACCCGGGTTGACTTCGGGAGGTGCTGTGGGACAGATGGGTTATCCCCGCGTCAGCTGGCGTGTGCCACCTACGCTCATGGTCAAACCCTTCTGCACCTAGCATTTGGGTATATTTCTAGATTGTCTTATTATTATATATCTATTAGTTTGTTATGTCATGATCGTATATTATGTCATTTAGGTGCATATCTAGTTTTGATTTAACAGAAGGGAGTGAGTTCCATGTGTTAATAATTCGGTTTGGGAAAAAATGCCTACGAATTTCTTTTCTGCCGCGTTTCGTGTTGAGCTTGAATGTGTGACCTCTAGTACATGTGTTACTTGATCGGTCAAAGAATGTGTGTTTGTCAATGTTGTAATCATCATGGATAAATTTGTATGTTTCGATTAAGTCTCCTCTGCATTAACCCCTCTTGTGTGAACTTAGCCCCTTAATGGTCAAGTTGATAAAAAAAAACATGACGTCTACAGTGATCTTGAGATGTCCATTTGCAGGCTAAGAGAATATTTTTGAAAAGTTACCACTAGAATGACTGTCTCGATAACCTAGCCAGTCATTCCAGTGGTAAATTAAAAAAAAATAGTCTTCTCTTGGTCTGCAAATGGACATTTTCTATTCAAAAAATTGAACATTTCTTGAACAAATTCGAGGGTTAAAAGGTTAACCCTTTCCGGACATGTAACCATTGGTTATAAACTTGACCCCATTCCCATTACGACCTAAAGTTATAAGATAATTTATTTTATTATGATCTGTACAGTATGAATTGCTGTTACCTATCATAACTATGTACTGTCTGTGTAGCAGTAGTTTCTCAAATGGGGAACAAGTTTAGTGGCTCTGCGCTGGACCCTTTAGATTATACAAGATTGTCTTTTAAAGCGAGGAGACCATATGCAGTTACAGTATCCCAAAATTGGTCAGACTAGTGATTTGAATAAAAGGGCAAGCGTCTTTTCATCTACATGTATGTAGTTGAAGGTTCTGTTAATTAGACCAACTATGCTGTTAGCCTTTGATACAATTGCATTTATATGGGTATCGAAGGAGAGGTTTTCATCTATGTGTACGCCAAGAGCTTTTTAACTTGTGGACGGTATGATTTCAATGGTTTGTGACTGGGGTGTAGTGTCCGTCATATAATACTGGGTCCTAGGATTATTTGAACCAAAATGTATTACATGTGTTTTGTCTGTATTAAAGTGTAGCTGCCAAATCTGAGACCAATTACATACATTATCTATATTATCTTGAAGGTTCACAGCGCTAGGGTTACCAAACAATTTTGTATCAGTCTGCAAAGATCTTACAAGGACAGGTTATGGAATCAGGTAGATCGTTTATATACAAAAGGAAAAGTGTAGGTTCCAAAACACTGCCTTGAGACACACCACTAGTGACGGCTGTCCAGTTGGATGTTGCTTCGTTGATCTTTACGCACTGTTTTCTTTCGGTCAGAAATGCTTCAGTCAAGTTAATTAGTTGCTCTCCTAGACAGTACATTCTCATTTTCTTTAGAAGTCTTTTGTGTGGTACTGTATCGAAAGCTTTGGAAAAATCTAAGTATATTGCATCTATGGGTTTGTTTTCACCTAGATTGGATGTTATGGTTTCCATGTACTCCAGTAACTGTGTTTTGCATGATCTGTTATGTCTGAAGCCATGTTGACAGCTGGCAAAAAGATTGTTTGTTTCCATGTGGTTCATTATTGCATCACGCACAAATGTTTCTAAAAGTTTGCAAAGTGAGCAAGTTAGACTGATGGGTCTGTAGATGCTTGGCATTAGCCATTTTCCAAATCTCAGGTATTACGGCTTCCTCTAAAGATTTGTTAAATAGGATGCTAAGGGGTACACTGATCTCTTTTGCTAGTTCAATCAAAATTTGTATGGGTATGCCATCGGGTCCATGACTTTTATTCGATTTAGATTTTTTAGTTTGGCTTCAATATTCTCTGGGCTTATAGAAATGTCTGGTAAAACAGTGTTTCTGATATTGGGGATATTTTCTGGCATTGTATTTACGTTCTCTTCTGTAAATACGCTTGCAAAATAGATGTTCAAAACTTCTGCCTTTGCTATATCATTTGTACACACTTCATCGTTTGAATATTTAAGTTGGCTTACTGTTTCTTTGAGAGTTGTTTTGCTTTTGACATATTTCCAAAAGGACTTGGGGTTTTTCTTGCATTCTGTTGCTATATTTCATTCAAATGACCGTTTGGTTTGTTTGATACATGATGTAGAATTATTCCTTGCAATTTCATATTGGTTATAATCATCAGAACTCTTTGTTTTCATGTATTTTTTGTACAGTTTGTTTTTTGCTTTAAGGGTGTGTGTGGCACTGGAAGTAAGCCATAGGTGTTTCCGTTTACTCGACATTTGTTTTTTGGGATGTGTTGATTTAGCATTGTGGTTAAGATGTTTTAAATAAGGTTCCATGCTTCTGGTGTATGAAGTTCCTGCATGTTTGTCCAGTCAATATTGCTAACTTCCCTGCGCATGTTGTTGTACCTACCTTTATTCTGGGCTTGCACGATTTTTGCTTTGAAAGATCGCGATTGAGTTTATAAAAAAAATTGTGATTTTCGATTAAATCGTAGGTCCAAATTCCCAAAAGTATAAACCGGGGTAACGTGACTTGTTTCTAGAAAAAGTTGAAATAAATGATACAAAAATAGCAGGAAATTATAACACATTTTCATGCTACGAATTCTTATCATCCTACGTCTATGTTTAATGTATACCTTATATCCATCATCACGGGAGTGAAATTATTAATTGGGACCGCGTAAATATTGCGTATAGTTAAATAAATATTATTTATTTCATCAAAATTTGAGATAAAATGTCACCAAGAAAAAACTATAAATTACATGACGTATCAGCTTCCGCTTATAGCCTCCCTTTGTAGGATGAGTTTAGGTCATTACCGGAGTAATGCGAAGACGCTAATATTAGTACCCGGGGAGATACTGCGCAATCCACATACATAGGACGGTAGCTTTGAGTAGGTACGAGTGTAATGGCGTAAACTCGTCCTATAGTGCAGTTTATAGTTGCTTTCAGAATGTACGGTTTACATTTAGGAGTAATCAACAGAACGCACAGTTCAAAATCAAACAATCTGGAATGCTGTTGCTTTATTTTCTTTAATTTGACATGACAACCGAATCAAAAACAAAAAATTATTACACCGCCTGAAATTGCCAACTAGAATTAAAAAGAATTATGTTCACTGATTTCCTAAGACTCTGCAACTAAGTATACACTTGGCATATATACACTTGGCATATCATGACAGACTCAGGGTCTGCAGCGAAAGAAAGAAAATTATATGGCGATTCGACGGAGTAACTAGCTGGTTTTCTCAATGACAAAGGTGTTACCTCGCCATTGTTAGCTTGTTTATTGTAGCGCTTAGTGTTGTGATTAGTAATTATTCGACACGCGCATGGCGCGGCGGGATATAAACACAATGAACACAGGCGTGAATCGATTATAATTGTTCACATGTACTGATAAAATGCGACGGAAAAGTACACACTTCAGATTTTTAAAAAACATGAAATTTCTGACGATTTTCCCTCAATTACATCGTAAAAATCGTGATTTAAAAAATAAATCAAACTTCACGATTAAATCGAAAAATCGTGCAAGCCTACTTTATTCAGCAAAAGTTTGGGCAAATTTGATTCAGTAGAAACATTAAATATATAGGCGTGCAGGTTTATTTGTAAGACATCGTGATCGCTTTTTCCTAACGCCAAACGGGGCTAGATGAAATATGTCATTGATAATGTTTATACCGTATTCCCAAAATGAGATCTAAGATTAGATATTTGATTTCTGGTTTATCCTGTGTCTTGTTGGTTTTAATACAAACTGGTGGAGAAAATTGTTTCTTATGGTGTTGATAAAGTTGTCACTATCATGAGTGCATGAGACCAGAAGATGACATGTATAATTTTATTTATTGTGTTTTAACCAGATTTCGTGGCAAACCAAAAGCCCATAGTAAACGTATGGGGAGGGGATAGAATCAAGATTGCCACTAAAGAATCTAGCGACTATGTCATGAGGTTATGATTGATGATGATGAGGATGTCAGAAACGCGACTTCGAAACCATACCACGAAAATAGACACATTTGGAAGAAAGATAGATTAATGTCTTACAATTCGTGGAAGTGTAGCTGGATCTGCAATCCCATATTCTGGCGAAATCATTCTGCGTTTAAATCAGAATTTCACCATCCACACTGAACGCGATCTTAAATTATGATAATTTATTTGGATCATTCTTTTCTATTTCTGGCACTAACCTTCGTTAGTTAACGATTGAAATGTAAACAATTTAATGGGGGTTGCCAGATTGTTGTACAAGTGCGTGTGGAGCGCGTATGTTGTAGCGAGTGGGCGCGCGTGGCTAGCGGGTAGGCGCACGTCACCAACTGGGGTCTTCATCTTGATCTTCTTGATTAGTTATGTCGAAAGGACATTATTTTTGCCGCGCATTCGTCAAGTAGCTGGTTTAGACATGTTTTTTGCCTCTGATTAATTCGGTAAATTTATTTGCAGGATTTGCAGAGTTTTGTGCTTAGAAGATCCTGTGATAGTTTGTTCCAATCCCTAATCGTACTGGGAATAAAGCTAAATTTAAAGCCGTCAGATCTTGCGTAAATTTAGTTGAAGTGGCTGTTGTGCATGTTTTTGGACTCTGTAGACTGTCTAATGATATCTTTGCATGTTGGTGTAGACCTTTGTAGAACAAGGCGGTGTTGTTTCCTTCTGTCTGACAACGGTGGGAGTTTCAGGGTTTCCATTATATTTGTCATACTGCCTGGTTCGTAGCAATAGTTTGAGGTGATAAATCTAGCTGCACGTTTTTGCACATTTTCAAGTTTGTCCTGAAGAGTTATGTTATGTTATGTTATGTTATCAAATACAGCTGTTAAGGTTAATAGGCCATTGGCCTGTCAGCCGCTCATTAATCCTTCAACATCTTCACTTGCCAGGAGGTGGCTCCGCAGCTGATCAAAAGAACAAGTCTATTCCTAGTATTTAGCAAGAGAATATGGTAGTAGAAAGCCCTCTACAGGAATCAATCATTCGAGTGAGGACCTCCAGGAACAATAATCTCCTGCTCTCAAAATGGGCAGTGTCAGCCGGAGCACCACCCGAGCAAATCTGGTGGTTAAATGATTAACCATTGACTGTACGCGGACCCCAACACATATGCGTATTTACATGTATATGTACCACATAGGCTACTTATACACGTACGCACGCACACACACACATATATACTGGTCCCACAAACACATCCCCCGACTGGGAGATGGTGATCAACAAATTAGACTAATGGGTGCATGACTGTTGGTTAAGTTACAACATGGAAATTGAAGCCGCACGTTGCCAGTGTGTCAATAAAATAAAAATACATATACTGCCAGCGCCGTGCTGGAGTCAGAGTACAATAGGCGTAAAAGCTTAGGATTGAATTGTGGCAGGTGCATCCACAGATAGTCCCATATGAATCGTCAGTGTGTCTGTATATCAGACATGTGAAAGCTGGTCAGCCAATCCTTGACTATTGTCTTGGGGCGGTGGTCCAGTGGAAAGATGCCGGGTTGCTGATGCTATGCAGAGTTGCAGAATGGCGGTTCGATCCCCCGACTGGGAGATGGTGATCAACAAATTAAACTAATGGGTGCATGACTGTCGGCAAAGTTAGCGCATGGAAATTGAAGCCGCACGTTGCCAGTGCGTCAATAAAATAAAAATACATATACTGCCAGCGCCGTGCTGGAGTCAGAGTACAATAGGCGTAAAAGCCTAGGATTGAATTGTGGCAGGTGCATCCACAGATAGTCCCATATGAATCGTCAGTGTGTCTGTATATCAGACATGTGAAAGCTGGTCAGACAATCCTTGACTATTGTCTTGGGGCGGTGGTCCAGTGGAAAGATGCCGGGTTGCTGATGCTATGCGGAGTTGCAGAATGGCAGTTCGATCCCCCGACTGGGAGATGGTGATCAACAAATTAAACTAATGGGTGGATGACTGTCGGCTAAGTTAGCACATGGAAATTGAAGCCACACGTTGCCAGTGCGTCAATAAAATAAAAATACATATACTGCCAGAGCCGTGCTGGAGTCAGAGTACAATAGGCGTAAAAGCCTAGGATTGAATTGTGGCAGGTGCATCCACAGATAGTCCCATATGAATCGTCAGTGTGTCTGTATATCAGACATAAGAAAGCTTGTCAGCCAATCCTTGACTATTGTCTTGGGGCGGTGGTCCAGTGGAAAGATGCCGGGTTGCTGATGCTATGCGGAGTTGCAGAATGGCGGTTCGATCCCCCGACTGGGAGATGGTGATCAACAAATTAAACTAATGGGTGCATGACTGTCGGCTAAGTTAGCGCATGGAAATTGAAGCTCACGTTGCCAGTGCGTCAATAAAATAAAAATAAATATACTGCCAGAGCCGTGCTGGAGTCAGAGTACAATAGGCGTAAAAGCCTAGGATTGAATTGTGGCAGGTGCATCCACAGATAGTCTCATATGAATCGTCAGTGTGTCAGTATATCAGACATGTGAAAGCTGGTCGGCCAATCCTTGACTATTGTCTTGGGGCGGTGGTCCAGTGGAAAGATGCCTGGTTGCTGATGCTATGCGGAGTTGCAGAATGGCGGTTCGATCCCCCGACTGGGAGATGGTAATCAACAAATTAAACTAATGGGTGCATGACTGTCGGCTAAGTTAGCACATTGAAATTGAAGCCGCACGTTGCCAGTGCGTCAATAAAATAAAAATACATATACTGCCGGAGCCGTGCTGGAGTCAGAGTACAATAGGCGTAAAAGCCTAGGATTGAATTGTGGCAGGTGCATCCACAGATAGTCCCATATGAATCGTCAGTGTGTCAGTATATCAGACATGTGAAAGCTGGTCGGCCAATCCTTGACTATTGTCTTGGGGCGGTGGTCCAGTGGAAAGATGCCTGGTTGCTGATGCTATGCGGAGTTGCAGAATGGCGGTTCGATCCCCCGACTGGGAGATGATGATCAACAAATTAAACTAATGGGTGCATGACTGTTGGCTAAGTTAGCACATGGAAATTGAAGCCACACGTTGCCAGTGCGTCAATAAAATAAAAATACATATACTGCCAGCGCCGTGCTGGAGTCAGAGTATAATAGGCGTAAAAGCCTAGGATTGAATTGTGGCAGGTGCATCCACAGATAGTCCCATATGAATCGTCAGTGTGTCTGTATATCAGACATGTGAAAGCTGGTCAGCCAATCCTTGACTATTGTCTTGGGGCGGTGGTCCAGTGGAAAGATGCCGGGTTGCTGATGCTATGCGGAGTTGCAGACTGGCGGTTCGATCCCCCGACTGGGAGATGGTGATCAACAAATTAAACTAATGGGTGCATGACTGTCGGCTAAGTTAGCACATGGAAATTGAAGCCGCATGTTGCCAGTGCGTCAATAAAATAAAAATACATATACTGCCAGAGCCGTGCTGGAGTCAGAGTACAATAGGCGTAAAAGCCTAGGATTGAATTGTGGCAGGTGCATCCACAGATAGTCCCATATTAATCGTTAGTGTGTCAGTATATCAGACATGTGAAAGCTGGTCGGCCAATCCTTGACTATTGTCTTGGGGCGGTGGTCCAGTGGAAAGATGCCTGGTTGCTGATGCTATGCGGAGTTGTAGAATGGCGGTTCGAACCCCGACTGGGAGATGGTGATCTACAAATTAAACTAATGGGTGCATGACTGTCGGCTAAGTTAGCCCATGGAAATTGAAGCCGCACGTTGCCAGTGCGTCAATAAAATTAAAATACATATACTGCCAGAGCCGTGCTGGAGTCAGAGTAAAATAGGCGTAAAAGCCTAGGATTGAATTGTGGCAGGTGCATCCACAGATAGTCCCATATGAATCGTCAGTGTGTCAGTCTATCAGACATGTGAAAGCTGGTCGGCCAATCCTTGACTATTGTCTTGGGGCGGTGGTCCAGTGGAAAGATGCCTGGTTGCAGATGCTATGCGGAGTTGCAGAATGGCGGTTCGATCCCCCGACTGGGAGATGGTGATCAACAAATTAAACTAATGGGTGCATGACTGTCGGCTAAGTTAGCACATGGAAATTGAAGCCGCACGTTGCGAGTGCGTCAATAAAATAAAAATACATATACTGCCAGTGCCGTGCTAAAGTCAGAGTACAATAGGCGTAAAAGCCTAGCATTGATTTGTGGCAGGTGCATCCACAGATAGTCCCATATGAATCGTCAGTGTGTCAGTATATCAGACATGTGAAAGCTGGTCGGCCAATCCTTGACTATTGTCTTGGGGCGGTGGTCCAGTGGAAAGATGCCTGGTTGCTGATGCTATGCGGAGTTGCAGAATGGCGGTTCGATCCCCCGACTGGGAGATGGTGATCAACAAATTAAACTAATGGGTGCATGACTGTCGGCTAAGTTAGCACATTGAAATTGAAGCCGCACGTTGCCAGTGCGTCAATAAAATAAAAATACATATACTGCCGGAGCCGTGCTGGAGTCAGAGTACAATAGGCGTAAAAGCCTAGGATTGAATTGTGGCAGGTGCATCCACAGATAGTCCCATATGAATCGTCAGTGTGTCAGTATATCAGACATGTGAAAGCTGGTCGGCCAATCCTTGACTATTGTCTTGGGGCGGTGGTCCAGTGGAAAGATGCCTGGTTGCTGATGCTATGCGGAGTTGCAGAATGGCGGTTCGATCCCCCGACTGGGAGATGATGATCAACAAATTAAACTAATGGGTGCATGACTGTTGGCTAAGTTAGCACATGGAAATTGAAGCCGCACGTTGCCAGTGCGTCAATAAAATAAAAATACATATACTGCCAGCGCCGTGCTGGAGTCAGAGTACAATAGGCGTAAAAGCCTAGGATTGAATTGTGGCAGGTGCATCCACAGATAGTCCCATATGAATCGTCAGTGTGTCTGTATATCAGACATGTGAAAGCTGGTCAGCCAATCCTTGACTATTGTCTTGGGGCGGTGGTCCAGTGGAAAGATGCCGGGTTGCTGATGCTATGCGGAGTTGCAGAATGGCGGTTCGATCCCCCGACTGGGAGATGGTGATCAACAAATTAAACTAATGGGTGCATGACTGTCGGCTAAGTTAGCACATGGAAATTGAAGCCGCATGTTGCCAGTGCGTCAATAAAATAAAAATACATATACTGCCAGAGCCGTGCTGGAGTCAGAGTACAATAGGCGTAAAAGCCTAGGATTGAATTGTGGCAGGTGCATCCACAGATAGTCCCATATGAATCGTTAGTGTGTCAGTATATCAGACATGTGAAAGCTGGTCGGCCAATCCTTGACTATTGTCTTGGGGCGGTGGTCCAGTGGAAAGATGCCTGGTTGCTGATGCTATGCGGAGTTGTAGAATGGTGGTTCGAACCCCGACTGGGAGATGGTGATCAACAAATTAAACTAATGGGTGCATGACTGTCGGCTAAGTTAGCCCATGGAAATTGAAGCCGCACGTTGCCAGTGCGTCAATAAAATTAAAATACATATACTGCCAGAGCCGTGCTGGAGTCAGAGTAAAATAGGCGTAAAAGCCTAGGATTGAATTGTGGCAGGTGCATCCACAGATAGTCCCATATGAATCGTCAGTGTGTCAGTCTATCAGACATGTGAAAGCTGGTCGGCCAATCCTTGACTATTGTCTTGGGGCGGTGGTCCAGTGGAAAGATGCCTGGTTGCAGATGCTATGCGGAGTTGCAGAATGGCGGTTCGATCCCCCGACTGGGAGATGGTGATCAACAAATTAAACTAATGGGTGCATGACTGTCGGCTAAGTTAGCACATGGAAATTGAAGCCGCACGTTGCGAGTGCGTCAATAAAATAAAAATACATATACTGCCAGCGCCGTGCTAAAGTCAGAGTACAATAGGCGTAAAAGCCTAGCATTGATTTGTGGCAGGTGCATCCACAGATAGTCCCATATGAATCGTCAGTGTGTCTGTATATCAGACATGTGAAAGCTGGTCAGCCAATCGTTGACTATTGTCTTGGGGCGGTGGTCCAGTGGAAAGATGCCGGGTTGCTGATGCTATGCGGAGTTGCAGACTGGCGGTTCGATCCCCCGACTGGGAGATGGTGATCAACAAATTAAACTAATGGGTGCATGACTGTCGGCTAAGTTAGCACATGGAAATTGAAGCCGCATGTTGCCAGTGCGTCAATAAAATAAAAATACATATACTGCCAGAGCCGTGCTGGAGTCAGAGTACAATAGGCGTAAAAGCCTAGGATTGAATTGTGGCAGGTGCATCCACAGATAGTCCCATATGAATCGTTAGTGTGTCAGTATATCAGACATGTGAAAGCTGGTCGGCCAATCCTTGACTATTGTCTTGGGGCGGTGGTCCAGTGGAAAGATGCCTGGTTGCTGATGCTATGCGGAGTTGTAGAATGGCGGTTCGAACCCCGACTGGGAGATGGTGATCTACAAATTAAACTAATGGGTGCATGACTGTCGGCTAAGTTAGCCCATGGAAATTGAAGCCGCACGTTGCCAGTGCGTCAATAAAATTAAAATACATATACTGCCAGAGCCGTGCTGGAGTCAGAGTAAAATAGGCGTAAAAGCCTAGGATTGAATTGTGGCAGGTGCATCCACAGATAGTCCCATATGAATCGTCAGTGTGTCAGTCTATCAGACATGTGAAAGCTGGTCGGCCAATCCTTGACTATTGTCTTGGGGCGGTGGTCCAGTGGAAAGATGCCTGGTTGCAGATGCTATGCGGAGTTGCAGAATGGCGGTTCGATCCCCCGACTGGGAGATGGTGATCAACAAATTAAACTAATGGGTGCATGACTGTCGGCTAAGTTAGCACATGGAAATTGAAGCCGCACGTTGCGAGTGCGTCAATAAAATAAAAATACATATACTGCCAGCGCCGTGCTAAAGTCAGAGTACAATAGGCGTAAAAGCCTAGCATTGATTTGTGGCAGGTGCATCCACAGATAGTCCCATA
The DNA here is from genome assembly GCA_034401795.1 of Chaetoderma sp. LZ-2023a. Classification (NCBI taxonomy): domain Eukaryota; kingdom Metazoa; phylum Mollusca; class Caudofoveata; order Chaetodermatida; family Chaetodermatidae; genus Chaetoderma; species Chaetoderma sp. LZ-2023a. The sequence goes on from CM067359.1 coordinate 125,852,171, forward strand.
TGAATCGTCAGTGTGTCTGTATATCAGACATGTGAAAGCTGGTCAGCCAATCCTTGACTATTGTCTTGGGGCGGTGGTCCAGTGGAAAGATGCCGGGTTGCTGATGCTATGCGGAGTTACAGAATGGCGGTTCGATCCCCCGACTGGGAGATGATGATCAACAAATTAAACTAATGGGTGCATGACTGTTGGCTAAGTTACCACATGGAAATTGAAGCCACACGTTGCCAGTGCGTCAATAAAATTAAAATACATATACTGCCAGCGCCGTTCTGGAATCAGACTACAATAGGCGTGAAAGCCTAGGATTGAATTGTGGCAGGTGCATCCACATATAGTCCCATATGAATCGTCAGTGTGTCTGTATATCAGACATGTGAAAGCTGGTCAGCCAATCCTTGACTATTGTCTTGGGGCGGTGGTCCAGTGGAAAGATGCCGGGTTGCTGATGCTATGCGGAGTTGCAGAATGGCGGTTCGATCCCCCGACTGGGAGATGGTGATCAACAAATTAAACTAATGGGTGCATGACTGTCGGCTAAGTTAGCGCATGGAAATTGAAGCCGCACGTTGCCAGTGCGTCAATAAAATAAAAATACATATACTGCCAGAGCCGTGCTGGAGTCAGAGTACAATAGGCGTAAATGTCTAGGATTTAATTGTGGCAGGTGCATCCACAGATAGTCCCATATGAATCGTCAGTGTGTCAGTATATCAGACATGTGAAAGCTGGTCGGCCAATCCTTGACTATTGTCTTGGGGCGGTGGTCCAGTGGAAAGATGCCTGGTTGCTGATGCTATGCGGAGTTGCAGAATGGCGGTTCGATCCCCCGACTGGGAGATGGTGATCAACAAATTAAACTAATGGGTGCATGACTGTCGGCTAAGTTAGCACATTGAAATTGAAGCCACACGTTGCCAGTGCGTCAATAAAATAAAAATACATATACTGCCAGAGCCGTGCTGGAGTCAGAGTACAATAGGCGTAAAAGCCTAGGATTGAATTGTGGCAGGTGCATCCACAGATAGTCCCATATGAATCGTCAGTGTGTCAGTATATCAGACATGTGAAAGCTGGTCAGCCAATCCTTGACTATTGTCTTGGGGCGGTGGTCCAGTGGAAAGATGCCGGGTTGCTGATGCTATGCGGAGTTGCAGAATGGCGGTTCGATCCCCCGACTGGGAGATGGTGATCAACAAATTAAACTAATGGGTGCATGACTGTCGGCTAAGTTAGCCCATGGAAATTGAAGCCGCACGTTGCCAGTGCGTCAATAAAATAAAAAGAACTTATACTGCCAGAGCCGTGCTGGAGTCAGAGTACAATAGGCGTAAAAGCCTAGGATTGAATTGTGGCAGGTGCATCCACAGATAGTCCCATATGAATCGTCAGTGTGTCAGTATATCCGACATGTGAAAGCTGGTCGGCCAATCCTTGACTATTGTCTTGGGGCGGTGGTCCAGTGGAAAGATGCCTGGTTGCTGATGCTATGCGGAGTTGCAGAATGGCGGTTCGATCCCCCGACTGGGAGATGGTGATCAACAAATTAAACTAATGGGTGCATGACTGTCGGCTAAGTTAGCCCATGGAAATTTAAGCCGCACGTTGCCAGTGCGTCAATAAAATAAAAAGAACATATACTGCCAGAGCCGTGCTGGAGTCAGAGTACAATAGGCGTAAAAGCCTAGGATTGAATTGTGGCAGGTGCATCCACAGATAGTCCCATATGAATTGTCAGTGTGTCAGTATATCAGACATGTGAAAGCTGGTCGGCCAATCCTTGACTATTGTCTTGGGGCGGTGGTCCAGTGGAAAGATGCCTGGTTGCTGATGCTATGCGGAGTTGCAGAATGGCGGTTCGATCCCCCGACTGGGAGATGATGATCAACAAATTAAACTAATGGGTGCATGACTGTTGGCTAAGTTAGCACATGGAAATTGAAGCCGCACGTTGCCAGTGCGTCAAAAAAATAAAAATACATATACTGCCAGCGCCGCGCTGGAATCAGACTACAATAGGCGTAAAAGCCTAGGATTGAATTGTGGCAGGTGCATCCACAGATAGTCCCATATGAATCGTCAGTGTGTCTGTATATCAGACATGTGAAAGCTGGTCAGCCAATCCTTGACTATTGTCTTGGGGCGATGGTCCAGTGGAAAGATGCCGGGTTGCTGATGCTATGCGGAGTTGCAGAATGGCGGTTCGATCCCCCGACTGGGAGATGGTGACCAACAAATTAAACTAATGGGTGCATGACTGTCGGCTAAGTTAGCCCATGGAAATTTAAGCCGCACGTTGCCAGTGCGTCAATAAAATAAAAAGAACTTATACTGCCAGAGCCGTGCTGGAGTCAGAGTACAATAGGCGTAAAAGCCTAGGATTGAATTGTGGCAGGTGCATCCACAGATAGTCCCATATGAATCGTCAGTGTGTCAGTATATCCGACATGTGAAAGCTGGTCGTCCAATCCTTGACTATTGTCTTGGGGCGGTGGTCCAGTGGAAAGATGCCTGGTTGCTGATGCTATGCGGAGTTGCAGAATGGCGGTTCGATCCCCCGACTGGGAGATGGTGATCAACAAATTAAACTAATGGGTGCATGACTGTCGGCTAAGTTAGCACATTGAAATTGAAGCCACACGTTGCCAGTGTGTCAATAAAATAAAAATACATATACTGCCAGAGCCGTGCTGGAGTCAGAGTACAATAGGCATAAAAGCCTAGGATTGAATTGTGGCAGGTGCATCCACAGATAGTCCCATATGAATTGTCAGTGTGTCAGTATATCAGACATGTGAAAGCTGGTCGGCCAATCCTTGACTATTGTCTTGGGGCGGTGGTCCAGTGGAAAGATGCCTGGTTGCTGATGCTATGCGGAGTTGCAGGATGGCGGTTCGATCCCCCGACTGGGAGATGATGATCAACAAATTAAACTAATGGGTGCATGACTGTTGGCTAAGTTAGCACATGGAAATTGAAGACGCACGTTGCCAGTGCGTCAAAAAAATAAAAATACATATACTGCCAGCGCCGTGCTGGAGTCAGACTACAATAGGCGTAAAAGCCTAGGATTGAATTGTGGCAGGTGCATCCACAGATAGTCCCATATGAATCGTCAGTGTGTCTGTATATCAGACATGTGAAAGCTGGTCAGCCAATCCTTGACTATTGTCTTGGGGCGATGGTCCAGTGGAAAGATGCCGGGTAGCTGATGCTATGCGGAGTTGCAGAATGGCGGTTCGATCCCCCGACTGGGAGATGGTGACCAACAAATTAAACTAATGGGTGCATGACTGTCGGCTAAGTTAGCCCATGGAAATTTAAGCCGCACGTTGCCAGTGCGTCAATAAAATAAAAAGAACTTATACTGCCAGAGCCGTGCTGGAGTCAGAGTACAATAGGCGTAAAAGCCTAGGATTGAATTGTGGCAGGTGCATCCACAGATAGTCCCATATGAATCGTCAGTGTGTCAGTATATCCGACATGTGAAAGCTGGTCGGCCAATCCTTGACTATTGTCTTGGGGCGGTGGTCCAGTGGAAAGATGCCTGGTTGCTGATGCTATGCGGAGTTGCAGAATGGCGGTTCGATCCCCCGACTGGGAGATGGTGATCAACAAATTAAACTAATGGGTGCATGACTGTCGGCTAAGTTAGCACATGGAAATTGAAGCCGCACGTTGCCAGTGCGTCAAAAAAATAAAAATACATATACTGCCAGCGCCGTGCTGGAGTCAGACTACAATAGGCGTCAAAGCCTAGGATTGAATTGTGGCAGGTGCATCCACAGATAGTCCCATATGAATCGTCAGTGTGTCTGTATATCAGACATGTGAAAGCTGGTCAGCCAATCCTTGACTATTGTCTTGGGGCGATGGTCCAGTGGAAAGATGCCGGGTTGCTGATGCTATGCGGAGTTGCAGAATGGCGGTTCGACCCCCCCGACTGGGAGATGGTGACCAACAAATTAAACTAATGGGTGCATGACTGTCGGCTAAGTTAGCCCATGGAAATTTAAGCCGCACGTTGCCAGTGCGTCAATAAAATAAAAAGAACTTATACTACCAGAGCCGTGCTGGAGTCAGAGTACAATAGGCGTAAAAGCCTAGGATTGAATTGTGGCAGGTGCATCCACAGATAGTCCCATATGAATCGTCAGTGTGTCAGTATATCAGACATGTGAAAGCTGGTCGGCCAATCCTTGACTATTGTCTTGGGGCGGTGGTCCAGTGGAAAGATGCCTGGTTGCTGATGCTATGCGGAGTTGCAGAATGGCGGTTCGATCCCCCGACTGGGAGATGGTGATCAACAAATTAAACTAATGGGTGCATGACTGTCGGCTAAGTTAGCACATGGAAATTGAAGCCGCACGTTGCCAGTGCGTCAATAAAATAAAAATACATATACTGCCAGAGCCGTGCTGGAGTCAAAGTACAATAGGCGTGAAAGCCTAGGATTGAATTGTGGCAGGTGCATCCACAGATAGTCCCATATGAATTGTCAGTGTGTCAGTATATCAGACATGTGAAAGCTGGTCGGCCAATCCTTGACTATTGTCTTGGGGCGGTGGTCCAGTGGAAAGATGCCTGGTTGCTGATGCAATACGGAGTTGCAGAATGGCGGTTCGATCCCCCGACTGGGAGATGGTGATCAACAAATTAGACTAATGGGTGCATGACTGTTGGTTAAGTAAGCACATGGAAACTGAAGCCACACGTTGCCAGTGTGTCAATAAAATAAAAATACATATACTGCCAGCGCCGTGCTGGAGTCAGAGTACAATAGGCATAAAAGCCTAGCATTGAATTGTGGCAGGTGCATCCACAGATAGTCCCATATGAATCGTCAGTGTGTCTGTATATCAGACATGTGAAAGCTGGTCAGCCAATTCTTGACTATTGTCTTGGGGCGGTGGTCCCGTGGAAAGATGCCGGGTTGCTGATGCTATGCGGAGATGCAGAATGGCGGTTCGATCCCCCGACTGGGAGATGGAGATCAACAAATTAAACTAATGGGTGCATGACTGTCGGCTAAGTTAGCGCATGGAAATTGAAGCTGCACGTTGCCAGTGCGTCAATAAAATAAAAATACATATACTGCCAGAGCTGTGCTGGAGTCAGAGTACAATAGGCGTAAAAGTCTAGCATTGAATTGTGGCAGGTGCATCCACAGATAGTCCCATATGAATCGTCAGTGTGTCTGTATATCAGACATGTGAAAGCTAGTCAGCCAATCCTTGACTATTGTCTTGGGGCGGTGGTCCAGTGGAAAGATGCCGGGTTGCTGATGCTTTGCGGAGTTGCAGAATGGCGGTTCGATCCCCCGACTGGGAGATGGTGATCAACAAATTAAACTAATAGGTGCATGACTGTCGGCTAAGTTAGCGCATGGAAATTGAAGCTGCACGTTGCCAGTGCGTCAATAAAATAAAAATACATATACTGCCAGAGCCGTGCTGGAGTCAGAGTACAATAGGCGTAAAAGCCTAGGATTGAATTGTGGCAGGTGCATCCACAGATAGTCCCATATGAATCGTCAGTGTGTCAGTATATCCGACATGTGAAAGCTGGTCGGCCAATCCTTGACTATTGTCTTGGGGCGGTGGTCCAGTGGAAAGATGCCTGGTTGCTGATGCTATGCGGAGTTGCAGAATGGCGGTTCGATCCCCCGACTGGGAGATGGTGATCAACAAATTAAACTAATGGGTGCATGACTGTCGGCTAAGTTAGCACATTGAAATTGAAGCCACACGTTGCCAGTGCGTCAATAAAATAAAAATACATATACTGCCAGAGCCGTGCTGGAGTCAGAGTACAATAGGCATAAAAGCCTAGGATTGAATTGTGGCAGGTGCATCCACAGATAGTCCCATATGAATTGTCAGTGTGTCAGTATATCAGACATGTGAAAGCTGGTCGGCCAATCCTTGACTATTGTCTTGGGGCGATGGTCCAGTGGAAAGATGCTGGGTTGCTGATGCTATGCGGAGTTGCAGAATGGCGGTTCGATCCCCCGACTGGGAGATGGTGACCAACAAATTAAACTAATGGGTGCATGACTGTCGGCTAAGTTAGCCCATGGGAATTTAAGCCGCACATTGCCAGTGCGTCAATAAAATAAAAAGAACTTATACTGCCAGAGCCGTGCTGGAGTCAGAGTACAATAGGCGTAAAAGCCTAGGATTGAATTGTAGCAGGTGCATCCACAGATAGTCCCATATGAATTGTCAGTGTGTCAGTATATCAGACATGTGAAAGCTGGTCGGCCAATCCTTGACTATTGTCTTGGGGCGGTGGTCCAGTGGAAAGATGCCTGGTTGCTGATGCTATGCGGAGTTGCAGAATGGCGGTTCAATCCCCCGACTGGGAGATGATGATCAACAAATTAAACTAATGGGTGCATGACTGTTGGCTAAGTTGGCACATGGAAATTGAAGCCGCACGTTGCCAGTGCGTCAAAAAAATAAAAATACATATACTGCCAGCGCCGTGCTGGAGTCAGACTACAATAGGCGTAAAAGCCTAGGATTGAATTGTGGCAGGTGCATCCACAGATAGTCCCATATGAATCGTCAGTGTGTCTGTATATCAGACATGTGAAAGCTGGTCAGCCAATCCTTGACTATTGTCTTGGGGCGATGGTCCAGTGGACAGATGCCGGGTTGCTGATGCTATGCGGAGTTGCAGAATGGCGGTTCGATCCCCCGACTGGGAGATGGTGACCAACAAATTAAACTAATGGGTGCATGACTGTCGGCTAAGTTAGCCCATGGAAATTTAAGCCGCACGTTGCCAGTGCGTCAATAAAATAAAAAGAACTTATACTGCCAGAGCCGTGCTGGAGTCAGAGTACAATAGGCATAAAAGCCTAGGATTGAATTCTGGCTGGTGCATCCACAGATAGTCCCATATGAATCGTCAGTGTGTCAGTATATCAGACATGTGAAAGCTGGTCGGCCAATCCTTGACTATTGTCTTGGGGCGGTGGTCCAGTGGAAAGATGCCTGGTTGCTGATGCTATGCGGAGTTGCAGAATGGCGGTTCGATCCCCCGACTGGGAGATGGTGATCAACAAATTAAACTAATGGGTGCATGACTGTCGGCTAAGTTAGCACATTGAAATTGAAGCCACACGTTGCCAGTGCGTCAATAAAATAAAAATACATATAGTGCCAGAGCCGTGCTGGAGTCAGAGTACAATAGGCATAAAAGCATAGGATTGAATTGTGGCAGGTGCATCCACAGATAGTCCCATATGAATTGTCAGTGTGTCAGTATATCAGACATGTGAAAGCTGGTCGGCCAATCCTTGACTATTGTCTTGGGGCGGTGGTCCAGTGGAAAGATGCCTGGTTGCTGATGCTATGCGGAGTTGCAGAATGGCGGTTCGATCCCCCGACTGGGAGATGATGATCAACAAATTAAACTAATGGGTGCATGACTGTTGGCTAAGTTAGCACATGGAAATTGAAGCCGCACTTTGCCAGTGCGTCAAAAAAATAAAAATGCATATACTGCCAGCGCCGTGCTGGAGTCAGACTACAATAGGCGTAAAAGCCTAGGATTGAATTGTGGCAGGTGCATCCACAGATAGTCCCATATGAATCGTCAGTGTGTCAGTATATCAGACATGTGAAAGCTGGTCGGCCAATCCTTGACTATTGTCTTGGGGCGGTGGTCCAGTGGAAAGATGCCTGGTTGCTGATGCTATGCGGAGTTGCAGAATGGCGGTTCGATCCCCCGACTGGGAGATGGTGATCAACAAATTAAACTAATGGGTGCATGACAGTCGGCTAAGTTAGCCCATGGAAATTTAAGCCGCACGTTGCCAGTGCGTCAATAAAATAAAAAGAACTTATACTGCCAGAGCCGTGCTGGAGTCAGAGTACAATAGGCGTAAAAGCCTAGGATTGAATTGTGGCAGGTGCATCCACAGATAGTCCCATATGAATCGTCAGTGTGTCAGTATATCAGACATGTGAAAGCTGGTCAGCCAATCCTTGACTATTGTCTTGGGGCGGTGGTCCGGTGGAAAGATGCCGGGTTGCTGATGCTATGCGGAGTTGCAGAATGGCGGTTCGATCCCCCGACTGGGAGATGGTGATCAACAAATTAAACTAATGGGTGCATGACTGTCGGCTAAGTTAGCACATGGAAATTGAAGCCGCACGTTGCCAGTGCGTCAATAAAATAAAAATACATATACTGCCAGAGCCGTGCTGGAGTCAGAGTACAATAGGCGTAAAAGCCCAGGATTGAATTGTGGCAGGTGCATCCACAGATAGTCCCATATGAATCGTCAGTGTGTCAGTATATCAGACATGTGAAAGCTGGTCGGCCAATCCTTGACTATTGTCTTGGGGCGGAGGTCCATTGGAAAGATGCCTGGTTGCTGATGCTATGCGGAGTTGCAGAATGGCAGTTCGATCCCCCGACTGGGAGATGGTGATCAACAAATTAAACTAATGGGTGGATGACTGTCGGCTAAGTTAGCACATGGAAATTGAAGCCACACGTTGCCAGTGCGTCAATAAAATAAAAATACATATACTGCCAGAGCCGTGCTGGAGTCAGAGTACAATAGGCGTAAAAGCCTAGGATTGAATTGTGGCAGGTGCATCCACAGATAGTCCCATATGAATCGTCAGTGTGTCAGTATATCAGACATGTGAAAGCTGGTCAGCCAATCCTTGACTATTGTCTTGGGGCGGTGGTCCGGTGGAAAGATGCCGGGTTGCTGATGCTATGCGGAGTTGCAGAATGGCGGTTCGATCCCCCGACTGGGAGATGGTGATCAACAAATTAAACTAATGGGTGCATGACTGTCGGCTAAGTTAGCTCATGGAAATTGAAGCCGCACGTTGCCAGTGCGTCAATAAAATAAAAAGAACTTATACTGCCAGAGCCGTGCTGGAGTCAGAGTACAATAGGCGTGAAAGCCTAGGATTGAATTGTGGCAGGTGCATCCACAGATAGTCCCATATGAATCGTCAGTGTGTCAGTATATCAGCCATGTGAAAGCTGGTCGGCCAATCCTTGACTATTGTCTTGGGGCGGAGGTCCATTGGAAAGATGCCTGGTTGCTGATGCTATGCGGAGTTGCAGAATGGCGGTTCGATCCCCCGACTGGGAGATGGTGATCAACAAATTAAACTAATGGGTGCATGACTGTCGGCTAAGTTAGCCCATGGAAATTTAAGCCGCACGTTGCCAGTGCGTCAATAAAATAAAAGAACTTATACTGCCAGAGCCGTGCTGGAGTCAGAGTACAATAGGCGTAAAAGCCTAGGATTGAATTGTGGCAGGTGCATCCACAGATAGTCCCATATGAATTGTCAGTGTGTCAGTATATCAGACATGTGAAAGCTGGTCGGCCAATCCTTGACTATTGTCTTGGGGCGGTGGTCCAGTGGAAAGATGCCTGGTTGCTGATGCTATGCGGAGTTGCAGAATGGCGGTTCGATCCCCCGACTGGGAGATGGTGATCAACAAATTAAACTAATGGGTGCATGACTGTCGGCTAAGTTAGCCCATGGAAATTGAAGCCGCACGTTGCCAGTGCGTCAATAAAATAAAAAGAACTTATACTGCCAGAGCCGTGCTGGAGTCAGAGTACAATAGGCGTAAAAGCCTAGGATTGAATTGTGGCAGGTGCATCCACAGATAGTCCCATATGAATCGTCAGTGTGTCAGTATATCAGACATGTGAAAGCTGGTCAGCCAATCCTTGACTATTGTCTTGGGGCGGTGGTCCGGTGGAAAGATGCCTGGTTGCTGATGCTATGCGGAGTTGCAGAATGGCGGTTCGATCCCCCGACTGGGAGATGGTGATCAACAAATTAAACTAATGGGTGCATGACTGTCGGCTAAGTTAGCACATGGAAATTGAAGCCGCACGTTGCCAGTGCGTCAATAAAATAAAAATACATATACTGCCAGAGCCGTGCTGGAGTCAGAGTACAATAGGCGTAAAAGCCCAGGATTGAATTGTGGCAGGTGCATCCACAGATAGTCCCATATGAATCGTCAGTGTGTCAGTATATCAGACATGTGAAAGCTGGTCGGCCAATCCTTGACTATTGTCTTGGGGCGGAGGTCCATTGGAAAGATGCCTGGTTGCTGATGCTATGCGGAGTTGCAGAATGGCGGTTCGATCCCCCGACTGGGAGATGATGATCAACAAATTAAACTAATGGGTGCATGACTGTTGGCTAAGTTAGCACATGGAAATTGAAGCCGCACTTTGCCAGTGCGTCAAAAAAATAAAAATGCATATACTGCCAGCGCCGTGCTGGAGTCAGACTACAATAGGCGTAAAAGCCTAGGATTGAATTGTGGCAGGTGCATCCACAGATAGTCCCATATGAATCGTCAGTGTGTCAGTATATCAGACATGTGAAAGCTGGTCGGCCAATCCTTGACTATTGTCTTGGGGCGGTGGTCCAGTGGAAAGATGCCTGGTTGCTGATGCTATGCGGAGTTGCAGAATGGCGGTTCGATCCCCCGACTGGGAGATGGTGATCAACAAATTAAACTAATGGGTGCATGACAGTCGGCTAAGTTAGCCCATGGAAATTTAAGCCGCACGTTGCCAGTGCGTCAATAAAATAAAAAGAACTTATACTGCCAGAGCCGTGCTGGAGTCAGAGTACAATAGGCGTAAAAGCCTAGGATTGAATTGTGGCAGGTGCATCCACAGATAGTCCCATATGAATCGTCAGTGTGTCAGTATATCAGACATGTGAAAGCTGGTCAGCCAATCCTTGACTATTGTCTTGGGGCGGTGGTCCGGTGGAAAGATGCCGGGTTGCTGATGCTATGCGGAGTTGCAGAATGGCGGTTCGATCCCCCGACTGGGAGATGGTGATCAACAAATTAAACTAATGGGTGCATGACTGTCGGCTAAGTTAGCACATGGAAATTGAAGCCGCACGTTGCCAGTGCGTCAATAAAATAAAAATACATATACTGCCAGAGCCGTGCTGGAGTCAGAGTACAATAGGCGTAAAAGCCCAGGATTGAATTGTGGCAGGTGCATCCACAGATAGTCCCATATGAATCGTCAGTGTGTCAGTATATCAGACATGTGAAAGCTGGTCGGCCAATCCTTGACTATTGTCTTGGGGCGGAGGTCCATTGGAAAGATGCCTGGTTGCTGATGCTATGCGGAGTTGCAGAATGGCAGTTCGATCCCCCGACTGGGAGATGGTGATCAACAAATTAAACTAATGGGTGGATGACTGTCGGCTAAGTTAGCACATGGAAATTGAAGCCACACGTTGCCAGTGCGTCAATAAAATAAAAATACATATACTGCCAGAGCCGTGCTGGAGTCAGAGTACAATAGGCGTAAAAGCCTAGGATTGAATTGTGGCAGGTGCATCCACAGATAGTCCCATATGAATCGTCAGTGTGTCAGTATATCAGACATGTGAAAGCTGGTCAGCCAATCCTTGACTATTGTCTTGGGGCGGTGGTCCGGTGGAAAGATGCCGGGTTGCTGATGCTATGCGGAGTTGCAGAATGGCGGTTCGATCCCCCGACTGGGAGATGGTGATCAACAAATTAAACTAATGGGTGCATGACTGTCGGCTAAGTTAGCTCATGGAAATTGAAGCCGCACGTTGCCAGTGCGTCAATAAAATAAAAAGAACTTATACTGCCAGAGCCGTGCTGGAGTCAGAGTACAATAGGCGTGAAAGCCTAGGATTGAATTGTGGCAGGTGCATCCACAGATAGTCCCATATGAATCGTCAGTGTGTCAGTATATCAGCCATGTGAAAGCTGGTCGGCCAATCCTTGACTATTGTCTTGGGGCGGAGGTCCATTGGAAAGATGCCTGGTTGCTGATGCTATGCGGAGTTGCAGAATGGCGGTTCGATCCCCCGACTGGGAGATGGTGATCAACAAATTAAACTAATGGGTGCATGACTGTCGGCTAAGTTAGCCCATGGAAATTTAAGCCGCACGTTGCCAGTGCGTCAATAAAATAAAAAGAACTTATACTGCCAGAGCCGTGCTGGAGTCAGAGTACAATAGGCGTAAAAGCCTAGGATTGAATTGTGGCAGGTGCATCCACAGATAGTCCCATATGAATTGTCAGTGTGTCAGTATATCAGACATGTGAAAGCTGGTCGGCCAATCCTTGACTATTGTCTTGGGGCGGTGGTCCAGTGGAAAGATGCCTGGTTGCTGATGCTATGCGGAGTTGCAGAATGGCGGTTCGATCCCCCGACTGGGAGATGGTGATCAACAAATTAAACTAATGGGTGCATGACTGTCGGCTAAGTTAGCCCATGGAAATTGAAGCCGCACGTTGCCAGTGCGTCAATAAAATAAAAAGAACTTATACTGCCAGAGCCGTGCTGGAGTCAGAGTACAATAGGCGTAAAAGCCTAGGATTGAATTGTGGCAGGTGCATCCACAGATAGTCCCATATGAATCGTCAGTGTGTCAGTATATCAGACATGTGAAAGCTGGTCAGCCAATCCTTGACTATTGTCTTGGGGCGGTGGTCCGGTGGAAAGATGCCTGGTTGCTGATGCTATGCGGAGTTGCAGAATGGCGGTTCGATCCCCCGACTGGGAGATGGTGATCAACAAATTAAACTAATGGGTGCATGACTGTCGGCTAAGTTAGCACATGGAAATTGAAGCCGCACGTTGCCAGTGCGTCAATAAAATAAAAATACATATACTGCCAGAGCCGTGCTGGAGTCAGAGTACAATAGGCGTAAAAGCCCAGGATTGAATTGTGGCAGGTGCATCCACAGATAGTCCCATATGAATCGTCAGTGTGTCAGTATATCAGACATGTGAAAGCTGGTCGGCCAATCCTTGACTATTGTCTTGGGGCGGAGGTCCATTGGAAAGATGCCTGGTTGCTGATGCTATGCGGAGTTGCAGAATGGCGGTTCGATCCCCCGACTGGGAGATGGTGATCAACAAATTAAACTAATGGGTGCATGACTGTCGGCTAAGTTAGCCCATGGAAATTGAAGCCGCACGTTGCCAGTGCGTCAATAAAATAAAAAGAACTTATACTGCCAGAGCCGTGCTGGAGTCAGAGTACAATAGGCGTGAAAGCCTAGGATTGAATTGTGGCAGGTGCATCCACAGATAGTCCCATATGAATCGTTAGTGTGTCAGTATATCAGACATGTGAAAGCTGGTCGGCCAATCCTTGACTATTGTCTTGGCGCGGTGGTCCAGTGGAAAGATGCCTGGGTGCTGATGCTATGCGGAGTTGCAGAATGGCGGTTCGATCCCCCGACTGGGAGATGGTGATCAACAAATTAAACTAATGGGTGCATGACTGTCGGCTAAGTTAGCACATTGAAATTGAATCCGCACGTTGCCAGTGCGTCAATAAAATAAAAATACATATACTGCCAGAACCGTGCTGGAGTCAGAGTACAATAGGCGTAAAAGCCTAGGATTGAATTGTGGCAGGTGCATCCACAGATAGTCCCATATGAATCGTCACTGTGTCAGTATATCAGACATGTGAAAGCTGGTCGGCCAATCCTTGACTATTGTCTTGGGGCGGTGGTCCAGTGGAAAGATGCCTGGTTGCTGATGCTATGCGGAGTTGCAGAATGGCAGTTCGATCCCCCGACTGGGAGATGATGAACAACAAATTAAACTAATGGGTGCATGACTGTTGGCTAAGTTAGCACATGGAAATTGAAGCCGCACGTTTCCAGTGCGTCAATAAAATAAAAATACATATACTGCCAGCGCCGTGCTGGAGTCAGAGTACAATAGGCGTAAAAGCCTAGGATTGAATTGTGGCAGGTGCATCCACAGATAGTCCCATATGAATCGTCAGTATGTCTGTATATCAGACATGTGAAAGCTGGTCAGCCAATCCTTGACTATTGTCTTGGGGCAGTGGTCCAGTGGAAAGATGCCCGGTTGCTGATGCTATGCGGAGTTGCAGAATGGCGGTTCGATCCCCCGACTGGGAGATGGTGATCAACAAATTAAACTAATGGGTGCATGACTGTCGGCTAAGTTAGCACATGGAAATTGAAGCCACACGTTGCCAGTGCGTCAATAAAATAAAAATACATATACTGCCAGAGCCGTGCTGGAGTCAGAGTACAATAGGCGTAAAAGCCTAGGATTGAATTGTGGCAGGTGCATCCACAGATAGTCCCATATGAATCGTCAGTGTGTCAGTATATCAGACATGTGAAAGCTGGTCGGCCAATCCTTGACTATTGTCTTGGGGCGGTGGTCCAGTGGAAAGATGCCTGGTTGCTGATGCTATGCGGAGTTGCAGAATGGCGGTTCGATCCCCCGACTGGGAGATGGTGATCAACAAATTAAACTAATGGGTGCATGACTGTCGGCTAAGTTAGCGCATGGAGATTGAAGCCGCACGTTGCCAGTGCGTCAATAAAATAAAAATACATATACTGCCAGAGCCGTGCTGGAGTCAGAGTACAATAGGCGTAAAAGCCTAGCATTGAATTGTGGCAGGTGCATCCACAGATAGTCCCATATGAATCGTCAGTGTGTCTGTATATCAGACATGTGAAAGCTGGTCAGCCAATTCTTGACTATTGTCTTGGGGCGGTGGTCCAGTGGAAAGATGCCGGGTTGCTGATGCTATGCGGAGTTGCAGAATGGCGGTTCGATCCCCCGACTGGGAGATGGTGATCAACAAATTAAACTAATGGGTGCATGACTGTCGGCTAAGTTAGCGCATGGAAATTGAAGCTGCACATTGCCAGTGCGTCAATAAAATAAAAATACATATACTGCCAGAGCTGTGCTGGAGTCAGAGTACAATAGGCGTAAAAGCCTAGGATTGAATTGTGGCAGGTGCATCCACAGATAGTCCCATATGAATCGTCAGTGTGTCAGTATATCCGACATGTGAAAGCTGGTCGGCCAATCCTTGACTATTGTCTTGGGGCGGTGGTCCAGTGGAAAGATGCCTGGTTGCTGATGCTATGCGGAGTTGCAGAATGGCGGTTCGATCCCCCGACTGGGAGATGGTGATCAACAAATTAAACTAATGGGTGCATGACTGTCGGCTAAGTTAGCACATTGAAATTGAAGCCGCACGTTGCCAGTGCGTCAATAAAATAAAAATACATATACTGCCAGAACCGTGCTGGAGTCAGAGTACAATAGGCGTAAAAGCCTAGGATTGAATTGTGGCAGGTGCATCCACAGATAGTCCCATATGAATCGTCAGTGTGTCAGTATATCAGACATGTGAAAGCTGGTCGGCCAATCCTTGACTATTGTCTTGGGGCGGAGGTCCATTGGAAAGATGCCTGGTTGCTGATGCTATGCGGAGTTGCAGAATGGCGGTTCGAACCTCCGACTGGGGAGATGATGATCAACAAATTAAAGTAATGGGTGCATGACTGTTGGCTAAGTTAGCACATGGAAATTGAAGCCGCACGTTGCCAGTGCGTCAATAAAATAAAAATACATATACTGCCAGCGCCGTGCTGGAGTCAGAGTACAATAGGCGTAAAAGCCTAGCATTGAATTGTGGCAGGTGCATCCACAGATAGTCCCATATGAATCGTCAGTGTGTCTGTATATCAGACATGTGAAAGCTGGTCGGCCAATCCTTGACTATTGTCTTGGGGCGGTGGTCCAGTGGAAAGATGCCTGGTTGCTGATGCTATGCGGAGTTGCAGAATGGCGGTTCGATCCCCCAACTGGGAGATGGTGATCAACAAATTAAACTAATGGGTGCATGACTGTCGGCTAAGTTAGCGCATGGAAATTGAAGCTGCACGTTGCCAATGCGTCAATAAAATAAAAATACATATACTGCCAGAACCGTGCTGGAGTCAGAGTACAATAGGCGTAAAAGCCTAGGATTGAATTGTGGCAGGTGCATCCACAGATAGTCCCATATGAATCGTCAGTGTGTCAGTATATCAGACATGTGAAAGCTGGTCGGCCAATCCTTGACTATTGTCTTGGGGCGGAGGTCCATTGGAAAGATGCCTGGTTGCTGATGCTATGCGGAGTTGCAGAATGGCGGTTCGAACCTCCGACTGGGGAGATGATGATCAACAAATTAAAGTAATGGGTGCATGACTGTTGGCTAAGTTAGCACATGGAAATTGAAGCCGCACGTTGCCAGTGCGTCAATAAAATAAAAATACATATACTGCCAGCGCCGTGCTGGAGTCAGAGTACAATAGGCGTAAAAGCCTAGCATTGAATTGTGGCAGGTGCATCCACAGATAGTCCCATATGAATCGTCAGTGTGTCTGTATATCAGACATGTGAAAGCTGGTCGGCCAATCCTTGACTATTGTCTTGGGGCGGTGGTCCAGTGGAAAGATGCCTGGTTGCTGATGCTATGCGGAGTTGCAGAATGGCGGTTCGATCCCCCTACTGGGAGATGGTGATCAACAAATTAAACTAATGGGTGCATGACTGTCGGCTAAGTTAGCGCATGGAAATTGAAGCTGCACGTTGCCAATGCGTCAATAAAATAAAAATACATGTACTGCCAGAGCTGTGCTGGAGTCAGAGTACAATAGGCGTAAAAGCCTAGGATTGAATTGTGGCAGGTGCATCCACAGATAGTCCCATATGAATCGTCAGTGTGTCAGTATATCCGACATGTGAAAGCTGGTCGGCCAATCCTTGACTATTGTCTTGGGGCGGTGGTCCAGTGGAAAGATGCCTGGTTGCTGATGCTATGCGGAGTTGCAGAATGGCGGTTCGATCCCCCGACTGGGAGATGGTGATCAACAAATTAAACTAATGGGTGCATGACTGTCGGCTAAGTTTGCACATTGAAATTGAAGCCACACGTTGCCAGTGCGTCAATAAAATAAAAATACATATACTGCCAGAGCCGTGCTGGAGTCAGAGTACAATAGGCATAAAAGCCTAGGATTGAATTGTGGCAGGTGCATCCACAGATAGTCCCATATGAATTGTCAGTGTGTCAGTATATCAGACATGTGAAAGCTGGTCGGCCAATCCTTGACTATTGTCTTGGGGCGGTGGTCCAGTGGAAAGATGCCTGGTTGCTGATGCTATGCGGAGTTGCAGAATGGCGGTTCGATCCCCCGACTGGGAGATGATGATCAACAAATTAAACTAATGGGTGCATGACTGTTGGCTAAGTTAGCGCATGGAGATTGAAGCCGCACGTTGCCAGTGCGTCAATAAAATAAAAATACATATACTGCCAGAGCCGTGCTGGAGTCAGAGTACAATAGGCGTAAAAGCCTAGCATTGAATTGTGGCAGGTGCATCCACAGATAGTCCCATATGAATCGTCAGTGTGTCTGTATATCAGACATGTGAAAGCTGGTCAGCCAATTCTTGACTATTGTCTTGGGGCGGTGGTCCAGTGGAAAGATGCCGGGTTGCTGATGCTATGCGGAGTTGCAGAATGGCGGTTCGATCCCCCGACTGGGAGATGGTGATCAACAAATTAAACTAATGGGTGCATGACTGTCGGCTAAGTTAGCGCATGGAAATTGAAGCTGCACATTGCCAGTGCGTCAATAAAATAAAAATACATATACTGCCAGAGCTGTGCTGGAGTCAGAGTACAATAGGCGTAAAAGCCTAGGATTGAATTGTGGCAGGTGCATCCACAGATAGTCCCATATGAATCGTCAGTGTGTCAGTATATCCGACATGTGAAAGCTGGTCGGCCAATCCTTGACTATTGTCTTGGGGCGGTGGTCCAGTGGAAAGATGCCTGGTTGCTGATGCTATGCGGAGTTGCAGAATGGCGGTTCGATCCCCCGACTGGGAGATGGTGATCAACAAATTAAACTAATGGGTGCATGACTGTCGGCTAAGTTAGCACATTGAAATTGAAGCCGCACGTTGCCAGTGCGTCAATAAAATAAAAATACATATACTGCCAGAACCGTGCTGGAGTCAGAGTACAATAGGCGTAAAAGCCTAGGATTGAATTGTGGCAGGTGCATCCACAGATAGTCCCATATGAATCGTCAGTGTGTCAGTATATCAGACATGTGAAAGCTGGTCGGCCAATCCTTGACTATTGTCTTGGGGCGGAGGTCCATTGGAAAGATGCCTGGTTGCTGATGCTATGCGGAGTTGCAGAATGGCGGTTCGAACCTCCGACTGGGGAGATGATGATCAACAAATTAAAGTAATGGGTGCATGACTGTTGGCTAAGTTAGCACATGGAAATTGAAGCCGCACGTTGCCAGTGCGTCAATAAAATAAAAATACATATACTGCCAGCGCCGTGCTGGAGTCAGAGTACAATAGGCGTAAAAGCCTAGCATTGAATTGTGGCAGGTGCATCCACAGATAGTCCCATATGAATCGTCAGTGTGTCTGTATATCAGACATGTGAAAGCTGGTCGGCCAATCCTTGACTATTGTCTTGGGGCGGTGGTCCAGTGGAAAGATGCCTGGTTGCTGATGCTATGCGGAGTTGCAGAATGGCGGTTCGATCCCCCAACTGGGAGATGGTGATCAACAAATTAAACTAATGGGTGCATGACTGTCGGCTAAGTTAGCGCATGGAAATTGAAGCTGCACGTTGCCAATGCGTCAATAAAATAAAAATACATATACTGCCAGAACCGTGCTGGAGTCAGAGTACAATAGGCGTAAAAGCCTAGGATTGAATTGTGGCAGGTGCATCCACAGATAGTCCCATATGAATCGTCAGTGTGTCAGTATATCAGACATGTGAAAGCTGGTCGGCCAATCCTTGACTATTGTCTTGGGGCGGAGGTCCATTGGAAAGATGCCTGGTTGCTGATGCTATGCGGAGTTGCAGAATGGCGGTTCGAACCTCCGACTGGGGAGATGATGATCAACAAATTAAAGTAATGGGTGCATGACTGTTGGCTAAGTTAGCACATGGAAATTGAAGCCGCACGTTGCCAGTGCGTCAATAAAATAAAAATACATATACTGCCAGCGCCGTGCTGGAGTCAGAGTACAATAGGCGTAAAAGCCTAGCATTGAATTGTGGCAGGTGCATCCACAGATAGTCCCATATGAATCGTCAGTGTGTCTGTATATCAGACATGTGAAAGCTGGTCGGCCAATCCTTGACTATTGTCTTGGGGCGGTGGTCCAGTGGAAAGATGCCTGGTTGCTGATGCTATGCGGAGTTGCAGAATGGCGGTTCGATCCCCCTACTGGGAGATGGTGATCAACAAATTAAACTAATGGGTGCATGACTGTCGGCTAAGTTAGCGCATGGAAATTGAAGCTGCACGTTGCCAGTGCGTCAATAAAATAAAAATACATATACTGCCAGAGCCGTGCTGGAGTCAGAGTACAATAGGCATAAAAGCCTAGGATTGAATTGTGGCAGGTGCATCCACAGATAGTCCCATATGAATTGTCAGTGTGTCAGTATATCAGACATGTGAAAGCTGGTCGGCCAATCCTTGACTATTGTCTTGGGGCGGTGGTCCAGTGGAAAGATGCCTGGTTGCTGATGCTATGCGGAGTTGCAGAATGGCGGTTCGATCCCCCGACTGGGAGATGATGATCAACAAATTAAACTAATGGGTGCATGACTGTTGGCTAAGTTAGCACATGGAAATTGAAGCCGCACTTTGCCAGTGCGTCAAAAAAATAAAAATGCATATACTGCCAGCGCCGTGCTGGAGTCAGACTACAATAGGCGTAAAAGCCTAGGATTGAATTGTGGCAGGTGCATCCACAGATAGTCCCATATGAATCGTCAGTGTGTCAGTATATCAGACATGTGAAAGCTGGTCGGCCAATCCTTGACTATTGTCTTGGGGCGGTGGTCCAGTGGAAAGATGCCTGGTTGCTGATGCTATGCGGAGTTGCAGAATGGCGGTTCGATCCCCCGACTGGGAGATGGTGATCAACAAATTAAACTAATGGGTGCATGACTGTCGGCTAAGTTAGCCCATGGAAATTTAAGCCGCACGTTGCCAGTGCGTCAATAAAATAAAAAGAACTTATACTGCCAGAGCCGTGCTGGAGTCAGAGTACAATAGGCGTAAAAGCCTAGGATTGAATTGTGGCAGGTGCATCCACAGATAGTCCCATATGAATCGTCAGTGTGTCAGTATATCAGACATGTGAAAGCTGGTCGGCCAATCCTTGACTATTGTCTTGGGGCGGTGGTCCAGTGGAAAGATGCCTGGTTGCTGATGCTATGCGGAGTTGCAGAATGGCGGTTCGATCCCCCGACTGGGAGATGGTGATCAACAAATTAAACTAATGGGTGCATGACTGTCGGCTAAGTTAGCACATTGAAATTGAAGCCGCACGTTGCCAGTGCGTCAATAAAATAAAAATACATATACTGCCAGAGCCGTGCTGGAGTCAGAGTACAATAGGCGTAAAAGCCTAGCATTGAATTGTGGCAGGTGCATCCACAGATAGTCCCATATGAATCGTCAGTGTGTCTGTATATCAGACATGTGAAAGCTGGTCAGCCAATTCTTGACTATTGTCTTGGGGCGGTGGTCCAGTGGAAAGATGCCGGGTTGCTGATGCTATGCGGAGTTGCAGAATGGCGGTTCGATCCCCCGACTGGGAGATGGTGATCAACAAATTAAACTAATGGGTGCATGACTGTCGGCTAAGTTAGCGCATGGAAATTGAAGCTGCACATTGCCAGTGCGTCAATAAAATAAAAATACATATACTGCCAGAGCTGTGCTGGAGTCAGAGTACAATAGGCGTAAAAGCCTAGGATTGAATTGTGGCAGGTGCATCCACAGATAGTCCCATATGAATCGTCAGTGTGTCAGTATATCAGACATGTGAAAGCTGGTCGGCCAATCCTTGACTATTGTCTTGGGGCGGAGGTCCATTGGAAAGATGCCTGGTTGCTGATGCTATGCGGAGTTGCAGAATGGCGGTTCGATCCCCCGACTGGGAGATGGTGATCAACAAATTAAACTAATGGGTGCATGACTGTCGGCTAAGTTAGCACATTGAAATTGAAGCCGCACGTTGCCAGTGCGTCAATAAAATAAAAATACATATACTGCCAGAGCCGTGCTGGAGTCAGAGTACAATAGGCGTGAAAGCCTAGGATTGAATTGTGGCAGGTGCATCCACAGATAGTCCCATATGAATCGTCAGTGTGTCAGTATATCAGACATGTGAAAGCTGGTCGGCCAATCCTTGACTATTGTCTTGGGGCGGAGGTCCATTGGAAAGATGCCTGGTTGCTGATGCTATGCGGAGTTGCAGAATGGCGGTTCGATCCCCCGACTGGGAGATGGTGATCAACAAATTAAACTAATGGGTGCATGACTGTCGGCTAAGTTAGCCCATGGAAATTTAAGCCGCACGTTGCCAGTGCGTCAATAAAATAAAAAGAACTTATTCTGCCAGAGCCGTGCTGGAGTCAGAGTACAATAGGCGTAAAAGCCTAGCATTGAATTGTGGCAGGTGCATCCACAGATAGTCCCATATGAATCGTCAGTGTGTCTGTATATCAGACATGTGAAAGCTGGTCGGCCAATCCTTGACTATTGTCTTGGGGCGGTGGTCCAGTGGAAAGATGCCTGGTTGCTGATGCTATGCGGAGTTGCAGAATGGCGGTTCGATTCCCCGACTGGGAGATGGTGATCAACAAATTAAACTAATGGGTGCATGACTGTCGGCTAAGTTAGCGCATGGAAATTGAAGCTGCACGTTGCCAGTGCGTCAATAAAATAAAAATACATATACTGCCAGAACCGTGCTGGAGTCAGAGTACAATAGGCGTAAAAGCCTAGGATTGAATTGTGGCAGGTGCATCCACAGATAGTCCCATATGAATCGTCAGTGTGTCAGTATATCAGACATGTGAAAGCTGGTCGGCCAATCCTTGACTATTGTCTTGGGGCGGTGGTCCAGTGGAAAGATGCCTGGTTGCTGATGCTATGCGGAGTTGCAGAATGGCGGTTCGATCCCCCGACTGGGAGATGGTGATCAACAAATTAAACTAATGGGTGCATGACTGTCGGCTAAGTTAGCGCATGGAGATTGAAGCCGCACGTTGCCAGTGCGTCAATAAAATAAAAATACATATACTGCCAGAGCCGTGCTGGAGTCAGAGTACAATAGGCGTAAAAGCCTAGCATTGAATTGTGGCAGGTGCATCCACAGATAGTCCCATATGAATCGTCAGTGTGTCTGTATATCAGACATGTGAAAGCTGGTCGGCCAATCCTTGACTATTGTCTTGGGGCGGTGGTCCAGTGGAAAGATGCCTGGTTGCTGATGCTATGCGGAGTTGCAGAATGGCGGTTCGATCCCCCTACTGGGAGATGGTGATCAACAAATTAAACTAATGGGTGCATGACTGTCGGCTAAGTTAGCGCATGGAAATTGAAGCTGCACATTGCCAGTGCGTCAATAAAATAAAAATACATATACTGCCAGAGCTGTGCTGGAGTCAGAGTACAATAGGCGTAAAAGCCTAGGATTGAATTGTGGCAGGTGCATCCACAGATAGTCCCATATGAATCGTCAGTGTGTCAGTATATCCGACATGTGAAAGCTGGTCGGCCAATCCTTGACTATTGTCTTGGGGCGGTGGTCCAGTGGAAAGATGCCTGGTTGCTGATGCTATGCGGAGTTGCAGAATGGCGGTTCGATCCCCCGACTGGGAGATGATGATCAACAAATTAAACTAATGGGTGCATGACTGTTGGCTAAGTTAGCACATGGAAATTGAAGCCGCACTTTGCCAGTGCGTCAAAAAAATAAAAATGCATATACTGCCAGCGCCGTGCTGGAGTCAGACTACAATAGGCGTAAAAGCCTAGGATTGAATTGTGGCAGGTGCATCCACAGATAGTCCCATATGAATCGTCAGTGTGTCAGTATATCAGACATGTGAAAGCTGGTCGGCCAATCCTTGACTATTGTCTTGGGGCGGTGGTCCAGTGGAAAGATGCCTGGTTGCTGATGCTATGCGGAGTTGCAGAATGGCGGTTCGATCCCCCGACTGGGAGATGGTGATCAACAAATTAAACTAATGGGTGCATGACTGTCGGCTAAGTTAGCCCATGGAAATTTAAGCCGCACGTTGCCAGTGCGTCAATAAAATAAAAAGAACTTATACTGCCAGAGCCGTGCTGGAGTCAGAGTACAATAGGCGTAAAAGCCTAGGATTGAATTGTGGCAGGTGCATCCACAGATAGTCCCATATGAATCGTCAGTGTGTCAGTATATCAGACATGTGAAAGCTGGTCGGCCAATCCTTGACTATTGTCTTGGGGCGGTGGTCCAGTGGAAAGATGCCTGGTTGCTGATGCTATGCGGAGTTGCAGAATGGCGGTTCGATCCCCCGACTGGGAGATGGTGATCAACAAATTAAACTAATGGGTGCATGACTGTCGGCTAAGTTAGCACATTGAAATTGAAGCCACACGTTGCCAGTGCGTCAATAAAATAAAAATACATATACTGCCAGAGCCGTGCTGGAGTCAGAGTACAATAGGCATAAAAGCCTAGGATTGAATTGTGGCAGGTGCATCCACAGATAGTCCCATATGAATTGTCAGTGTGTCAGTATATCAGACATGTGAAAGCTGGTCAGCCAATCCTTGACTATTGTCTTGGGGCGGTGGTCCAGTGGAAAGATGCCGGGTTGCTGATGCTATGCGGAGTTGCAGAATGGCGGTTCGATCCCCCGACTGGGAGATGGTGATCAACAAATTAAACTAATGGGTGCATGACTGTCGGCTAAGTTAGCACATGGAAATTGAAGCCGCACGTTGCCAGTGCGTCAATAAAATAAAAATACATATACTGCCAGAGCCGTGCTGGAGTCAGAGTACAATAGGCGTAAAAGCCCAGGATTGAATTGTGGCAGGTGCATCCACAGATAGTCCCATATGAATCGTCAGTGTGTCAGTATATCAGACATGTGAAAGCTGGTCGGCCAATCCTTGACTATTGTCTTGGGGCGGAGGTCCATTGGAAAGATGCCTGGTTGCTGATGCTATGCGGAGTTGCAGAATGGCGGTTCGATCCCCCGACTGGGAGATGGTGATCAACAAATTAAACTAATGGGTGCATGACTGTCGGCTAAGTTAGCCCATGGAAATTTAAGCCGCACGTTGCCAGTGCGTCAATAAAATAAAAAGAACTTATACTGCCAGAGCCGTGCTGGAGTCAGAGTACAATAGGCGTGAAAGCCTAGGATTGAATTGTGGCAGGTGCATCCACAGATAGTCCCATATGAATCGTCAGTGTGTCAGTATATCAGACATGTGAAAGCTGGTCGGCCAATCCTTGACTATTGTCTTGGGGCGGAGGTCCATTGGAAAGATGCCTGGTTGCTGATGCTATGCGGAGTTGCAGAATGGCGGTTCGATCCCCCGACTGGGAGATGGTGATCAACAAATTAAACTAATGGGTGCATGACTGTCGGCTAAGTTAGCCCATGGAAATTTAAGCCGCACGTTGCCAGTGCGTCAATAAAATAAAAAGAACTTATTCTGCCAGAGCCGTGCTGGAGTCAGAGTACAATAGGCGTAAAAGCCTAGGATTGAATTGTGGCAGGTGCATCCACAGATAGTCCCATATGAATCGTCAGTGTGTCAGTATATCAGACATGTGAAAGCTGGTCGGCCAATCCTTGACTATTGTCTTGGGGCGGTGGTCCAGTGGAAAGATGCCTGGTTGCTGATGCTATGCGGAGTTGCAGAATGGCGGTTCGATTCCCCGACTGGGAGATGGTGATCAACAAATTAAACTAATGGGTGCATGACTGTCGGCTAAGTTAGCACATTGAAATTGAAGCCACACGTTGCCAGTGCGTCAATAAAATAAAAATACATATACTGCCAGAGCCGTGCTGGAGTCAGAGTACAATAGGCATAAAAGCCTAGGATTGAATTGTGGCAGGTGCATCCACAGATAGTCCCATATGAATTGTCAGTGTGTCAGTATATCAGACATGTGAAAGCTGGTCGGCCAATCCTTGACTATTGTCTTGGGGCGGTGGTCCAGTGGAAAGATGCCTGGTTGCTGATGCTATGCGGAGTTGCAGAATGGCGGTTCGATCCCCCGACTGGGAGATGGTGATCAACAAATTAAACTAATGGGTGCATGACTGTCGG
The DNA here is from genome assembly GCA_034401795.1 of Chaetoderma sp. LZ-2023a. Lineage (NCBI taxonomy): Eukaryota > Metazoa > Mollusca > Caudofoveata > Chaetodermatida > Chaetodermatidae > Chaetoderma > Chaetoderma sp. LZ-2023a. Next base: position 125,877,228 of record CM067359.1, read on the forward strand.
CTAAGTTAGCGCATGGAGATTGAAGCCGCACGTTGCCAGTGCGTCAATAAAATAAAAATACATATACTGCCAGAGCCGTGCTGGAGTCAGAGTACAATAGGCGTAAAAGCCTAGCATTGAATTGTGGCAGGTGCATCCACAGATAGTCCCATATGAATCGTCAGTGTGTCTGTATATCAGACATGTGAAAGCTGGTCAGCCAATTCTTAACTATTGTCTTGGGGCGGTGGTCCAGTGGAAAGATGCCGGGTTGCTGATGCTATGCGGAGTTGCAGAATGGCGGTTCGATCCCCCGACTGGGAGATGGTGATCAACAAATTAAACTAATGGGTGCATGACTGTCGGCTAAGTTAGCGCATGGAAATTGAAGCTGCACATTGCCAGTGCGTCAATAAAATAAAAATACATATACTGCCAGAGCTGTGCTGGAGTCAGAGTACAATAGGCGTAAAAGCCTAGGATTGAATTGTGGCAGGTGCATCCACAGATAGTCCCATATGAATCGTCAGTGTGTCAGTATATCCGACATGTGAAAGCTGGTCGGCCAATCCTTGACTATTGTCTTGGGGCGGTGGTCCAGTGGAAAGATGCCTGGTTGCTGATGCTATGCGGAGTTGCAGAATGGCGGTTCGATCCCCCGACTGGGAGATGGTGATCAACAAATTAAACTAATGGGTGCATGACTGTCGGCTAAGTTAGCACATTGAAATTGAAGCCGCACGTTGCCAGTGCGTCAATAAAATAAAAATACATATACTGCCAGAACCGTGCTGGAGTCAGAGTACAATAGGCGTAAAAGCCTAGGATTGAATTGTGGCAGGTGCATCCACAGATAGTCCCATATGAATCGTCAGTGTGTCAGTATATCAGACATGTGAAAGCTGGTCGGCCAATCCTTGACTATTGTCTTGGGGCGGAGGTCCATTGGAAAGATGCCTGGTTGCTGATGCTATGCGGAGTTGCAGAATGGCGGTTCGAACCTCCGACTGGGGAGATGATGATCAACAAATTAAAGTAATGGGTGCATGACTGTTGGCTAAGTTAGCACATGGAAATTGAAGCCGCACGTTGCCAGTGCGTCAATAAAATAAAAATACATATACTGCCAGCGCCGTGCTGGAGTCAGAGTACAATAGGCGTAAAAGCCTAGCATTGAATTGTGGCAGGTGCATCCACAGATAGTCCCATATGAATCGTCAGTGTGTCTGTATATCAGACATGTGAAAGCTGGTCGGCCAATCCTTGACTATTGTCTTGGGGCGGTGGTCCAGTGGAAAGATGCCTGGTTGCTGATGCTATGCGGAGTTGCAGAATGGCGGTTCGATCCCCCAACTGGGAGATGGTGATCAACAAATTAAACTAATGGGTGCATGACTGTCGGCTAAGTTAGCGCATGGAAATTGAAGCTGCACGTTGCCAATGCGTCAATAAAATAAAAATACATGTACTGCCAGAGCTGTGCTGGAGTCAGAGTACAATAGGCGTAAAAGCCTAGGATTGAATTGTGGCAGGTGCATCCACAGATAGTCCCATATGAATCGTCAGTGTGTCAGTATATCCGACATGTGAAAGCTGGTCGGCCAATCCTTGACTATTGTCTTGGGGCGGTGGTCCAGTGGAAAGATGCCTGGTTGCTGATGCTATGCGGAGTTGCAGAATGGCGGTTCGATCCCCCGACTGGGAGATGGTGATCAACAAATTAAACTAATGGGTGCATGACTGTCGGCTAAGTTAGCACATTGAAATTGAAGCCGCACGTTGCCAGTGTGTCAATAAAATAAAAATACATATACTGCCAGAGCCGTGCTGGAGTCAGAGTACAATAGGCGTAAAAGCCTAGGATTGAATTGTGGCAGGTGCATCCACATATAGTCCCATATGAATCGTCAGTGTGTCAGTATATCAGACATGTGAAAGCTGGTCGGCCAATCCTTGACTATTGTCTTGGGGCGGAGGTCCAGTGGAAAGATGCCTGGTTGCTGATGCTATGCGGAGTTGCAGAATGGCGGTTCGATCCCCCGACTGGGAGATGATGATCAACAAATTAAACTAATGGGTGCATGACTGTTGGCTAAGTTAGCACATGGAAATTGAAGCCGCACGTTGCCAGTGCGTCAATAAAATAAAAATACATATACTGCCAGCGCCGTGCTGGAGTCAGAGTACAATAGGCGTAAAAGCCTAGGATTGAATTGTGGCAGGTGCATCCACAGATAGTCCCATATGAATCGTCAGTGTGTCAGTATATCAGACATGTGAAAGCTGGTCAGCCAATCTTTGACTATTGTCTTGGGGCGGTGGTCCAGTGGAAAGATGCCGGGTTGCTGATGCCATGCGTAGTTGCAGAATGGCGGTTCGATCCCCCGACTGGGAGATGGTGATCAACAAATTAAACTAATGGGTGCATGACTGTCGGCTAAGTTAGCACATGGAAATTGAAGCCGCACGTTGCCAGTGCGTCAATAAAATAAAAATACATATACTGCAAGAGCCGTGCTGGAGTCAGAGTACAATAGGCGTAAAAGCCTAGGATTGAATTGTGGCAGGTGCATCCACAGATAGTCCCATATGAATCGTCAGTGTGTCAGTATATCCGACATGTGAAAGCTGGTCGGCCAATCCTTGACTATTGTCTTGTGGCGGTGGTCCAGTGGAAAGATGCCTGGTTGCTGATGCTATGCGGAGTTGCAGAATGGCGGTTCGATCCCCCGACTGGGAGATGGTGATCAACAAATTAAACTAATGGGTGCATGACTGTCGGCTAAGTTAGTGCATTGAAATTGAAGCCGCACGTTGCCAGTGCGTCAATAAAATAAAAATACATATACTGCCAGAACCGTGCTGGAGTCAGAGTACAATAGGCGTAAAAGCCTAGGATTGAATTGTGGCAGGTGCATCCACAGATAGTCCCATATGAATCGTCAGTGTGTCAGTATATCAGACATGTGAAAGCTGGTCGGCCAATCCTTGACTATTGTCTTGGGGCGGAGGTCCATTGGAAAGATGCCTGGTTGCTGATGCTATGCGGAGTTGCAGAATGGCGGTTCGAACCTCCGACTGGGGAGATGATGATCAACAAATTAAAGTAATGGGTGCATGACTGTTGGCTAAGTTAGCAAATGGAAATTGAAGCCGCACGTTGCCAGTGCGTCAATAAAATAAAAATACATATACTGCCAGCGCCGTGCTGGAGTCAGAGTACAATAGGCGTAAAAGCCTAGCATTGAATAGTGGCAGGTGCATCCACAGATAGTCCCATATGAATCGTCAGTGTGTCTGTATATCAGACATGTGAAAGCTGGTCGGCCAATCCTTGACTATTGTCTTGGGGCGGTGGTCCAGTGGAAAGATGCCTGGTTGCTGATGCTATGCGGAGTTGCAGAATGGCGGTTCGATCCCCCAACTGGGAGATGGTGATCAACAAATTAAACCAATGGGTGCATGACTGTCGGCTAAGTTAGCGCATGGAAATTGAAGCTGCACGTTGCCAATGCGTCAATAAAATAAAAATACATGTACTGCCAGAGCTGTGCTGGAGTCAGAGTACAATAGGCGTAAAAGCCTAGGATTGAATTGTGGCAGGTGCATCCACAGATAGTCCCATATGAATCGTCAGTGTGTCAGTATATCCGACATGTGAAAGCTGGTCGGCCAATCCTTGACTATTGTCTTGGGGCGGTAGTCCAGTGGAAAGATGCCTGGTTGCTGATGCTATGCGGAGTTGCAGAATGGCGGTTCGATCCCCCGACTGGGAGATGGTGATCAACAAATTAAACTAATGGGTGCATGACTGTCGGCTAAGTTAGCACATTGAAATTGAAGCCGCACGTTGCCAGTGCGTCAATAAAATAAAGATACATATACTGCCAGAGCCGTGCTGGAGTCAGAGTACAATAGGCGTAAAAGCCTAGGATTGAATTGTGGCAGGTGCATCCACAGATAGTCCCATATGAATCGTCAGTGTGTCAGTATATCAGACATGTGAAAGCTGGTCGGCCAATCCTTGACTATTGTCTTGGGGCGGAGGTCCATTGGAAAGATGCCTGGTTGCTGATGCTATGCGGAGTTGCAGAATGGCGGTTCGATCCCCCGACTGGGAGATGATGATCAACAAATTAAACTAATGGGTGCATGACTGTTGGCTAAGTTAGCACATGGAAATTGAAGCCGCACGTTGTCAGTGCGTCAATAAAATAAAAATACATATACTCCCAGCGCCGTGCTGGAGTCAGAGTACAATAGGCGTAAAAGCCTAGGATTGAATTGTGGCAGGTGCATCCACAGATAGTCCCATATGAATCGTCAGTGTGTCAGTATATCAGACATGTGAAAGCTGGTCAGCCAATCTTTGACTATTGTCTTGGGGCGGTGGTCCAGTGGAAAGATGCCGGGTTGCTGATGCCATGCGTAGTTGCAGAATGGCGGTTCGATCCCCCGACTGGGAGATGGTGATCAACAAATTAAACTAATGGGTGCATGACTGTCGGCTAAGTTAGCACATGGAAATTGAAGCCGCACGTTGCCAGTGCGTCAATAAAATAAAAATACATATACTGCAAGAGCCGTGCTGGAGTCAGAGTACAATAGGCGTAAAAGCCTAGGATTGAATTGTGGCAGGTGCATCCACAGATAGTCCCATATGAATCGTCAGTGTGTCAGTATATCCGACATGTGAAAGCTGGTCGGCCAATCCTTGACTATTGTCTTGTGGCGGTGGTCCAGTGGAAAGATGCCTGGTTGCTGATGCTATGCGGAGTTGCAGAATGGCGGTTCGATCCCCCGACTGGGAGATGGTGATCAACAAATTAAACTAATGGGTGCATGACTGTCGGCTAAGTTAGTGCATTGAAATTGAAGTCGCACGTTGCCAGTGCGTCAATAAAATAAAATTACATATACTGCCAGAGCCGTGCTGGAGTCAGAGTACAATAGGCGTAAAAGCCTAGGATTGAATTGTGGCAGGTGCATCCACAGATAGTCCCATATGAATCGTCAGTGTGTCAGTATATCAGACGTGTGAAAGCCGGTCGGCCAATCCTTGACTATTGTCTTGGGGCGGTGGTCCAGTGGAAAGATGCCTGGTTGCTGATGCTATGCGGAGTTGCAGAATGGCGGTTCGATCCCCCGACTGGGAGATGATGATCAACAAATTAAACTAATGGGTGCATGACTGTTGGCTAAGTTAGCACATGGAAATTGAAGCCGCACGTTGCCAGTGCGTCAATAAAATAAAAATACATATACTGCCAGCGCAGTGCTGGAGTCATAGTACAATAGGCGTAAAAGCCTAGGATTGAATTGTGGCAGGTGCATCCACAGATAGTCCCATATGAATCGTCAGTGTGTCTGTATATCAGACATGTGAAAGCTGGTCAGCCAATCCTTGACTATTGTCTTGGGGCAGTGGTCCAGCGGAAAGATGCCTGGTTGCTGATGCTATGCGGAGTTTGAATGGCGGTTCGATCCCCCGACTGGGAGATGGTGATCAACAAATTAAACTAATGGGTGCATGACTGTCGGCTATGTTAGCGCATGGAAATTGAAGCCGCACGTTGCCAGTGCATCAATAAAATAAAAATACATATACTGCCAGAGCCATGCTGGAGTCAGAGTCCTATAGGCGTAAAAGCCTAGGATTGAATTGTGGCAGGTGCATCCACAGATAGTCCCATATGAATCGTCAGTGTGTCAGTATATCAGACATGTGAAAGCTGGTCGGCCAATCCTTGACTATTGTCTTGGGGCGATGGTCCAGTGGAAAGATGCCTTGTTGCTGATGCTATGCGGAGTTGCAGAATGGCGGTTCGATCCCCCGACTGGGAGATGGTGATCAACAAATTAAACTAATGGATGCATGACTGTCGGCTAAGTTAGCACATGGAAATTGAAGCGCACATTGCCAGTGCGTCAATAAAATAAAAATACATATACTGCCAGCGCCGTGCTGGAGTCAGAGTACAATAGGCGTAAAAGCCTAGGATTGAATTGTGGCAGGTGCATCCACAGATAGTCTCATATGAATCGTCAGTGTGTCTGTATATCAGACATGTGAAAGCTGGTCGGCCAATCCTTGACTATTGTCTTGGGGCGGTGGTCCAGTGGAAAGATGCTTGGTTGCTGATGCTATGCGGAGTTGCAGAATGGCGTTCGATCCCCCGACTGGGAGATGGTGATCAACAAATTAAACTAATGGGTGCATGACTGTCGGCTAAGTTAGCACATGGAAATTGAAGCCGCACTGTTGCCAGTACGTCAATAAAATAAAAATACATATACTGCCAGATCCGTGCTGGCGTCAGTGTACAATAGGCGTAAAAGCCTAGGATTGAATTGTGGCAGGTGCATCCACAGATAGTCCCATATGAATTGTCAGTGTGTCAGTATATCAGACATGTGAAAGCAGGTTGGCCAATCCTTGACTATTGTCTGGGGGCGGTGGTCCAGTGGAAAGATGCCTGGTTGCTGATGCTATGCGGAGTTGCAGAACGGCGGTTTGATCCCCCGACTGGGAGATGGTGATCAACAAATTAAACTAATGGGTGCATGACTGTCGGCTAAGTTAGCACATGGAAATTGAAGCCGCACGGTGCCAGTGCATCAATAAAATAAAAATACATATACTGCCAGAGCCGTGCTGAAGTCAGAGTACAATAGGCGTAAAAGCCTAGGATTGAATTGTGGCAGGTGCATCCACAGATAGTCCCATATGAATCGTCAGTGTGTCTGTATATCAGACATGTGAAAGCTGGTCAGCCAATCCTTGACTATTGTCTTGGGGCAGTGGTCCAGCGGAAAGATGCCTGGTTGCTGATGCTATGCGGAGTTTGAATGGCGGTTCGATCCCCCGACTGGGAGATGGTGATCAACAAATTAAACTAATGGGTGCATGACTGTCGGCTATGTTAGCGCATGGAAATTGAAGCCGCACGTTGCCAGTGCATCAATAAAATAAAAATACATATACTGCCAGAGCCATGCTGGAGTCAGAGTCCTATAGGCGTAAAAGCCTAGGATTGAATTGTGGCAGGTGCATCCACAGATAGTCCCATATGAATCGTCAGTGTGTCAGTATATCAGACATGTGAAAGCTGGTCGGCCAATCCTTGACTATTGTCTTGGGGCGATGGTCCAGTGGAAAGATGCCTTGTTGCTGATGCTATGCGGAGTTGCAGAATGGCGGTTCGATCCCCCGACTGGGAGATGGTGATCAACAAATTAAACTAATGGATGCATGACTGTCGGCTAAGTTAGCACATGGAAATTGAAGCGCACATTGCCAGTGCGTCAATAAAATAAAAATACATATACTGCCAGCGCCGTGCTGGAGTCAGAGTACAATAGGCGTAAAAGCCTAGGATTGAATTGTGGCAGGTGCATCCACAGATAGTCTCATATGAATCGTCAGTGTGTCTGTATATCAGACATGTGAAAGCTGGTCGGCCAATCCTTGACTATTGTCTTGGGGCGGTGGTCCAGTGGAAAGATGCTTGGTTGCTGATGCTATGCGGAGTTGCAGAATGGCGTTCGATCCCCCGACTGGGAGATGGTGATCAACAAATTAAACTAATGGGTGCATGACTGTCGGCTAAGTTAGCACATGGAAATTGAAGCCGCACGGTGCCAGTGCATCAATAAAATAAAAATACATATACTGCCAGAGCCGTGCTGAAGTCAGAGTACAATAGGCGTAAAAGCCTAGGATTGAATTGTGGCAGGTGCATCCACATATAGTCCCATATGAATCGTCAGTGTGTCAGTATATCCGACATGTGAAAGCTGGTCGGCCAATCCTTGACTATTGTCTTGGGGCGGTGGTCCAGTGGAAAGATGCCTGGTTGCTGATGCTATGCGGAGTTGCAGAATGGCGGTTCGATCCCCCGACTGGGAGATGGTGATCTACAAATTAAACTAATGGGTGCATGACTGTCGGCTAAGTTAGCACATGGAAATTGAAGCCGCACGTTGCCAGTGCGTCAATAAAATAAAAATACATATACTGCCAGAGCCGTGCTGGAGTCAGAGTACAATAGGCGTAAAAGCCTAGGATTGAATTGTGGCAGGTGCATCCACAGATAGTCCCATATGAATCGTCAGCGTGTCAGTATATCAGACATGTGAAAGCTGGTCGGCCAATCCTTGACTATTGTCTAGGGGCGGAGGTCCAGTGGAAAGATGCCTGGTTGCTGATGCTATGCGGAGTTGCAGAATGGCGGTTCGATCCCCCGACTGGGAGATGATGATCAACAAATTAAACTAATGGGTGCATGACTGTCGGCTAAGTTAGCACATGGAAATTGAAGCCGCACGTTGCCAGTGCTTCAATAAAATAAAAATACATATACTGCCAGCGCAGTGCTGGAGTCAGAGTACAATAGGCGTAAAAGCCTAGGATTGAATTGTGGCAGGTGCATCCACAGATAGTCCCATATGAATCGTCAGTGTGTCTGTATATCAGACATGTGAAAGCTGGTCAGCCAATCCTTGACTATTGTCTTGGGGCAGTGGTCCAGCGGAAAGATGCCTGGTTGCTGATGCTATGCGGAGTTGCAGAATGGCATTCGATCCCCCGACTGGGAGATGGTGATCAACAAATTAGACTAATGGGTGCATGACTGTCGGCTAAGTTAGCACATGAAAATTGAAGCCGCACGTTGCCAGTGCATCAATAAAATAAAAATACATATACTGCCAGAGCCGTGCTGAAGTCAGAGTACAATAGGCATAAAAGCCTAGGATTGAATTGTGGCAGGTGCATCCACAGATAGTCCCATATGAATCGTCAGTGTGTCAGTATATCCGACATGTGAAAGCTGGTCGGCCAATCCTAGATTATTGTCTTGGGGCGGTGGTCCAGTGGAAAGATGCCTGGTTGCTGATGCTATGCGGAGTTGCAGAATGGCGGTTCGATCCCCCGACTGGGAGATGGTGATCAACAAATTAAACTAATGGGTGCATGACTGTCGGCTAAGTTAGCACATGGAAATTGAAGCCGCACGTTGCCAGTGCGTCAATAAAATAAAAATACATATACTGCCAGCGCCGTGCTGGAGTCAGAGTACAATAGGCGTAAAAGCCTAGGATTGAATTGTGGCAGGTGCATCCACAGATAGTCCCATATGAATTGTCAGTGTGTCAGTATATCAGACATGTGAAAGCTGGTCAGCCAATCCTTGACTATTGTCTTGGGGCGGTGGTCCAGTGGAAAGATGCCTGGTTGCTGATGCTATGTGGAGTTGCAGAATGGCGGTTTGATCCCCCGACTGGGAGATGGTGATCAACAAATTAAACTAATGGGTGCATGACTGTCGGCTAAGTTAGCACATGGAAATTGAAGCGCACATTGCCAGTGCGTCAATAAAATAAAAATACATATACTGCCAGAGCCGTGCTGGAGTCAGAGTACAATAGGCGTAAAAGCCTAGGATTGAATTGTGGCAGGTGCATCCACAGATAGTCCCATATGAATCGTCAGTGTGTCTGTATATCAGACATGTGAAAGCTGGTAGGCCAATCCTTGACTATTGTCTTGGGGCGATGGTCCAGTGGAAAGATGCCTGGTTGCTGATGCTATGCGGAGTTGCAGAATGGCGGTTCGATCCCCCGACTGGGAGATGGTGATCAACAAATTAAACTAATGGATGCATGACTGTCGGCTAAGTTAGCACATGGAAATTGAAGCACACATTGCCAGTGCGTCAATAAAATAAAAATACATATACTGCCAGCGCCGTGCTGGAGTCAGAGTACAATAGGCGTAAAAGCCTAGGATTGAATTGTGGCAGGTGCATCCACAGATAGTCTCATATGAATCGTCAGTGTGTCTGTATATCAGACATGTGAAAGCTGGTCGGCCAATCCTTGACTATTGTCTTGGGGCGGTGGTCCAGTGGAAAGATGCTTGGTTGCTGATGCTATGCGGAGTTGCAGAATGGCGTTCGATCCCCCGACTGGGAGATGGTGATCAACAAATTAAACTAATGGGTGCATGACTGTCGGCTAAGTTAGCACATGGAAATTGAAGCCGCACTGTTGCCAGTACGTCAATAAAATAAAAATACATATACTGCCAGATCCGTGCTGGCGTCAGTGTACAATAGGCGTAAAAGCCTAGGATTGAATTGTGGCAGGTGCATCCACAGATAGTCCCATATGAATTGTCAGTGTGTCAGTATATCAGACATGTGAAAGCTGGTTGGCCAATCCTTGACTATTGTCTGGGGGCGGTGGTCCAGTGGAAAGATGCCTGGTTGCTGATGCTATGCGGAGTTGCAGAACGGCGGTTTGATCCCCCGACTGGGAGATGGTGATCAACAAATTAAACTAATGGGTGCATGACTGTCGGCTAAGTTAGCACATGGAAATTGAAGCGCACATTGCCAGTGCGTCAATAAAATAAAAATACATATACTGCCAGAGCCGTGCTGGAGTCAGAGTACAATAGGCGTAAAAGCCTAGGATTGAATTGTGGCAGGTGCATCCACAGATAGTCCCATATGAATCGTCAGTGTGTCTGTATATCAGACATGTGAAAGCTGGTAGGCCAATCCTTGACTATTGTCTTGGGGCGATGGTCCAGTGGAAAGATGCCTGGTTGCTGATGCTATGCGGAGTTGCAGAATGGCGGTTCGATCCCCCGACTGGGAGATGGTGATCAACAAATTAAACTAATGGATGCATGACTGTCGGCTAAGTTAGCACATGGAAATTGAAGCGCACATTGCCAGTGCGTCAATAAAATAAAAATACATATACTGCCAGCGCCGTGCTGGAGTCAGAGTACAATAGGCGTAAAAGCCTAGGATTGAATTGTGGCAGGTGCATCCACAGATAGTCTCATATGAATCGTCAGTGTGTCTGTATATCAGACATGTGAAAGCTGGTCGGCCAATCCTTGACTATTGTCTTGGGGCGGTGGTCCAGTGGAAAGATGCTTGGTTGCTGATGCTATGCGGAGTTGCAGAATGGCGTTCGATCCCCCGACTGGGAGATGGTGATCAACAAATTAAACTAATGGGTGCATGACTGTCGGCTAAGTTAGCACATGGAAATTGAAGCCGCACTGTTGCCAGTACGTCAATAAAATAAAAATACATATACTGCCAGATCCGTGCTGGCGTCAGTGTACAATAGGCGTAAAAGCCTAGGATTGAATTGTGGCAGGTGCATCCACAGATAGTCCCATATGAATTGTCAGTGTGTCAGTATATCAGACATGTGAAAGCTGGTTGGCCAATCCTTGACTATTGTCTGGGGGCGGTGGTCCAGTGGAAAGATGCCTGGTTGCTGATGCTATGCGGAGTTGCAGAACGGCGGTTTGATCCCCCGACTGGGAGATGGTGATCAACAAATTAAACTAATGGGTGCATGACTGTCGGCTAAGTTAGCACATGGAAATTGAAGCCGCACGGTGCCAGTGCATCAATAAAATAAAAATACATATACTGCCAGAGCCGTGCTGAAGTCAGAGTACAATAGGCGTAAAAGCCTAGGATTGAATTGTGGCAGGTGCATCCACATATAGTCCCATATGAATCGTCAGTGTGTCAGTATATCCGACATGTGAAAGCTGGTCGGCCAATCCTTGACTATTGTCTTGGGGCGGTGGTCCAGTGGAAAGATGCCTGGTTGCTGATGCTATGCGGAGTTGCAGAATGGCGGTTCGATCCCCCGACTGGGAGATGGTGATCTACAAATTAAACTAATGGGTGCATGACTGTCGGCTAAGTTAGCACATGGAAATTGAAGCCGCACGTCGCCAGTGCGTCAATAAAATAAAAATACATATACTGCCAGAGCCGTGCTGGAGTCAGAGTACAATAGGCGTAAAAGCCTAGGATTGAATTGTGGCAGGTGCATCCACAGATAGTCCCATATGAATCGTCAGCGTGTCAGTATATCAGACATGTGAAAGCTGGTCGGCCAATCCTTGACTATTGTCTAGGGGCGGAGGTCCAGTGGAAAGATGCCTGGTTGCTGATGCTATGCGGAGTTGCAGAATGGCGGTTCGATCCCCCGACTGGGAGATGATGATCAACAAATTAAACTAATGGGTGCATGACTGTCGGCTAAGTTAGCACATGGAAATTGAAGCCGCACGTTGCCAGTGCTTCAATAAAATAAAAATACATATACTGCCAGCGCAGTGCTGGAGTCAGAGTACAATAGGCGTAAAAGCCTAGGATTGAATTGTGGCAGGTGCATCCACAGATAGTCCCATATGAATCGTCAGTGTGTCTGTATATCAGACATGTGAAAGCTGGTCAGCCAATCCTTGACTATTGTCTTGGGGCAGTGGTCCAGCGGAAAGATGCCTGGTTGCTGATGCTATGCGGAGTTGCAGAATGGCATTCGATCCCCCGACTGGGAGATGGTGATCAACAAATTAGACTAATGGGTGCATGACTGTCGGCTAAGTTAGCACATGAAAATTGAAGCCGCACGTTGCCAGTGCATCAATAAAATAAAAATACATATACTGCCAGAGCCGTGCTGAAGTCAGAGTACAATAGGCATAAAAGCCTAGGATTGATTTGTGGCAGGTGCATCCACAGATAGTCCCATATGAATCGTCAGTGTGTCAGTATATCCGACATGTGAAAGCTGGTCGGCCAATCCTAGATTATTGTCTTGGGGCGGTGGTCCAGTGGAAAGATGCCTGGTTGCTGATGCTATGCGGAGTTGCAGAATGGCGGTTCGATCCCCCGACTGGGAGATGGTGATCAACAAATTAAACTAATGGGTGCATGACTGTCGGCTAAGTTAGCACATGGAAATTGAAGCCGCACGTTGCCAGTGCGTCAATAAAATAAAAATACATATACTGCCAGCGCCGTGCTGGAGTCAGAGTACAATAGGCGTAAAAGCCTAGGATTGAATTGTGGCAGGTGCATCCACAGATAGTCCCATATGAATTGTCAGTGTGTCAGTATATCAGACATGTGAAAGCTGGTCAGCCAATCCTTGACTATTGTCTTGGGGCGGTGGTCCAGTGGAAAGATGCCTGGTTGCTGATGCTATGCGGAGTTGCAGAATGGCGGTTTGATCCCCCGACTGGGAGATGGTGATCAACAAATTAAACTAATGGGTGCATGACTGTCGGCTAAGTTAGCACATGGAAATTGAAGCGCACATTGCCAGTGCGTCAATAAAATAAAAATACATATACTGCCAGAGCCGTGCTGGAGTCAGAGTACAATAGGCGTAAAAGCCTAGGATTGAATTGTGGCAGGTGCATCCACAGATAGTCCCATATGAATCGTCAGTGTGTCTGTATATCAGACATGTGAAAGCTGGTAGGCCAATCCTTGACTATTGTCTTGGGGCGATGGTCCAGTGGAAAGATGCCTGGTTGCTGATGCTATGCGGAGTTGCAGAATGGCGGTTCGACCCCCCGATTGGGAGATGGTGATCAACAAATTAAACTAATGGGTGCATGACTGTCGGCAAAGTTAGCACATGGAAATTGAAGCGCACATTGCCAGTGCATCAATAAAATAAAAATACATATACTGCCAGCGCCGTGCTGGAGTCAGAGTACAATAGGCGTAAAAGCCTAGGATTGAATTGTGGCAGGTGCATCCACAGATAGTCCCATATGAATCGTCAGTGTGTCTGTATATCAGACATGTGAAAGCTGGTCGGCCAATCCTTGACTATTGTCTTGGGGCGGTGGTCCAGTGGAAAGATGCTTGGTTGCTGATGCTATGCGGAGTTGCAGAATGGCATTCGATCCCCCGACTGGGAGATGGTGATCAACAAATTAGACTAATGGGTGCATGACTGTCGGCTAAGTTAGCACATGGAAATTGAAGCCGCACGTTGCCAGTGCATCAATAAAATAAAAATACATATACTGCCAGAGCCGTGCTGAAGTCAGAGTACAATAGGCGTAAAAGCCTAGGATTGAATTGTGGCAGGTGCATCCACAGATAGTCCCATATGAATCGTCAGTGTGTCAGTATATCCGACATGTGAAAGCTGGTCGGCCAATCCTAGATTATTGTCTTGGGGCGGTGGTCCAGTGGAAAGATGCCTGGTTGCTGATGCTATGCGGAGTTGCAGAATGGCGGTTCGATCCCCCGACTGGGAGATGGTGATCAACAAATTAAACTAATGGGTGCATGACTGTCGGCTAAGTTAGCACATGGAAATTGAAGCCGCACGTTGCCAGTGCGTCAATAAAATAAAAATACATATACTGCCAGATCCGTGCTGGAGTCAGAGTACAATAGGCGTAAAAGCCTAGGATTGAATTGTGGCAGGTGCATCCACAGATGGTCCCATATGAATCGTCAGTGTGTCAGTATATCAGACATGTGAAAGCTGATCGGCCAATCCTTGACTATTGTCTTGGGGCGGTGGTCCAGTGGAAAGATGCCTGGTTGCTGATGATATGCGGAGTTGCAGAATGGCGGTTCGATCCCCCGACTGGGAGATGGTGATCAACAAATTAAACTAATGGGTGCATGACTGTCGGCTAAGTTAGCACATGGAAATTGAAGCCGCACGTTGCCAGTGCGTCAATAAAATAAAAATACATACATACATACATAATACATATACACATACATACACATACTTACATGTACAAAAACTCTACACAAATTTTTTTACATATATACACACATATACTCATACATATATTTCCTAGCCTAGATTAACCCAGTACTCCACTTTTCATAGGATCTTGTCTATTAATACATCTCATAGCCTTCGACACAATAATAGAAATGATATATATTATGTACATCGACATCTAAAACAGACACTAAACACACAAACACGCATACACAGCAAATTGGATTGGGTCAAGACATGGAATAAAGGCCAATAAAATAATATACAAATATTTACAAACAATACTTTATTGCTTTGTAACATAATCAAGCTGAAATTAAAATTCTAATATACCGGATTATATACAACACTATGTAACAATATATTAGTTTATTTCTTACAAACCGACAAAAGACAATATGAGAACTATTATTGAATATGTTGAAAAGCCAAATGCAATATTGCCTTCCAGTCAAAGAATTTTCAAAGTATTTTAAAAAGCCATTTGACTACTTCTTAGTGTTGTTATGACGTTGTTTTGACATTGAATCAATGTTGAAATTATGTCCTGACGTAATTTCAATATTGATTCAACGTTGAACCAACGTCTGTGCCCGCTCGCTAGTACTTATCTATTTACAGTGGCCACAGAACCACAATTTCTTATTTGGTACTCTTTTAAGACCCGCACATGGAAAATGTAGCCATCTCAAACAACAGTCGCAGGCGATGGATATTGCCTCTTCTTGAATTTGAACAATACAAATCTCACAAACTCAAATTGCCGTTTGTCTTTTAATAGCGACCGTCGTTGCTACAACACTCCAGGCATCATCGTTGAACACATCACGGACAATATCTAAATTGATGTTGGAATCCAACACACACGGTGATATACATTCCGGACGAGTTTCAACAACCTCCTCAGTTAAAATGGCGTCTGATAGTGCTCTCTTTGTATCCCCTTGGCGTACCAATCATGATAGTATCTTTCAGGGTTTTTTTCTAGTACAGGCAGATCGTGAAATGCTTTTGGTTGTTTATGCAATTTCCGTGGCTTTTATTGCTAGAATGCTTCTGTGAGTGGAAGTTTTAGCATCTTCTCAGCTGCTGTAGTCTTAGTCATGCGTGGAGCTGCTGTGTTAGAATTATGACACACTAAAGCATCAAACAATACTGGGAAGACAGAGACAGAATCGCGGATCGTGGTTGTATGGCCTGGTGTTCTTCAGAAGTTCTAGTGGTATATACAACCATAATACATATATTTAATACATTGCTGATGGCGGTGAGTGCTAGTTCTACAGATGTACCCATGGTGCGCAGCTCATCAAGCTCCACTTCTGACGCTATATTTGCTAAGCACCACTCATGTGTCTGCTCTCGTATTGTCAAATGCTCATTTTCCTCTTTATCGGTAACTGAAACACATACATCCCTGAACAAACAATTTCCGTCACCAGCTACACGCTGTCGATAATATTCAACTCCTAATATACAATATGATTCAGGTTGAATTGGAATCGGTGTAGGAATTGTATCTGGTGCAATTGTATTTTGTGCCATATGCGTCGGCATTCCGTTTATAACTACAGTTACCACAGAAGATGTTGACGTTGCTGGTACTACTCTATCGATGTACTTCATATCGGTTATCAACTGGCCATTCGCATTTAACACCATAGATGGAATGTGTTTTTGTTGGCGTCTGAATGTGTTTTGATTTGAGACACTGTTTTTTAGTTCTGTGAGCAATCGAAAAGCGAAAATGTGATTATTTGGTCCCATTTCATTTAACCAATAAATGGGGCATGCCTTGTCATGGTGTAGCTGTTCTGCCACTTGTGTATTGATATTCCCGGCTAACTCAGTCACCAGTGTCAACCTTCAGAAAAATTTCCTCTTGACAGTTGTCTCGATGAAACCAGTCAAACGAGATGTACTTCTCTGACGACCCTGTGACTGGATGTATGGTGCTGTCAGTTGTTTCTTTAGGTCGATCATCAAGCAGGAAAGGCATGCTCACGCTCAGGTCACCACTTTTTGCCACTGCAATATTGACTATAGTCACTTTGGCAATGATGGGTGCCATCATTTGGGTGGATTATGGAAGTGGCACTTTCTGGGTCGATTATGGGAGTGGAGCTATCTGTGTCCATTATGGTAATGGCGTTATCCGAGTTCGCTAAGCATAGTCCAAGATGACCGACGAAGAGATCTTTATGAGCAATGGGTCTATCACACTTGGGACAATGAAAATGTGTTCTACTCTTCTCAGACGATTTATAACCGCATTGCTGAGGACAGCCGGTAACACGATATCCATGTGTGTGTGTGTGTGTACGTTACCTTTGCTGACATCGAAATGTGACTCTAAGTGCTTCAGCAACTTGTAGTGATGCGTGGGCTTGAACCTTGTGACTGTGCATATTGGACAATGGAACTTCTTGCTAGCTGCAGTACAACCTGTATCACATCCTTGCCATGGTTCCAATGCAAATACATCATTTAAGCATTGATCTTCTGCTATCACCATTATATGAGACATATCGAACAAAATTGCAACTTAGATATGTTCTTGTACACGATTTGATCAAGAAGACACAAATACAGATATATGACATACACAAATAATGAATTGGAAAAAATTGATTTGCAAAGACTAATTCGTAATTATCACCAGAATTAACACATTAGTTCTTTAAGTTTCTGATACCAATATATATAGGCGAGATTTCTGTGACTTACCTTTTCCCAAAGAATGCTTCCGGATATTGTCAAATTTACAGCATCCTACTAAATAAACAACGTCATTCACAGCGGAGTTCATTCATTGCAATTAATGATCGCACGCTTCTGTATTTACCGGTACGTGCGGGTGTGTGTGGGGTGATTGTTACATAAACATCGCTAATCATTTCTTAGTTTACTTGTGCGATTGTGCTTGATATCACCAGAGAGTATACATCCTAAGAAAACACTTGTGATCATACAACAAGCTGTTTTCAGCATATTGCTGATAGTGACTTCAAATTTTCAACAAATTAACCTGTATAAATAATAAATAAAATGCAACATATTTCAGCATATTGATGGTATTGTAAAATAAAATGTTGCTGAAAATACTTCAATTTTTCAGCAACTTATATAATTTCACAATATCATTTTTATGCCCTGATACAAATACAATATAATTTGTACAAATAAATGTTGCTGAAAATTTGAAGTGTTTTCAGCAACATTTAATTGCTGAATATTAATTGAATGTATTTGTTTGTGTTAGCCGAGTATTTTGAAACTAATTTGACTGGGAGTGCCGGTGTTTATTAAAAAGTAAAGACATACAATTCTTAGTCCGTCATGAATTAAGCACCCACTTTTTGTTCGTATTGGGATATTCAGCTATAAAGTTGAATATTTTGAAACTAATTTAATTTCTTGGTATCCAATATTAAATCGTACATAATATAATTAGTCAGGATTTGAAGTATTTTCAGCAACATTTAATTGCTGAAGATTAATTGAAGTATTTTGAATATTTTGAAACTAATTTGACTGGGAGTGTTTATTAAAAAGTAAGGCAGGGGTTTGCCGCAATCTAAACAAAGCCGAGAATACAACTATCCCATTAGCGTAGGAGATCTCGGGAGAATACGAATGGGGTTTGCCAGTTAATTATCAATAACCTATCGACTCCAATCTGGGAATCGCCTGGAGTCGAGTACTTGCCTGCAATACTATATCTCTGACATCTATTACCTGGCTCCTCACCGCCGATGCGCCAGTGACGACGTACAAAATCACGTTGGTGGTTAAGCATGGTAAGATATCAGACATTGTTGAAATTCTTCAAATAAACACGCCTTTAGAAAACACTTGAGGACATTTCTTTGTTATATCTGCTCAGAGTTTTTTGTTGTATAACTTGTTCAGTCTAATTCAAGAGTTCTTTCCTTGAAGTCGATTTCTAGTTTGTTCTTGAATGATTTGACACCGTTGCTTAAATAAGTCTCCTTGAAAGTATTAGATTTTAGACGTTGACCCTTACCACTCTGATGTGAATAAGCTATCTTTTGCTGTGCCAATAACAAAGAAACCGGTGTAAATTTTCCAACAATTCAGCAACATCATACACCAAATTTGCCGAAAAATGAACACAGTTCATCTCTTGATTTACCTTGATATTTAAAATTCTGACATCAGAATGACAAAGGTTAACATTGATTTGTGGAAATACTCTGGTGCAGATGGGTGTTCCCTGTGTTAGCTGCAGTGTGCCACTCAAATTAATTTCAAAATATTCAACAGACTTAGTTCTATATCATAAAGAATTAACTTCTCATGGATTTGTTGGGGACATCCATGCATAGGCGAAATAGAGATCCTAAAAGTTATATCAAAATACTAACTGACTAAGGCGTGATAACTCAAAAGTCTGAGTTGAATTGCTAGGGATGACGAGGAGTTGACTCCCTTATTACTACATTCCCTGCAAAATGATAAAGGAGAATTAATAAAATTAATATCTCGGCAACCGTGTAAGATATTTGAATTCTGTAAACGGATTCAGAATGTAGGCAGCGCTCCAAATCAGGTAGTCCTAACCACGAACCGATTGGACCAGAATTAGGAAACGTTAAAAAAAATTCTAGGTCGTTTCGAACTCAATTTTTTTAAGAAGTTGGGAAAACAAAAAAGTAAAGAAAGTGGCCAAGATTTGTGAAAATCGGATCAAAACTCTAGGAAATGGAGCGTTTCAAAATGTTAACATTTTTGGCATGAACAAGGGTACTTCTCGCAAACAACTGCCCGGATCAAAGTCATAAACAATAACAACAAACTACAAATGCCAGTTTATTGGGTCGATAAGGTTGGAAAATGATCTGAACAAATCTCTGAGAGAAGATACATTTGAGAAAATCGTGACCGAGAATAATAATAATAATAATAATAATAATAATAATAATAATAATAATAATTATAATAATAATAACTAGAAGGGACAGTTGCAAGCAACTGTAAATCTGCGTGCTGACGCTGTTTGGACAAGAGTAGCATATGAAATGCTCTCCCTACCGTCTCTCTGTATGATTTTGTCAACTAAATGGCAATAGGATGCCAAATTGTGGGATGGGTCTAAATAATCTGAGTAATTTTGAATGGTATGGGAAACAGAATACCATCGATGGTCATAAAATATGAAATCATCTCTAACCTCTCTGTATGATTTAGGGGAGGTGGCGGGGGTTGAGCCCAGATGTCATTGATAAGTTTGAGCAATGGTATGTGTGCCATTACCCAGTAATGAATGGTATCAGAAACAGAATATCATATATAGTTCTGGGATGTGAAATTCTCTTCCTAACATAACTTTGTTACGGTGGGTGAGTTTATTGAATTGGATGGGAATCAGAACTTTGGGGATTTAGTTACCTTAGTGACAATTGGTTGACAACATGGAGCAGTCCAAATACCATGGGTAATTTTTAACCATGATATTTACGGCAACTCTCTACTGAATGGTAGGTGAAACAGAATAACAGGGGTGGTTTTGAGATATGAAATGCTCTCCTTAACCTGAATCTGTGTGATGATTGTGTCCCCTGGGGATCAATAGAATGTCAAATTGGGGTGGAGTGTCAAATGTCATCTATAATTTTGAGCCATAATATTTATGCCCACTCATTGAATTGTATCGGAATCCGGCATATTTGATCAATTTGTAGCATTCTCAGAATATACGGTTTGTTTTCTTCTTAGTTGTTCATGCCAATGACTCAATTATCATTGTTATTAGCTCACCTGGCCAGAATGGACAAGTGATCTTATGCGATGGCGACCATATGTTGTCCGTCTTTCCGGCATCCGTCTGTTGGATGGATCAACTTTAAATTTATGAGTCAGCGCACAATCAAGGCAATATAAGATGTAGAAGTTCACCAAATTTCAAGTCAATTGGAGAATAATAAGAAAGATCCTGAGTAATTATAATAATCTGCTATATTTAGGACAAAGGTAGCTTGGAAAACTTTTTCAGGTGCTCAACACCAGTTTTCGTAATTTTTGAAAACATTTGTTTTACAGTTTTTCAACTATCTCGAGAACGGATGGCCCGGTTTTGATTCCGTAAAGTGCTGAATGGATATGCCAAGGAGAACTATACTCTGAACAGCGGGGTTATTTTTCAGATCGGAGGTCTAATAAGCTGGCTATCGGCTGTTGGAATTTGAAAGTGAAAATGTGTGTTTTGGCTGTTATAGAGGTTTTCACGAGATTTTATAATTTTTCTGCACGGCTCAATGTAGTTTACAGCTGGCTAACAATGTTCCAAATTTTGACCTTGCACTGACATTTTCTGGGCAAGGGGAGCTGATTCCTTCCAAAAACGAAATCCGGTAACGTTTAGCACAAAGAAACGACCTTGATATATGACCTTTGACCCCGAAATGAGAGGGACTCTTCGAGAGCAAACGGGTAACATCCTAGAAAAGTATGATAGTGATCCAATCAAAACTCTAGGTGTAGTCCTATGGGACATTTTTGCCCACGTAAAGGCAGGTAGCTCGAAAACTACTGTGAAGATCCAAATTAAAAACACACACCATCGATTCGACCAGGGGTGCTAGGAGTTGGCCAAGTCTGGAGCTGATCACATCAAAACTATAGGAGGAGATATGTCCTAAACATGTGGGAGAAGAATAATTAATATCTTGACAACCGCATGACATATTTGAATTCTGTAAACGTATTCAGAATGTAGACGGTACTGCGAATCAAGTAGACTTAACGGCGAACCGATCAGACCAGAATTCGGAAAGGAGAAACATTTTCTAAGAAAATCGTGATCGCGTCGAATCTTATTTTTTGTAAAAAGTTGGGAAAACGAAAAAGAAAAGAAAGTAGCCAAGATTTGCTATGAGGGGCAAACGACTATACTTGATCTAATATATAAAATGCAAAAAAGCTGTGTGACTATCTTTATAGAGATGAAAGAGCAACTTTCAACAATTTTGGTGACAAGATTAAAATCAAATGTGATTACATGTCGTGACACAGCATCCACGATCACTCAATTCTACTATTAACTCAAACAGTTAACTGCGATACTGAGACAATGATACTCATTGAGACTGCAACCAAATTTATTAAAAGTTAAGTGAAATCATTGAATTAGTAATGATTATCGCACGGGCTGATCATAGCAGCATCAAAATCTAAACAGTCCTTATATCATGAGAATTCTTCAATTCTCTTACACATTTCCCGAATGACCATTCTTAGGAATCGCGTCAGGGAGCATAATCCACACACCTGCACCATTCAGCAAATTAACAACCTGCTGACATCGCCATTGACAGGAGCACCTGGCTAATAAGCAAAAGCATGTGCTTGATCCATATAATGGCGTGATACCGATATATCCATTCAATTAAAAAGCTCCAACGGAGCATCTTTAAATAAGAGTACCTATATTTCTAATCAAACCTCTATGAGACAAGCAGTGCGCAGAGACAACTGACCTTCAATTCCGATAAACTTTTCCACAGTGCTATAAACTTAGTTTCGCCAAACTCGCCTGACTATCACGTTAGCGAGCTGGGCAAACTGAGAAAAGAGGATGCGACAATGATATCTGGGCTGTCTGTGACGTAATCTTGCTCTCACCCCCAACCTTACGGGCGAACCAGCTTAAAATTTAATTAAGCGCATTTATAGCATACTGTGCCGAAAACCGCATCATGCCCTAAAATACAAGATAAGTAGTTCCTGCTCGGTTGGTTGATTGGAAACCAGTGATCTCAGGCTAATAATGGTGAGGTTTATGTGCAAGTTGCCTTATACATATACTTGTTTTTCTGTCCTACATGTCGCAAAAAGGACAAGATGAATTTCTATCAATTGTCATCTCAATAATGGGAATTTCTATTAATTGTCAGTCTCAATAATAAGGTGGCTACATTGTGCAGGACGAATTCCGGTTATGATCTGAGATACAAGTGTTCCTCCACCTGGTGACGTCAGCGAGACTATATAAGGCATGACAATTCTCAGAACTTCATCTTCGGCAGTAGGCCTCTTTCATGCCGCAAATAAAATTCTAGTTATCAGAAAGCCTCATTAATGAATTAGAGAAAGTTATTATGATAAGTTAAGAAAGTGGTCGACGCCAGTGATATATATATCCGAACAAGCAAAAATGTCACAACTTCATCAGGACTTAGTGATGTCGGCCACCTCTGATGACGAAGCGGTCCCACAAGATGCCAGCGGGCATACGTTTGTGTGGACCCCTCCAGAAGGCAGGCCGGCATGCGGCCATAGTTTCAAATGTTGGTGAACTCAATCACTATGTTGATTGTGATTACGAAAACGTTCGAGCCCACTATGTAACGTGTGACAAACTATTTACAGCTCGCCGATTTGACACGACCCATGCTGCCACAACGGGATATAGGGTATTAGTAATAAAGTTAACCACTACTGAACTTAAAATAGATTGGCATATTATTAGGCGAGTTATTAACGAGAGAACACTTATCCATATTATCAAAGAAAACAAAACGCCGAATGAAATGGACTCCACGTAGCACCATTCCGGAAGTGAGGAAGTTACCACCTGTGGTTCCCACTCTGTTTGAAACGGTTCCATCATCAAACGATTCAAGTAGACTCGAAATTATTACGTTGGCGTCGGATTATACTAACACAATTACTATTCCAATCTTAGGAGGAGAGTCGGTTGGTCAGAAAATGAACAGTGCCTGGCCAAATCTTCAGTGCCAAAACACCACGGATTGCAAAACCCTCTGGTGATCCTCACAGCTTGGGCCTTGGACACCTCAGTGCACACGATTCCAAAGGCCACCACCACCATTCACGCGCTAATAGAGGAACGAAGGTGGCATCTTTGGATGATATCAGCGCCGGCGCCAAACCCAGAAAACTATGACTAGCATACAGAGCATCTCATCCATCCTTCTGTGGAACCCGGAAGGGACTAGTTTCGTTAGGCCAGCGCCACCCTTTTCAAAAGCACTGTGCTTCTGGGAACCTGGACGCCTTCGGCCCGGGAGGAATACATATTCCCGCCGCTGAAAGAAGGCACCCTCGTGAATTGTTGTAAGACTAAGTAATCAAAGTATTTCAAAAAAATGTATATGTTTTTAATAGATACTCACAAACAAAAAAAACACAAAAACATGCGTGCCAAAGAAACCAGGACCAAAAATTCAAATGTCTGCCTCCCCAACCCCACCTCTTTGCACGCCTATAAGCCTATCTTTTCTGATTATGCGCCTCACGCATCTCTCTAATCTCTCAGCTGTATGGCAACCTGGGAAGTCAATAATTCTCACCTAGCACCCGGCCTGCAGGCAGCCGATCTGCTTGTCGGTATCGCTCAGCATGTGGCACCAAGCTATGAGGGGGTGGTGTAGCATGGATCGCTTAGCACCAGGTACCAAATGGCCTGTGTTGAGATGATCCAAAAACTGTGGTGAACTATGATTGGTCAACATAAAGTATAAAAGGACCTTTATCGCCTAGGATTCCTCAGTTGGGACGGGGAGGTAGTAGGTTGTCATTACTATTCAGGGGCTCTCCCAAGCACTGTGTTGGGCAGCCGTATTTTGGCAATCAACACCTGCTTAATCGGTGCACGAACCTGAGGCCGTGATTGGATGCCGGAACTGTAATAATGCGCCGAACTAATGCTTCTGTCCCCTTTGGGAACTAATAAAGCCAAAAGTATACCAAGGTTATAATCCACCTTGAACTACTAGAGGTGCAATAAAAGAATACCTTCACCACCTTGGAAGGCGCCAATTTTGGACTGCGCCATCTTAAATCGACTGTGCATCGAAATGCTCGTTCTGATATCTCGCCAGCCTGTCTGAGCCAAGCCAAAAAGTGGTTATTTGATAGCATATATCTAGTGCCGTAACTCTAAGTGCTTAAGGCATCCAAAATTAAGCCGTTCATCTCTGTTGGATATTGCTTTCACCACCTCGCCTGAGCTTGTGGCGAGGATCGTCTTGTGTCGATGCATATCATTGTCAACACACCAAAACTATACCATAGCATGTGTTCTTTCCTGCACCTCTTTTGAGAACTAAACCATTCTTGAGTTTCCCGCTGTAGGAAACCATTCTTCAACTACTGCTGTTTCGAACCTGTGATCTAACTGTTCTATCGAAAATATTTGCAATCTTCAACTGGTGCGCCAAGACTGAAGAGGCCCCAGCATCAACCTCACCAATCTTCACATACTTTATACACTCCAACTACTAACGGGCGGCAACAACTGTGTTATAGATAACATAGATGACATGACTAACAGGCGCCCTTAAGATTACTATATATACATCTTGCGCTGATTAGAAGTAGGCGCCTTTAGGTCAGTCAGACCTTACTGTTAAATTGTGTAAAACTGTACTACAGCGAGTGCCGTAATTAGACAGTTCTTTTCGTTCTAGTTAAGTTACAGTTCTTAAGAAAACCTTGCATTTGCTGGTTAATACTACAGACTTACAACAACCATCACACCATTTTGTAAACGTCAACGCTGTATCACTAGGGACAGTTTTTCGTGCCTGCACCAATAGACATGGGACACGGTGCAACTGGCCTAACACAAATATATAAGCTCAGATAATTTGGATAGGATATATTAGTAGTTAAGGTCGACTGCTCAACAGAATGTAGACTGTTTAATGTAATGCTCTCTTGCATTGTTTCTGAATGGGAGAACGGTATTAAACCATATTTAAATATTAAACTAGTTGCCCTAGGGGACAACCTGGAAATATTTTTTCCAGAGCCTGTATATATACTCATCATGAGTATTTATTTAGTTTGTTAATATAATGGATGACTTGGTATTTACAAGGATTCAGTAGTCTGTATGTATGATGTATGATTACTGTATTCTGTGCCTGTAGCAGTAGAAACATCATCCAGCTGCAATCAACCCTTCTTCGCTTTTGCCCACTGTGTCTTGTCCTCAGCCCAAATCCTTAGCTTCCTCAGGTCCATTTTTGACTTGAGTGTACCGAGTCCTGCTTTCTTGAGGTCACCTCGTAGCACGCGTAACAGATTTATGCAATGACATCCTCTCCTGTCTTTGTATTTGCTGTGCCAGATTAGGAAGAATTCCAAGGCTCTCTGCGCTGCGGTGTCTTCTGGCATCCTTAGCACATGGCCAAACATGGACCATCTTTGCTGGCCGACTTTTACAGACAACAGAGGCGACGTGTTACACATCTTGTATAGTGCATCATTAGAAATTATGCTGTCTGGTGATATCAATGATGGTGCGTAGGTGTTTGTATAGCATACAACAATACCTATTTCACCAGAATTAAATTTACAGAAAGGGTTACAGGCAACCTGGAAATACACTCTGGCAACCTAATTTAAATGGTGTACTTGCCCCTGGGTGCAACACAACATTTTCTAATTTTCTACCCCTGCAGTTACCTAGAAATCTAGATTTTGGGAAATCAGGTTTCAATTTTTCAAATCGATTTCAACGCCCGTAAAGGTGGGCTAAGCTAAGTTAGGAATGGGCAGGGTATAGCTAAAATGCTATAAATGGCCGACTCTATTGTTGTGCTGTTAAGATGAAACGGCATGTATACTGCTTTCTTCGTGAAAAGCTAAGCATTTCGTTTTGCAACAGCATGCGGACAACCCCATACTTCATCCTCATGTCTTTCATTATATCGGTCGGTACGCAGTGCTTATCATTGTTTCACAATCCTTATTAACCGTTTAAACCTTAAATTTGTTCAAGAAAATTTCAATTTTCTCACAGAAAATGTTCATATGCAGACCAAGAGAAGATTATTTTTAATTTATCCCTGGAATGACTGGCTCTGCTACCGAACCAGTCATTCCACCCGCAAATTTTCAAAATAATTTTCTCTTGGTCTGCTACAGACGCCGTTTTTGGCTCATATGAGTGTTAAAAGGTTAATTAACATTCCTCTGGGGTCTATTGTTCATACCACACCGATTAAATAAGTTCAAGGGACATTTGTGTATCAGAATAAGGTTTCTATCGTTGACTGTGGTCAATTCGAGTGGAGGCAGCTGCCTCAGCGATTAACAATTTATCTGCATCGATTTCCCATGTCCTAATTCAATATTCTTGAACAGACCGTGGATACCAATCGCCTGAAATCAATATCGTGGGAGGACGTGACTATCGGAAAGGGAGTAACGCGAGACATTTTGTTAAAATAATACAACGGCGCAAGGGATTAATATTAATTTCTATATTTGCACCAGCAGTATGATGTGACACATTTCTGATTGACCGATTGTCCAGAACCTTATTAATGGTCAAGCTCACTTTTTATTCGCCCATACCTTACAAAGGTAAAATGTACAGGTGTTTACACTGGTGTTACATAAAGTTGCATCGGCTCCATAGGTGGGAGAATATCAAAGAGAAGTGAAATAGATGGAAGCTATTGAAGGATACAATAAATAAAACATGATAATTAAAAAATTACAACTGTAATATTACATTTTAACCCCTCTTGGGTCAATAGCGCCTCAAAGCGCTCAACATGCTACTTTTATCAAGTAACCCTTTAATTTGTCAAGATTTGTCGAGAAAATTACAAATTTTGCTCAGTGGATGACAATTTGCTGGCTAGAGAGAAGACTGTTTTTTCTATATGTTTACCAATGGAACCAGATAGTTTTAAGAAGTAGTTTTTGGTGGGCTTGGCGATTAAATGTTTAACGGTCAAGAAAATCTAAATTTTCACTTAGTCACTGACCATTTGCAGGTAAAGCGATGATTCTTTTAGAAACTACCACAGTAGTCGAGCCCGTCATGCCAACTGTGGTTAATTTTAAAAAAGAATCTTCGATTGACCAGTGGAAATGGAAATGCCTCAAGACCGCAGCAGAGGACTTTTCTCAACGGCTTGATCATTAAAGTGTTTAGTTGACACAAGGGAGATTAAACCCTAAAATCAAACGGCACAATATATAACCCACATACTTGATTACACTCTTGAAACAATAAGGCAGTATAGAACAGATAATATCAAACAAGATCGGAAACTCTGATATGTAACATATACAGTTGTGTAGGCTCTATAGTTGTAGGAATGACAAATATGAATGCGACACAACGTCATATAACACCTTAGTAAATATACCATAGAAATATCTATATATTATCTCGAAGCACAATTGTACCCCACATTTGTAATCACTGGGCGCCTTCTTGGTAAACCAATGTCATTATTAATTTGCTTATAAACAACCCCCCCCCCCCACCCCCCTACACACACACACACACACATGCCCATGGAATGGGTCTTATTGGGTCCATGCCCTTACGAGGTTATTATGCACATACCTAATAAGGAGTGTGGGCATGAAATGTCCCTCTTGGGTAGAACGCTGAGAGGTAAACGCACACAAAAAATATTAATTAAGAGGTATTGCACACACACACACATCTTAAGGAAATGCACACACATCTTAAGGAAATGCACACACACACACACATCTTAAGGAAATGCACACACATCATAAGGAAATGCACACACATCATAAGGAAATGCACACACACACATCATAAGGAAATGCACACACACACATCTTAAGGAAATGCACACACATCTTAAGGAAATGCACACAGTAATTAAGAGGTATGCACACACATCCTAAGGAAATGCACACACATCCTAAGGAAATGCACACACATCTTAAAGAAATGCAAACACCTCTTAAGGAAATGCACACACATCCTAAGGAAATGCACACACACACATCCTAAGGAAATGCACACACACATCTTAAGGAAATGTACACATAATAATTAAGAGGTATTCACACACCTCATAAGGAAATGCACACAGACACACACACATACATATATATATATATATATATATATATATATATATATATACATATACCGTTTTACTCACAAGCTTTTCGGTGAGAGGCTAATTCAAGTGCAAGAGTGTTGGGTGTTTAACACAGTAATCAGCTAGATGTCATTGGAATCTGATCGTGGCAGGATGATCCCATCACTGCCAGTTATTATATAGGGCTGCCACCTTGAAGCGCAATGTCGCAGAAATGGGAACATAAACCCATCGTCACACTATACTAACGAGACCAACCAGTCCATCCATTACCCTTTTGATGTCGAGTACTTGGTCGCTGGCATGACCTTCTGTCGCACTAATTCTTTACTGTGTTGTTTTGATTTAACAAGACCCCAAACCCCACCAGTATATACTTAGCAGTCATTAAAATGTGAATGTCTGACCAACTAAGTATATACTGGTGGGGTGTGGGGTGTTGTTAAATCAAAACAACAGAGTGAAGAATTAGTGCGACAGAAGGTCATGCCAACGACCAAGTACTCGACATTGAAAGCGTAATGGATGGACTGGTTGGTCTCGTCAGTATAGTGCGACGATGGCTCTGACATGTGCGGTAACTCTCCATAGTTGGTATTAATATGAAAATCAGACGAACCGCTTATATGCAAATTTGAAGAGTACATATTTATCAAGTTCTTAGCAGTCATTAAAATGTGAATGTCTGACCAACTAAGAACTTTATAAATATGTACTGTTCAGATTTGCATATAAGCGTTTAGTCCGATTTTCATATGTCAGAGCATCGGAAATGCTTGCTGAATTTTCCAGTAATGTTTAACTCTATTAAATGCAAAACGCATTGACCACCAGTCATTAATTACACTTTGCAAATGTCCACTCTGTTAAAACAGCTGGGATAATACACTTCAGAAAACGAGATCTCAACGCAATGCACTTAACAATGTGTAAATTTATTGAGAAAACATAATTCCCTTGATAGCACAGTTAAAATTTTCTCATAACAGATGAAGACATGTAATAACTTTAGCTTAATATATCTCATTCCATATTAATGTTCTCGTGTCACAATAATATATCATTTTGCAAGAGTCTATATTATTGGGACACGAGAGCTTTAAGTACCGTATTCCTCCTAATACTAGCCTAGACTTCAATTAGGATAATGGGTGTTCAATTTCTAAAACAACATCTATGAGAAAGGGTGTGGGATTATATTAGGGAGCTTTCCCACCCCCCCCCCCCCCCCAAATATTTTGTCTATACCACGTAAACTCAACGCAATTTTCCTGTTCAAATTCTCGAAGCTTATGTTTAATAACTCAAAAACAAAATCGTGGAAGTGAAATTATTAAATTGGAGCACCTAAATATCGTGTATCCTTTTATATAGATAAAAAATCAATCCTGAATTGAAATGGCGCTGAGAAAAGATAGAAATCATGTGATTCGCAAATGCGCCTGCGAAGCAGAAGAGCGCGTCGCCAAAGCAGAAGAGCTCTATTTATCTAAGCGAGTACTCGTATGAATAACCGGTATTTATCTGAGTATTCATGATGGTGTTTTTTAGTTATACATTAAATGTAGGCGTCGAGAATTTGTACCAGAAAATTACATGGGGTTTTTGTGATATAGGGAAAAAACTGTAATATATAAGCACACACCACTTCTCAGAGATGCTGTTTGAATAAAAAAAACTCCCCTTTTGTGTGATATCTTGCGAGAATGCCGCGGCTCAAAACTGGAGTTAGATAGGGGATATGCTTCTTAGAATAGTTTTGCCTTTTTGAAACTGCTAAGAGACCAATGGAACTCATATGCCAAAGATAGGGGACATAGGCTAGTATTAGGAGGAATACGGTAACATAGGAAATTATTTAGAGCGTTTGCGCTTTTCTCTTTGAATAACACCATTTATTTTATTTTTTTACATCTTGCCAAGTTCTCTTGCGGTTGTTCGCCCTGTACTTTGAGAATTCTATGTATGATTGACATAATGTTTTTTCCTGGAGCTTTTAGCCGTTTTACGTCATCTGAGAAGAAGTCCTCAACCTCCTTACTTTCTTCTGGTGACCATTTAACTGAAACAAACAATATGAAAATATGCTTGTACAAATTAAAACAATAAATTGATGTATGCTTCTCGATGACATACACTGCAGAAAAAATAATTTCCACAAGACTATGTTAGCAACTTAGATTTTGCTTGGCACCATAATATGTTAACGGGATGGAATAATAAAGTTACAGTCCGGACAAACTTGTGACTATATGCGCCACCAAAATGTTTCTGCCCGCATAAAATATGACTTTTAACCTTTGGGTCACATGATGGCAGCCAACTTTTAGCAAACCACTACAATCACTTGGAACTACCAGGAATGTTAACCTGGAAGGCTTTGACAGCGAGTGTAGGCAAAAGGCCTTAGTTAACTGAGCGTTGCAAGACCCACATGTAAAACAAGAGATCCAAGAATGGATCTTGGCGCTCACCAGAGGATACATAATATATAAGTATGTATTTATTTTACTGATGCAGTGGCAACATGCGCCTTCAATTTCCACATGCTAACCCCGCCGACAGTCATGCACCCATTAGTTTAATTTGTTGATCACCATCTCCCCGGTTGGGCATCGAACCGCCATACCACAACTCCGCATGGCATCAGCAACCAGACATCTTTCCCCCGGACCAGCACGCCAAGAAAAATCTTGGTGTATGCATGCATATATATATATATATATATATATATATAGTCAATAGTAAAGAAACTGGTGTACATTTTTAAACAATTTTGTTGGACGATGTTGCACCATCTTCCACCAAATTTGTTTAAAAATGAACCCCAGTTCATCTTTTAATTTAATTTGAAAATTTACAATTTTGACATCAGAGGGCTAAGAGTTAAAACATCATCTTCTGTACATATTTATTATTAATTCTCAATGTTACCAAACACGTTTTTATTTGGAACACCTAGTCCAGATATAGTTCAGTGGAACAGAAAATAGTTCTCCTTTTCCAATTCGACCAGGGGTGGGTGGGGGGGGGGGGTGTATCGAAATCGGCGTGCGAAAGAAATTCGCTCCACGGACAAATCAGTCAAATTAACAAACAAGAATTCTGCGGAATTAAATGTCTCGTCTATCGTCGCATTTTGACCGTAATGTCATCATGTTGTTTCTTAACTTTATCGCTAGACATGTATCCAAGTATGGTTTCAATAGGATTAATCAATCCTGCTAAATAAGCTGACAAATAATGTTAACTCTTACCACTATGAATCTCTGATGTCAAAACTTAAAATTAAAAATTAACCGGCGTTCATTTTTCGATAAATTTGGCAGGAGATGGTGCTGTTGTAGACAGCAACATCATCCACCAAAATTGCTGACAAAATATACACGAGTTTCTTTGCTATTGGTACATTAAAATATAGAACATTGGCATCAGAGTGGTAAGGGTTATGTGGAAAAACTGAGCATTGAAAAACAAGGTATTGTATCAAGATCAAAATGACCTTGACCTTTGACCCTGTGTCTTCATTATCACCCCGCTGCTCCCTAAGTGCCAAAGTTTGGTTGGTATAGGCTTAAACAATCTTGAGATATAAGTCGAGAAGTTTTGCTAAATACAAAAACTTAACATTGAAACAAGAATGCTAAAGCATGATATTATTGACCACTGGATACATATTTTGATACTTAAAATGCAAACTACTTGCATAATCATTATAATTATGAACTAAAGAGGGAAGAGGATGTGGTGAGAGAATTTTGGGTTACACTGACTCCTATGATCGCTTATTTTGTAATTCTTTGGAGTCCTCATTGCCTATAAAACCGAGTCATTATCAATTAAACAAGAGCTCCGCAAACGGCGCATAATATCCCATGATGACAAACCAATAAATGAGACCTATCAGAAAATATTTCTTCCTCAGCCCCATCAGACCAGTCATCCTTATGAAGTGTTAAAGCGATCCGTTAAACGGTCAAGGACGTATTGTCCGGAAACCAATTTTCAAGATGGCTGCCGCTGACCCGCTGACTGGCGGCCATATTAGATTTCGGATCATCGTAAATTTCAATACGTTTCTTCACCAGACATTCCAACAACCATAGGAAGTGATCCAATAATTGAAATCCAGAAACCAACTTTCAAGATGGCAGCCCATGGCTGGCGGCCATCTTGGAGTTCGGATCACCGTCAATTTCGATAGGTTCCATCTCCACACCTAGTCCAACTACCCTATGAAGTGTCAAAGGGATCCGATAAACGGTAACGGAGCTATCATTTGGAAACCAATTTTCAAGATGGCCACCAGTGACTGGCAGCCATCTTGGAATTCGTATCATTGTCAATCTCGATAGGTTTCATGGTCCCTGGCGCCCCTCTTGGATTTCGGATCATCATCGATTTTGATAGGTTTCTTCCACAGACCTAGTCCCACCATCCTATGAAGTTTCAAAGCGATCCGATAAATGGTAACAGAGTTATCATCCGGAAAGCAATTTTCAGGATGGGTACCGGTGGCTGGCGGCCATCTTGGATTTCGGATAATCGTCAATTTCGATAGGTTTCTTCCCCAGTCCTAGCCCAAACATTCCATAAAGGTTCAAAGTGATCTGATAAACGGTAACAGTTATCATCCGGATTATACTGTGACCTTTGACCCCATAACCTTGACGTCATGACCGCTTTATTGGTGGGCTGCTTCCATTCAATGTATATCACCATGTACCCAAGTTTGGTTCCAATTGGATCAGGCATTGCTGAGATATAAGGCAATAGCTTTTGTTTAATGCAAAAACTTAACGTAAAATATTAACAAAGGTTATACCGTGACCTTTGACCCCCATAACCTTGACCGCATGATGTCTGCATCAGCATGGTGCTTCCTTTTGAGATATATCACCAGGTAACCAAGGTTGGTTCCAATTGGATTAGGCATTGCCGAGATATAAGGCAATAACTTTTGTTTAACGCAAAAACTTAACGTAAAATATTAACAAAGATTATCCTGTAACCTTTGACCCCTGTAACTTTGACCTCATGGACTATTTATCAGCGGGTTGCTTCCGTTTGATGTATATTACCATGCACCCAAGTTTGGTTCCAATTGAATCAGGCATTGCCGAGATATAAAAACTTAAACGTTTACGCCGTCACCGCCGGAAAAGCGATATCTGTCTCGATCCTGCTTCGCAGGCGAGACAAAAACAGCTTTGTAACAAAGTCAAAGTGGCCTTGACCTTTGACCCTGCGACCTCATAATCATCCTGCTGCTCCCTAACAGCATAGACAACCATGTGCCCAATGGTTGGAATAGGCTTAAACAATCACTAGATATAAGCCAAGAACTTTTGCAAAAACTTAACATTGAAACAAGAATTCCGAGGAATTAAATGTCTCGCATATCACCACTTTTTCAGTAACAGTGACCTTTATCAGTAGACATGTATCCAAGTTTAGTTTCAATAGGATTAATAAATCCTGATAAATAAGCTGACAAATAATGTTAAGAGTAAAAATTAAATGCTATACGCAAATGCTTAATGTTAAAAAACAGCCATTTATCAAGGTTGAAGTGACCTTGACCTTTGACCCTGTGACTTCATCCTCATCCTGCTGCTCCATAACACCGTAGGTGACCATGTGCCCAAGTTTAGTCAGAATAGACTTCAACAATCTTGAGATATAAGCCGAGAAGTTAAATGCTAAACGCAAAAACTTAACATTGAAAAGTTGTATCAAGGTAAAATTGACCGTGACATTTGACCCTGTGAGCTAACTACCACCCTGCTAAGCATAATCCTATGGGTAACACACCTACCAACAGAATTCCACTCACTGGTTTGGGAGGCGATAGCGCAATAGGCGGACAGACAGACGGAGCGACTACAATATCCTCACCACTTTTTAAACGTGGGGATAAATATTTAACATATTCACATATCATGAACATAAAAAATCTCACGCTTACCAGTAATGACAACCGCTGCATACAAAGAAATACAGGAATGAACCCTTTGACTGAGGATGTGATTTGAGTCGCCATTCTCCCTCGACCTGATCCACGAGTTCACCCTTGTACTCAAGGAGAAAATCCTCTTTGTCGAAACCGATTGTTGTAAAGGTACCACAGCCTGCAACATACATGTATACGTACACGAATATGAAAACTTTTTTAATAATATCTGACTTTTGCGCCGGAAAAGACAATAGGTTCTGATATGATGGCGCTGACAAACAAAATCTAGAATGGCGACTACATTACCAGTTGGTTAAAGAACTAAGAAATATGTAGTGGCAATATTTATTTTAAAATCTTAAATTATTCTTAATTTTGCTAAATAAGAACTTTAAGATGTGTGTGTATTTCCTTAAAGCTATCGTTTTGGGCAACCCATTCTGTTTTGCGTAACCATGTTTCCTGCATTTATCTACAACATGACAGGAATTGCGGGAACGGAAAAGAGGTTGGGTCATAAATGTTTGCATAACCTTCGCGCGAACTTAAAATGGGATACGCCAATTTGGACAGTTCTGAGCCAGGTAATACATTTTAGTTGAGCAGTACACGTAGAGTCGATCGTTTGCGACATGCTAGAGTAATTATCTTTAGAACAAGTTGGTTGGCAAATATTGTTGCCGATAGCAGTAGGAACATTCGGTCAAATTATTTTCAAAATAATCTAGTAGATATAGTGTAGGGGTGATGATTTTCTGCTTCGTAAAGTGTAAATTCTGCTTTGGAAAATAGCAACTTCTGCTTCGTCACCGGTTTCACTGTTTTTCAACCTTCGAACAATAATCTGCTTAATTAACAATCGCAGATGCATGAAAATTTAACAATTCATGCCTATATCGAGAGGATACAAAATATTCATAACTAGATTCACACTCTGCCTTGTAATTTGGAATGGCACACAGATGTACATGTATTGTTTTTCTTCAATTTGATGGATGAATTTTCACAATTTCTGGTACAGACAGAACTTTACTGAAGAATATAAACAAGAAAGGCAATTATTTAGATGAAAATGTCAATCTTTGCAGATTTCTGCTTCAGTATGTCAATTCTGCTTACGAAGCGGAAATTCTGCCGAAGCAGAAAATCATCACCCCTAATAGTGTTCAACAGCAACTGTTTTGGTAGCGAATTGACTGAAAATCATTGTGGTGTCAACTTTCAATCAAATTATTCCCAAAATAAGTAGCAATGTAGTAATATTCACTGTAGATATTTTGAGCAATCTGAGCTGACTAATATAGAACCAATTGCCCCAAGGGCATGTGATGCTCACCTGGACCATTAACATTTGAACCATTTGCAATTACATAGACATATGGATAATTTGCAGCAAATCCAAGATACATGTAGATGACAGCCAAAGAGATTGACCAATTGAAATACCATTTGATTTCCTGAAGCTTATCGTTGTATGATCATTCCACACAAGGTTGGTTGAAATCTAACTTTGTTGATTAAGTAGTAGTAACGATTTAAACGGTGGTGGGAAATCCGAAATCCCTGCTGAAAGAATTAGCAAACCAAAACTCTCATTAGAACTCTTGAAGTTTATCATGATACATGTACATGTAGGAGAATTCCATTTCCAGATACATTGGAATCGCATAAAGTTGATGAAGTGTGGTGCCTAAAAGGTGTTCTAGAAATTGCAAAATATCAAAAGTTTTGAAGCCTAGTCCCATAGGGCAGGTCTTGACGTTAAGGGCTGCCCACCATCCCAGGGCAAGTTATTTCTCCCACAGGGCAGGTGAAACCTAATACATACCTGCCCTACTGGATAGGTCAATAATTATCACATTAAAGCATAAATTGCAAAATTAAATCAAAATGTAATGAATAAAATAACAGATCACAAATTTGGACAAGTGCTTCTTATTAAGGGCAGTTAAAATTTACGTTAATTAGTAGATTTTATTTTAAATGTACTGGATATTTGTCAAAATGCTACTAATTAATGACTTTGCAGATTTCACCTAATTGGGCCAGAAGGGTTTTATGAGAAAACTTCCGGACTGAATTTTGAGTTGTACATTTTTGGGTGGAATCTTAGATTTTATTTTAAAGATGGATATTCACACTAAATGCTTGAAAAAAAAAATTATATACTTTTAGAGGCTTAAAATGTTGGTCTAGGTCCACTGAAACAAATTAAATCTTACCAAATGATCATTTCATTGCGTATAAATTAATATAATGTTTTTCAATTTTGATTTAATTAGGGGACAGTGCCTCTATTTCAATTACACTACTTAAAAAAATTATATTAATTTATATGGAATTAAATCATCATATGTTAAGATTTATTTCGTTTCATTAAACATAGGTCCACAGATTAAGAGTAAAAGTATACAATTTAAATAATTTTATTTTGAAGCATTTTTGCTGTGAATATGCACCTTTAAATGTACTAGAAATTGTCAAAATGCTCAGATTTCACACAAAAATTGATGAATCAAAATTTTAGTACAGAAGTTCTAGAGCCCATAACCACATGATCCCTTCAGCCAAATTTGGTTAAAATCACTCAGTATGATAAGCAGAAGCAATTTGACAATTTATAATATATTTCACATAAAATCTCATTTCATCTAAAGAATTGACGAATCACCATAGGATCCTTTCACCTAAGTTTGTTTGAAATGGATCAAGAAAAAGGATAAGCAATTTGAAAATCTCTGGTCAATTTTTCATAAAATCTAAGATTTTCACTCAAAAGATTTGACGAATCAAAAAGCGCAATGGAAGTTCTGGAGCCTATGGCTATATATAGACCTTGCTATTGACACAGTAAAAGATAGAATGTTGACATCAGAGTGCTAAGTGTTAAAGCAATTTGACCATTTTTGGTCAATTTGTAAATAAAATCTAAGATTTTAACCCAAGAATTTGACAAATTAAAATTCTGAATGGAAGCTCTAGAGCCAATCACCATAGGATAATTCCACAATTTGGTTGAAATCCGTCAAGCGGTTAATGAAGAATAGCGTTTTAAAGCAACTTGACAATTTCCGGTCGACTTGTCATAAAATCTAAGATTATAACCAAAAATCTTCTGAATCATAATTCTGACTGTCAAAATATGGTAGAAATCCACCAAACAGTTAATGAGGAGTGGCGTTTCGAAAGTTGATGGGTAGATGGCAGGCGGGCGGACGGACGGTCGCTACAACATACAAAGTAACATGTAGGATAATAATTGTCAGTCGACTTGTGCTGAGGATAATTAGCCTTGCAGATTGCAAACTATCGACTCGATGAGTGCCGCTCAACTAAAATGTATTATCTGGGTAGTCCAGTATATATATAGGGAATTTGGACATCACAACTCGACACAAGATTGCAGAGCGGTTCTTGGAAGCAGGACTCTGATCATTTTTATCAGCCTAATCTGGTAGTTTTATCTGCTTACGATAGTTTTAAGATGTGTATTCATTTCTTTCGTCCTGAAAGATCTGTGTGCATTTCCTAAAGATGTGTGTGCATTTCCTTAAGATGCGTGTGTATTTCCTTAAGATGTGTGAGCATTTCCTTAAGATGCATGTGCATTTCCTTAAGATGCCTGTATTGCCGAGAAGTAAGATTTTAATGTTAATTTTAATGATTCTTTTCTTTGAAACTCTTTAAAATAAAATGATTAAAGAAGTGGCCAGATATTTAGCCAATTCTGATTTCTATTAGCCAGATCTCAGTTATACTAGCATTTGACTAATTGGCGAATGGGCATGTCGGTCCGTGCATTTCCGCAACAATTTAACCCTCGAATTTGTTTAAAATTTTTTTAATTTTCTCAAAGAAAATGACAATTTGCAGAGCAAGAGAAAACTATTTTTGACAATCTACCACTGGATGACTGGCTCGGTTAAACCTACATGTAGCCAGTAATTCCACTGATTCTAGTGGCAAATTGTTTAAAAGTCTTCTATTGATCTGCCAATGGACATTTCCCAACACTACTCCCAAGACTTCTGCAGAAGTTGTTTTTGGCTGATATGAGTGTTTAAAAAAGGTTTACAAATTAAATCTAAGTTTAGATTACCAAAGTACATGTGTCCTGTTTATTTAGCTAACCTTAGATTTCTATGTAAATCAATACTCTGGATTATGCCTCCTCCCACATTCAGCTCATATATATCATCTCCATATACCATAACACAGCAATTAGGTGTCTAATTGGGGAATGGCTGATTCTTATGGCGACACGTTTCCTTCTGCTATATATACGTTTATATATACTAACATTGCACTATTCATACCATTACATGTACATGCTATAATATGAATGGTTGAAAATGACTCACTTTAATTTCAATAGTCTGTAAATTTCAAGCGTAAATACCAATTACAATTAATTTTTACATGTCTACAACTTCAGAATTAAATATATTCAGTCACCATAGCAATAACTTAGATACAGTGACAATTCCCTGCGAATGAATTAGTAATTATTTAACCCTTTAATACTTAAATTTATTCAAACAAATTTCAATTATCTCATAGAAAATATCTATTTGCAGATCAAGAAAAGGCTATTTTGACAACTTACTACTGGAATGACTGGCTTTAAGTTGTTAAGCCAGTCATTCAAGTGGTGAATTTTCAAAAATAGTATTCCCTTTGTCTACAAAAGGACATTTATCAAGACCACTCCAGAAACCATCCTTTACCAAGTTCAGTGTTAAATGGGTAAAGCAGGTACATAGCAATAGGTAAAATACCTTAAATGTAAATTTACATTGCATGTTCTGACAGTAGTCAGTCTTTTATATAGATAATTCAATAGATCTAGTGAACTCCAACCAGAGCTATAAACAGTGATAAAGTTACATGTACAGTGATGTACTGTCACATAAATGCAGCCATGCCGGCTAAAATTGTAATGGTAGTGTTGCTTTAGCAGGTAGGTATGTTTTATGCATATATTTGCAACTTACATGTATGCATATGTCAAGCGATCATAATTACTAATGCATGTCAGTGCTTTCTTAAGCCTAATAAACAACCAGGATGCTAAACATATAAACTTGGCATCTGATATCTGAGTACTTATTTCCCAATATTTCTCAGTATTTACCAGTATTGCCCACTGCCCTGGCAAATACTAGTATTTCTCTGGAAATTGTCAACCCGGTGTACTACTATGCCCCCCCCCCCCCCGTGTATAAGAGGGTTATTTTACAACTAAGTCTGTCAGGAAACTTATGAGGTTATAATAAAAGCAGAATATACCTTTATAGGTATCAATAAACAGGCATTTGAATCCCTCTCTATCCCGTCCTTCCTTCATGTACTGTCTCGCCACCTCCAGCGGATCATTTTTCTTTCTTCTTCGTGACACACCTGGAACAATAAATTGAAAAGAAATTAAAGAATTAACACAAAAGGCGGCAGTGTGATACTGGATAAGATATGTCACCCTGACAGTTTGATATGGTAAACATGACAAGTCCCTGCACTACAAATACAAGGTAAAATTATATGAATGCATTGTACTGTAATATTAACATAAATAGGTAGTAATAAAGCTATATATAAACTTTGGTTATCATAGACCTAATAGGTAAGCAGTAAGAGACGTAAACGTAAACCCTAAGTTCCTAACCCTATCATGTTTGAATTAATGCACTTAAAGTCCAGCTAAATGTAAATGTTAACCAGAACTGATGAAGTTCCAAAGGCAATGCTACAAATATAAAGTAAAATTATATGAATGCAGTGTACTATCAGATCAGTAATAAAGCTATATATAAAATTGTGTGACCATAGGCCTGATCGTCAAACAGCAAAAGACATAAACGTAAGCTGTAAGCTATGACGCCTGCATACACTAGAAGTCCAGCTAAGCGTAAACCTTAAAACATGAAATAACAAAGCCCCATCTCTGGAATTACAGTCCTGTCTGAATGATATTGATATATATGTAATGATAAAACAGCATGTAAAGTTTGGTGATTATAGGGCTAATAGTTTCGAGCTAAACGTGAAACTTAACCAAAATTGTATGCCAACGTCGCACCTGGTATATCCCATTAGCCAAGCTAAAAATCAATCTGGAACTGAAAACAATATCAACACTGAATGCCCCTTCGATGCATCCATAGAAACCATTATTGTTAAGGTAGGCTAAGGATGGTACACTTAAACACAAGGATGATTATGGTATCGTAAATTCTGAATGTACCTCTTCAGGTGGTAGTGCATGGTCACCCTTACAAAATTTCAAAAGAATCGGGACTAAACTGTAGGAGTTGCGTTGACAGAAACTTGCTAACAGATAGACAGACGCCACACACCATCACATCCCATCTTATGACAGGCGTATAATAATCAATGTAAATTACCTTAAACAAATTTTACTCAATCCAATAGTTTAAACCGTGCAAAACACAAAACTGAAGAACTGAGGCAATTTCGTCTCAGAAAACAAAAAACCAAAGTAAAGGCATCCATTAAAGATTTTGGAAGCTAACTGGCAATTAATAGAATTGAACCAAATGAAATAAACAGTATCAATAAAATGATGGCCTGCTCTAAAATATATGGTCGGCATTTCTTCAATCTGCCTTAGACACTGCAATGAAAGAGGTAAAATGAATTGAGTTGCTAAAATGCATGTAATTGCAAAGCCTTTCTAAATTAGAATTCAGTAACTTCATCTTTCCAGAAGGTTGCTATCAGGGCTAATGTTGCCCTGAACTATTTTGAGTTATTACCCTCGCTCCACCGAAGGTAGGGCAAGCAGGTATTGGATTTGGGTCCGTCCGTGTATCTGCCTGTATTTGTCTGTCCACAGGTGTTTCTCGGAAACTATTGATTCGATTTGCTTCAGATTTTAGCATAAGAAAGGATGTTACAGTATACTAGGGTTCCCAAAGATTTGGAGTGAGCCAGATTAAAATGTCTGAATATGGGTCAAATTATTGTTGTGTGGGTTTCTCGGAAGCAGAAAGGGTGAGGGTTTGTACATGTAATCTCTGATTGCTCCTGTATCGCTCACCTCTCTTACCTGAATTTAAGACTGGGATGACTGGCTCGGTTTTTGCCGGCTTGACCGTTAAAGAGTTAATGAGAAGCAAACGGACAATAATCATTGGAAAAATCCAAAAATTAACCAGGGGCACAGCTTATTGTACGTCACAAGTGCATAAGCCATCATAGGGTTCAGTAATTTGAAAATTACAAATTTATAGCCCGAATATATATTGCCCAAGCGAACATGTCTGCCAAATCTTACTTTAATCCATTGGCAAATCGCGAAACGTCTCAAATCTATTTCTGCAGACTTCAGAACTTACAACATTTAACAAGGGCCATAACGCTGCTATTTGAAGGTGTGGTATTTGATCTTCAATTACGATATTGCCCAAATGAGCAGTTTCAGGCAAATTTATTCACACATTTTAAGTTTTTTTCCCAAAATATGGACACACTTTGGACACATAGAAATCTGATTAGATGTTCTGAAGCCTTCCACCATAGGGTCCCTCCAGTCAATGGTTAAACTAGGGCTGGGCGGTATACCGGTTTCACACCGTGTCACGGTTTTTCACGTCGGCGGTTTAAAAACCATTACGAAAATTTCAAAATCGAAAAACCGTCTGTAAAATCGTCAGAGTACGAAATCTGGTGACTGTGTCAAAATCATCTGTATTTAAATTTATTACCATATAAAGGGTTAACATTCGCTAATAGTGCCAATACTATAAAGGCATTCAAAACTATTACCCATGGGAAAACAAGGGTGGCAATGAAATCACAGCGCATAAGCCGAGAATGCTATATCCATTATCTTTGATGACACTCACTGGTGATTGACGTGACGTAAGCTGTGAAAGTTCAAATCGGGTTTTTACTATATTCAATTATTATTCCAAATGTCCCGTGATCCAATAATAAAACAATCACGTTTCAAAAACAACCACGCCACACCCTGAACCTGACAATCCAAACGCATGACCTCTATGCTCTTTATACTGCATGCCGAATTATAAGGTATATGAAAGCGTCGGCTAAACTTTGATCTCAAATTCCAGTTGTAGCTTGTCTTTCCCTCCTCTACCCCACCCTAACACCTCCATGCTCTAAACTAGTATAAAGCACAGAATATTTATGCCATTTAATTATTCGTGAAGAGTCTCCAAAATAAGTGAAA
Organism: Chaetoderma sp. LZ-2023a; assembly: GCA_034401795.1. Lineage (NCBI taxonomy): Eukaryota > Metazoa > Mollusca > Caudofoveata > Chaetodermatida > Chaetodermatidae > Chaetoderma > Chaetoderma sp. LZ-2023a. The sequence continues at coordinate 125,919,850 of CM067359.1, forward strand.
AATCGTAATTATATATTTAAAGTAGTTAGCCTATAAATGTTTATTGATCGAATGTGTTGATTTTTAGTATTCCGTTACGGCAATTTTTCATAATATAAATTCATTCTAGTGAGAGTCAATCATGGAACTCGTCGCTAAACCTAAAGGGACAGAACAATCTGGGTACACTTTGGCTTTCAACCGGATGAGAGTGGTAGGCCGCGAGATGAAAATAAACCAGTGTGTAGAATATGTTATGATACAGTAAGTGCAGCTGGCGGAAACACGTCAAACCTGCTCGCTCATGTTAAGAAACACCACCCTAAGCAGTTCGTGGATCTAAGACCATCATCAAAGCGTAAGCGAGATGATGCCGATGACTCGGAAACCTCTAATAAACAGCCTAAGATAATGGCAACATTACAGAAGTGTAAGGCCTATGAGAAAACTAGCTCTCGTGCTCAACAGCTGACGAGATCTGTTACGCGCTATCTAGCAGGTGGCATGGTGCCTATCTATACAGTAGAGAACCAATATTTCGTTGGAATGTTAGGCGAGTTTGATTCTAGGTATAAATTACCCAGTCGGAAATATTTCAGTGAAACAGCTATACCTGGATTATATAATGACGTTCGTGATTGGGTGCTGAGTGATTTGAAAGCAATAGAGTATTATTCATGCACAACTGATATGTGGTCATCACAAGGCATGGTGCCCTATCTCGGTCAAACGATTCACTACATAGACAGAGACTGGAATATGCAATCACGCGCGTTAGAGACACTCTACTTTCCTGAGAATCATACAGCTGACAATATTGCTGAAGCATTACAAGAATCGCTTAATGTATGGGGATTAGATCCTAAGAACTTGGTATGCATGACAACTGATAATGGAGCAAACATCAAAAAGGCATTGCGGGACCTTAAATGGCCAAATTTGTCATGCTTCGGTCACAATTTGCATTTAGCCGTCAATGACTCACTCTGCGATCAACGTGTGACTCGCGTGCTCGGCCACTGCAGATCCATTGTGTCATTGTTTACAACGAGATGGAAGAAGAGACGTGATCTAATAGTCCAGTAAAACTACAAATTAACCTAGAACAAATTGCAACAGAATTTATTTTTTTTCTGCGGCATTCATGGGACTGCCAGGTGTCACATATCAAAAGTCCTCCAAAATCCCTCAATGGGAAAGTGGGTAAATTCGCATATTTAGCTACCGCCATTATCCGAATAATGAAACTTCCCTTACCTGCTTCATTCCGCAAATAAACGAAGTAGAAATGTTGTCTAAGCTCTGAATTTCATGGTCACGGAAGACAGTAAGCAATTGGCAATATTGCCTTGAACCAAGGGCTGGGGTAATTAAAAAAATTATATTTAAAGTAAGTTTAATTTTGTTTTTCGCTTTTAAAATTTTATCTAAAATAAATTGCATTTTAATTTTCACTTTTATCTCACAATTTGAATAAATTTCTATACAATGCAATCAGAATATGGACATGGATTTAGATACATGCGTTATTTGTAACCAGAGCCTAGAAAATGGCTCACAAACTGTTAAGCTTCGAGTTAAAGGCTGTGACGGTATTAACAATGGAGTTGGTTGACATTCTGCGCAAATTCATTAAGGCAGAACGAACTGGTGATTGGAACATGCACCTTCAGACCGTTCGTGAGATGCTTCCATATTTTGCAGCCGCTTGGCATAATCTGTACGCCAAGTCTGCATATGTATATTTACAAAAGATGTTAGAAATACCTGAAAGTCATCCAGATATACACACCAGCTTCCTCAATGGTCATCATGTCATTCATCGAAGTGATAGGTATTGGGCAGGGTTATCTACTGATCTAGTTATTGAGCAGGTCCTTATGAGAAGTGTAAAGTCAAGTGGTGGTCTAACACGAGGTCGTGGAATGACAGAACTTCAGCGTCTTGTGTGGTTGTTGTCTATGCCCGCATGTGCAGATGTGTGTAATGCAATGCAAGAGCTCTCTGGGGTAAACTGTGATTCAAGTGAACAACACAAAGATTCCACACAATCTCGAATAAAGCGTGATATGGATGATACTTACAAAATTCTCAAAATTCTTAGTGAACTGAATCCATTTGGACCAGACCCTTCTCTTAGAGGACTTGTTAGTGGATTGTCTGCACATGAATCAGTCAATGTTGACGATGCTAAAGATATTGGAGAATCAATTATTAATTCGATGTGTGGCCAATGTGTATCAAGCATTTCGTTCCAGAGAAAGAGACAAGCTATTACCTTAGCATCCAAAACATCTCTCAAGATTGATGATGAATGTGTACAAATTGATCCACAACTCCTATTTCAAAGACTCAGTTTAATTGCTACAAATGGATCAAAAGGGAATCCAGCATCTTATTTTGAGTATGAGTTGTGCACTCATCCGCCCGCACTCTTTGATAATTCATCTCTGGCATGGGAAGCAAATAAGCCGGCACTTGCTGATGCATTGTGGAAATTAATTCAAAATGAAGATGCAGTCCTTCCAGATTCTGTCCACTATGTGCTTGATGGAGGAGCTCTATTACACCGTGTTCCATGGCAGCGTGGAGAGACATTTGCAAATGTTTGTCAAAGATATGTAAAATATTGCATAAGCAAATATGGAAAGGCTACAGTAGTTTGTGATGGTTATGACCAAGGCCCAGACATAAAAGATGTAACACATAAGAGGCGAACTCGTGGATCAGGCGCAACTGTTGTACTGACTCCGCAAACAGTTGTAACTCTGAGTAAGCCTGATTTTCTTAGTAACAAGCAGAACAAACATCGGTTCATATCAATCTTAAGTTCATCTCTCGAACAGGCTGGATGCTTAACGATAAAGGCAAGCGGTGATGCTGATGTCTTAATTACGCAAACGGCTATATTGGCTTCAAAGTCAACAAATACTGCTCTTGTTGGAGACGATACCGACCTACTGGTGTTGCTTCTATACCATACTGATATGAATGGCTGTCAGCTATTTTTCAGACCATAGCCAAAGCAAAATGCAAAGAAACCCCGACTGTGGAATATCAAAATGGCAAAGGAAAAACTCGGGTTCTGTTTGTGCTCACAGCTGTTATTTATCCATGCTATCCTTGCCTGTGACTCAACATCTAGGCTTTATGGAATTGGAAAATCTGCATCCCTTAGCAAAATCCAGTGCTGCAAAGAACTCTCTCAAATTGCTGAAGTGTTTACAATGAGTAATGCAAATAAAGATGACGTGATAAAAGCAGGTGAGAAGGCAATGCTTATTCTATACAATGGCACTTCAATGGATAGTCTAGATGCTTTGCGGTACAAGCGATTCAGGGAGAATGTTGCAAAAAGTTCCAAGTATGTTGAAGCACGAGATTTACCACCAACACCTGCATCCGCAAAGTTTCACAGTCTTTGCGTGTACTACCAAATTCAAGTTTGGAGAGGAGATGCTGGAGATATGGATCCAACAGAATGTGGCTGGAAAGTTCTCAACCACCAAATGCTGCCTGTTAAGACTGACATGCTGGCAGCACCTGACGATTTACTGTATTCATTTAGATGCAGCTGCAAAACTGGCTGTGAATCAAAGAGATGCACCTGTAAAGACATGGGCTTAGCTGCACATCCACCTGCGAAGACTGTAAGGGTCTCAGTTGCTGGAATTCAATAACGCTCATTGAGGAAGATGACTTGGATAATTGATGCAAGATGAAATTAGTAGAAACCAGGTACCTATGCCATACTATTTAATCTTAGCTTAGCTTAGAAACACACAATACCGTGACATAATAAAATATAATATGTATTGTATCAATATCAATGATGGTATTAGGTAAATTCATGCAAGTGGCATAACACAATACATTTAATTTGTGGAGAATATGTCAATCGTATTCATTTATTACTAAAAAAGTCCAAAAATACCCAGTCACACACATATTACATACCGGTTTTAAAGAAATAAAGAAAAATGGATTTTTCAGGTGAAATGGCCCAAATCTGGTAATAATTATGCAAATTTTACCCTTTCCCCTATTGGAATTTTGGAGGACTTTTGATATGTTGTACATGATGGCCCCCTATACACTGGGCGAGGTAAAAAAATTCTGTTGCAATTTGTTCCAGGTTAAAATATTTTTGGCCTAGATTAACTGGACTATAAGGGAGGCACAGGTTTCACTTGGATTACCACAACATCAACTTATCACGGTAAGTGTTTGCCAATTTGTGGAATATATTGGTTTAATAAATGCTTTTGAAAGCTAGTATACAGGTATGCTTTTGTTTTATTTGAAAGTAATTTGACTGAAAGCTGTTGCTACAAAAGGCAGCAACAGCTTCTAGTCAAATTACTTTCAAGTTAATCAACAGAATATTTCTTCTGTCAGAGGGTTAATCAGTGTGTATGTCTTTTTTGTAAATTTTCAAACTAAATCTCTTGTTCACTGCATTTCTACTGCATGTAATATTTATTTAAATTGAAGACCAGTTTTGAAAATGTTACCACTGGAATGACTGGCTCAGTGAGTACAGCCAGCCAATCCAGTCATAGATTTTCAAAAATTGTTTTCTATTCAGCGCCAACATATTTTTTCTGTCAGAGGGTTAATCAAACTTATGTATGTTTTCACTGTGATTTTTAAGAACTAAATAACTTGTTCACTGGATTTGTCCTAATACTAAAAGTGATGACTATTTTTTGAAAATAATACCACTGGAATGACTGGCTTGTTAGGCCATCCAATCCAGTTAAATATTTTCAAAAAACAGTTTTCACTTTGCTTCAAATATCATCAAAAAGTTTTTATTGTAATGACCAACCAGACAGACAGTGCAGACTGTTGGTTTGAAAACTTGTGTGTCTTTCATTCACAGGATTGCCCTACATGGTGGGGTGCCAAATTTGACATGATCAAGCGCGTCGTGGAACAAGAGGCTGCTATCAGACGTGTGCTGAGCTCTGACCGTAAAACAACTCATCTGTCCCTTTCTTGGCAAGATATGCAGGCAAGTCACATTTCCTTCTATACAGCGTGTTCTTTCAGTTATAGTTTTATCAAACTACATATGAACAACTTTTATCTGCAGACTTCTGAGTAGTAACATGGTTGGCTAAACTGGTCATTCAATAGGTAATCTCCTTTGAACTAAGACAACTTGTGAGACTATCTAAAGAATACATCAGGTATTTGTTTATTTTACTCATTGTATTTACCTTTTCAACAATGAATTCCGCATATCTCAGTTTCAAGACAATAATACAGGAAAGCTATTGAATATTTTGAAATTAATTTCACTGGAAGCCGTTGCAAATGGCTTCAGCATTGGTCTAGAGAAATGCCCATTTGCAGGCCAAGAGAAGACTATTTTTGAAAATTTACCACTGGAATGACTGGATCAGTAGCTGAGCAAGCCATTCCAGTGGTAAATGTTCTAAAATAGTTTTCTCTTAAAGAGCAAGGGGACTTTCACTAAAAAAACGTAGATTTGTGTATATGTTGTACAATGTAATTCTTATTTAATTTACAGGTGCTAGAAGCGGTCATAGCTGCCCTCGATACTGTGCGAGAATTCACTGACATCCTCTCACAGGAGAAGTATGTCAGTGTGTCAGCATTAAGACCACTGATTTCCTTGTTGGATGGGCAACTACTTGACAGCAGTGCTGATCAGCACAGCTTGACATCTCACATAAAGGATATTGTTAACAATTTAAAAACTCGCTATGCAAACTGCAACTTGAACGAACTAATGGCCAGAGCCACATTTCTGGATCCCAAGTTTAAATCGGATTATTTAAGCTCCAGTGAAGTTGTGGGAGTAGTCTCATCTGGCGGATGAGATGGCATTGCTCATCAAAGACAAATGTATACCTGTAGTCAGTAATAACGAGTGTACTAAAAATGATGTAGTTACTGTTACACCAAAGAAGAAATCTCTTGCTAGTTTGTTTTCCAAATGCCGAAAGAAGACTAATTCAATAGGAAATTCGTTATCCATCGTCGACTCGGAGATAAATTCATACATATTAACAGGGAATATTGACCAGGAGGCAAACACGCTCCATTGGTGGAAGATGTTTGGTAATAGTTATCCAAACCTATCGGTGATAGCGAGGAAGTATCTATGTGTACCGGCAACCAGTTGCCCGTCAGAAAGATTGTTCAGCAAGTCTGGACAAATTGTTTCTGCTAAAAGGTCATGTCTAAAGCCAGAGAAAGTTAGTCAACTGAGTTTCCTAGCAGCAAATTTAGACAAATATGATGCTAAATAATTTTATTTATATATATAGTGCTGAATTGTATGTGCTGGGCGAGGTTGTGGATCATCTTTCATAGAAAATGTAACTTTCCAGAAAAAGTGATGACTTTGTTTTGAAATTTTACCACTGGAATGACTTGTTGTCATTGAGCCAGTCATTCTAGTGGTAAATTTTCAAAACATATTTTTCTCTTGTTCTGTAAATGGACATTTCTCCAGACTTCTGCAAAAGCTGGTGTCTATATAGATATAGTGCTGAATGTATAATGTGCTGGGAAAGGAATACACTCATATAATTGTTTTTCATATTTTAATATTTCTCCAGACTTCTGCAAAACCTGGTTTTTGGCTAGCTTGAGTGTATACAGATATATAGTGCTGAATTGTATGTGAGAGTGGGGATCACCTCTACCATATGTCGAATTGTTTCATAGAAAATGTCAATTTCCAGAACAAGAGATGGCTGTTTTGAAATTTTACCATTGGAATGACTTGTTCTGTTGTTGAGCCAGTCATTCCAGTGGCAAATTTTCAAAACATAATTTTTTCTTGTTCTGTAAATGGACATTTCTCCAGACTTCTGCAAAAGCTTTTTGTCTATATAGATATAGTGCTGAATGTATAATGTGCTGGGAAAGGAATACACTCATATAATTGTTTTTCATATTTTAATATCTCAAAATAAAGTTTTTATAGTTTGATGACATCATTTTTGTTTCTGCTATTTTGCTATCAATCTGAAATGGACTATAGGAAAATTTGACTGCACTCTGACATACGATCTTTTCTGCAGAATCACCGCGTATCTCTGTTTTATTGCAGCAAATGCGATTTTCTGGATAAAGCATTATACTTTATACACCCTACTAGAATAGTGTGGCCACGCAATGTGAGGTTTCAATGCATTTGTATGTTGTTTTCTGATCCAAACATACATTTTAAACGATCTGGAATCTGAAAGCACGTATGAACGCCCTTTCGGTTTTGTTGTTACTACGACACCATTTCCGGGATATGTTACAAGTGTTTACGTGACATCTCATGCAAATAAAAAATTAGTTTTCACATTTCTTGCCCATTCTAACCCCTAAAACCGATATTCAGTTAAAACCGGTTTCATAATTGATATCGTCACCGGTTTTCGTTTAGGCGAAACCGCCCAGCCCTAGGTTAAACTCTGCCAAACGACTATTAGGAGGAGATCTATACATTTTAAAGCAGAAGTTGATAGACAGACAGACGTCAGATGATCGTCATGCTAAAAATTATGTGAGATGAATTTTTTCAAAAAAATTATTTACGACCAACTAATCACACGTATATAAACCATTTAGCTAAAATATCCATGAGGCAATAATAAGCTATGAGGTTTTTTCCCACCCCATGAGCCATGCTTGAGAATGAAGACAAAGAAAGGGCGGTTTGGGTGAAATATGAAGTCATAGATTTTATTAATTTTATGCCCGAGCCTAGTTAGGCCCATATACCAATTCCTGGCTTAGTAATACTATACAATCTATGGTCCTCGATCTAACTAATGAAAGGACAATGATTAATTATATTTACAAAATAGTATGAAACAGTGACTATATTATTTGACCAGTATGACTATAGGTTGTATATGTTGTGGTTTTTATAGTCTACTTCCACTTGCGTGCTCAGCCGATTTTCCAACTTTACCCCCTTGTCATTGGGCCTTTTTCATTCCTTCACAATTTCAACTCCCCTTTTTGGGAGCATGCAGCCAGGCTGCCGTTTATAGGTGCTCAGTGGCTTTTTGCCGACATACCACATTGCCGACACTGCCCTCACAGGTACCTATGGTGTATTTTAATTGTAATGGGAGTGCTAGCGTACTAGGATGGGGACCTAGCAAACCGTGGCAGTTAACAAAAATTGGTGATTTATCGGAAATTTTCTGAAGGAAATACTCTACAACACTATATGTAATGGGTAGTGTCAGACAGATTTTAAGTGTTCTTTCGATACATATATGTCATATTTTAAGGTCCTGACGAGTATCCTACAATATCAATTTCAAATTACCATGTCATGATCAGATTTGTCTACATTCAAGTTGAGAGTGTTTATAAAACTATGGTAGCAGGTCAGAGTAATAAAAAAATGTATCTAGCGCATTAAAGTTGCCAAACATAAAAATGGCAAAATAATTTAGTCTACCAGCGACACAGTTCACTTTTAATTGTTTTCGGCTTAGTTTTCTCTGTTTAAATATGGATTTGAAAATACACCCGCTAAAAATTCAGGGTGGAAACCATTTTGAAGCCAAAATCAGATGATCCGAAGACAAATTTACAAGTTCTGGCATAAATATTCGACACATTTAATAAATATTTTGCATGGACCTAAAGAATGAATATATGTGCATTGTGTGCTGAAAGTTCGTCAATCCAACACATACTTTTGCAATAGTACATGTTTAAACATAGATACCATGGTTTGCAAGATGCCATGGTCTGATAATACCCTACCCTACTAAGTTCACTTAATTTCTTAGAAAATGTTCTGAGTCAACGCACAGGTGCTGGATGTTTAGATAAAAAAAACCCCATGAAATCCAAAAACCCTATAAATGACCAGCGCCTGTGGTCAAGGCAGAAATTACCGATTCCTTTAGTCCTCGAGGATGTATGTCATCTGGGAATGGATATTTTGAATAGATGTGTTTAATGTCTACAATTGAACTCTTTTTTTAATCATATGTCCATCATCCATGTTTATCTGAAACACATTTTGAGTACGGTAATGTAAATGCGAAAACTGGTGTCATGAACCAGTTTTACCATGTTATTGGAATGTGTGTTGATGTTTTTGTTTGATAACTTGTCATTTTTGCATTGTTTTGTCAGATAACAGCCTAATATAGGCTCTATTACATGCAAAACAATATCTGTTTAACTTACTCCGTTAGTCCGTAAATCACGAATTCAACCGCAAAGCTAATTAAGCTTACAGATATGAAGGACATTTTTGTGTGTTCCTTAGGTTAATTTTTATGCATTCCAGAATTAGTTTTATTTATATATACAAAAGGAAGCAGAAACCCAACAGCTGAACAGGGCTTTAAATGTATCAAACAACAGCGCAAATTCACTTACCAATTAAACAAAATGCCCCCCTGTTAGCGTTGGTATTCTTCTTCTTCTTATGTTGGAAATCTCCTCTTCAGAAGCAGAATAATGCTGGTCCAGGTTAATATTATAACGAATATACGCGCGAGAACTCCCTCTACAGCTGAATATAGTAGTTTATGGATTTAACAAAATGTTTTCCACTCATGTTCTTTTCTCTTTTCGGATCTCCACATGACCTACTAGGTTGTAGCACAGGGAGTTTTTGAGGTACTGTACACACATCTTAAGGAAATACACACACATCTTAAGGAAATGCACACATTTGTGCATTTGTATATTGTCCTCTAGTCCTCTCCCCTGCCAGTTTATTAACTAGAACTGTAACTAACAATAATATTCACCACTGCTGTGGGTGCTCCAAACTATTGGAGGATTATCCTGACTCAACAACAACAACACATATACAGCAACAAAATTATATTAGCCAACACATTTATTAACAGGTATGCACACACCTCTTAAGGATATACACACGCCATGGTAAACATGATTGTCCAATCAAAAAAGAGCACAAAATGAATGCCCAATCAAATCACGCGATATATCCAATTCTCATTGTCCAATCAAATGGGGCATTATATAATTCCATCTTTTGGTCTCCCTGAACGCATTTAGTGGACTTTCACTACAACGCGTGTGTACACACACACACACACACACACACAGGATGTGCGCACTTTCCTTATGATGAACTTTTAGAAACTTTGGGAAACTTCTCCAAATTACACATAGAGTGCTTCTAAAGGCATTTCTTATGATGTCGACATCCTAAGGGAAAAGTACATCTTAAGGAACTCGTGCACGCACATACTATCCAATAAGGCATGAGTTGTGCGCCACACACACACGCACGCGCGCGCGCACGCACGCACGCACGCACGCACGCACGCACGCACACACACACACACACACAGTTCGGATCGACCGGTCAGGTACGCGCCGCCCATCTAGGATTCGTTTCCTGAACATGCGCGCACGTGGTTGTGACTTAGATGGAATGATGCTTTTAGTGTACCGAGCTGGTACTCGGTAATTCTAATTGATCCATTGTTCCCGTTACTTCTGGCATTACACAAGACCAGAATTTGACGGGCTTTCCAAAACTGTAAACCATTTCAAAATCGGTTAAGAAATGGAAAACTCTTCTTGATGATCTTCAAAATATTGCCGCGACATCATAACCACGTGGACGTACAGCTTCTAGAATGTTCTAGAACATTCGACGACGCTATTATTAGCGACGCTCTGATTGGCTGTTGATCGAGCGATGATTGGACGAAGCCTGCATCTGTGACGTCAATGAGATTATAAAAGGAGAAGCGATCCAGAGATCGAGAGCATCCTCGGCCAGGGACCGAACAGGTTGGAGCTGTACCAACTCTTATCAAGCGCGATACACGTCTTTCTTCGCCATGGGTCGGGTTTTTATCCCGCAGAGTACAGTTTCCAACCCACTGCACTAAATTAATTTTGTAACTCCCCTTTTACGGGAGTAGTTTAGAAACTTTTGATAAAGCGTTCACGAATACAACACCTACATTCGAAACACAAATTTGCGGCGAGGCCTTTGCGGCCTGATAATGTGAATCTACAGATGTAGAGGCAGGATGTTCTTTGATGGATGACTCGCCGGATCTGCCGGCCACGCCTGCAAAGTGGTATTTCAATCACCGCCGCACCTATCGTGTAGGTTCTTTCAACTTTCGACCGTAGCAAGTGAACTCTGCCCGGTGCCTCTTCAGAGCTGGTTGACGTACCCAGCACTGAACGCTTTGTTTTGTATCTTCATCCGCATTTGACAACCCCCGCTAGTGATCGGGTTGTTTACACTTTCCATCAGTATGACCCCCCCCCCCCCCCTCCGTGTATTTTCAGATACATAGTAGATAGTGACTTAAAGAGCCCCGGAAATACAAAAGAAGAAATAACTGTGATGGAAGTAGTTGAAATAATAAACATTTTACGATATAATATTCTTCCCATAAACCAGTTGTTTTAAATTAATAACTAAAAAACATGTACTCCTCCTCGCAATCTCGATACGCTTTTGAATCTAATTACGGAAACGCCCGAGGACATTTTAATTACCCCGTGACGTAGCCTCCAGAACTCGGGAATTTCCGCACTTAGTCCAGCATCGGTAACAACAATGGCGGAAAGTGGAAGCAGCAGCGATACCGAATCCGTTTCTTCAAAATCTTCGTCAGAAACGTCATCGACACATTTTATCGATGAAGAGGATTTTATTGAGGAAGATGTTGAGGATGCCATTGCTCTAGAACCGTATCGATTCGAGCCAGAATTTGCGATCGATGAATTGGCGCTAGACGAGATGACCAGGAACTGGTAGAAAATGATTTCGACGGAGATGTCGACCAACGCTGCTAACGCAGACGAAAGAATACAGACTGGTAATTAACGATTTAAAATAAATTTATACTTTATATAACTATAAAAGTTGAGCCAAATTAAGGTGGTAGTGTAGCCTATTGTGTATAAAATTTAAATTGAAAACAATTGGGATAATAACTAGATTTCTACGTTGTTATTGGCTGTCAATCATGATGGGGCAAATGATTGATTTGCTACTTCCTCCAAGAAGACAATAGACATGATTTTTCCACGCGTGGGTATGGGGATTTGTGTGGGTCGTTGGGGGTGTGTGTGGGGTGTGTGTGTGTGTGACAAACCATTTTGTGGATGTATGGAAAATAAGGGTGTGGACAACTTCTTATAAGGCAGCCTTTGAACAGGGTAGTGGGGGTGGGGTGTACTGGTGAACTGAACATGTTAGGTAGGGTACCCAGAGCTCCAAGAACTGCACTTTAAGACAATCATATAACAAATATTTTGAAAGTGATTTGACAGGAGCATGTTGCTGCCATAGGAAGCAACAGCTTCCAGTCAAATTACTTTCAAAATATCTAACAGATTTGTTCTAGCCAAATTCCTTTCAAATGTAGAACAGATTTCTTACATCATGAATAATTTTTCATATTGCAAGTCCAAATAACCTATAGCTAAAAGTAGGGGTGTGCAATATTACCGGTATATCGTGGTTCTGTTCATGGCAATACACGTATCGCTATACAGTCTTACTGAACCGATTTTTGCCAATATTGTATGTCACTTCTCTAATGCATCAGAGACGGTTCCCGGAAGTGAAACCGGGAACTAGTTTACCATAACTGATACACACCAACACTGTGCAGTGAACTTAACTGGGAACTAGTTTGCTGTTATTGATACACAACTCAAAATCCGGGAACAGTTACCGCACCGCTTCCGAGTGCTTAAAATTACTAAATACTGAATAATTGTTCAGTAGAATGGGTGGCGTATATTCTAAACAAAGTTTAGTGGTCATATTATATCATTTCATAGCCTAAATCGTGCTATATATTATAATATTGCGGCGAGTAATTTGACCGTGTATCGTGAGATTCCTAGGCAATAACAGGTATTCGAGGCAATTAGGCATATCCCCCTCTAAGCCGATATGAGCCAGTGAATTGCGTTGCTATTAAACTGGTTCGGCCAAAATAAGAAGCGGCATATTTTATATGTTCAATACGGCAGTCAGTTACATCTAAGTTTGCATTTATTTTGTGACCCAGTAAACGGTACTGAGTGTTTTCGCGGAAAAAGGTTTAGCACATGTTGCAATGTTATTGAATATTTTCCTCTATTTATATGACGATGTAGCGAGCGATCTGGCTGCGTTTTTGAGCGAGTTTATGCACATTGTAGAGTAGCTACTGTAGCTACTCGGGTAGTATCCTCATATTGGGGAATTCTAGCCGTTTAGGCATTTTGAGTAGCTCGTCTACTGCGAGTCTAAACTCACTTTTTTGTACTGACGCGATAGGCTGATAGGCGGAAACACGATTTTAATTTAATACAGCAACAAGTTTGAACTGTTGATTTTTCACAATATTTTGTTGTAAGGCATGTGTACGTGTTTGAGCAAATAAATGGCAGAGCCAGAAGAGTTTGAATTAATTGACAATAAGAAGGGAAAGGCGGATGTATGGACAAATTTCTGGCTGAAACTATCTAAAGTGACAAAGAAGATTGTTGACAATGTAGCAGTGTGTAGGAGATGTAAAGTGGAAATAAAGTTTGCTGGAGGGACATCAATTTTAACTGCCCACATGAGGCGTCATCACCCCACTGTTAATTGTGTTAAAATTGCAAGGAATAACAATGATAAAGATAAATCACGTGATCTTCCTCCTACATCCGATGTAGGTTCATTATCAGCATCTTTTTCTCAACAACAAACAACACTCACTGGAATGTTTGCTGCTAAATACCACTGTTCATCCCCGAAAGCATATCGTATTACAAACCAAATTTCAAGGTTTATAATTAAAGATTTGCGTCCATACAGTATTGTAGATGGAGATGAGTTCCGGAAATTAATAAATATTTTGGATCCACGGTATAGTGTACCCTCCAGAAAACAATTTTCTGAAGTGGAAATTCGTAAACTGTACAATAAAATTGTGGACGAAGTCAAACAGAACTCAGAAGTCCAGATGTAATGCAGGTAGGTTCGTAAAATTTTAATCCTAGATGGGACAAATTCTGTACGATGTATATGAATTAGTTTGGTGAATATTTAGAAAATAATATGCGTGGAAGCCAATCACCCCATCAGCTTCAATTTAATCATATTACTTTCTGAATATCCAACAGAAAATCAACACGCATACATGTGCACGCACACACACACACACGCACTGACAAGTATGATGCCTTAAAACTTGGACATGAGCCTTCAGCACTTTCACCACCAAGTGAAATTTCCACAATCTTAAATAATAAATACATGTAAATTCAAGACACGTATATTTGGGGGGCTATTGGTGGCTTGGTGCTGAGAATTTTGTCACGCTTGAGAATATTTTGAATGGATCTCTTTGTCAGAAGTATCATACAGGCGAATTGTTACACACATATTCAACATACATGTGTATCAAAATATTCACCACACAAATATGCTAATAATAAGGAAATATTAGTTACCTCTCCGTCCGGGATGTATAACAATTGTTATACATCCCGGACGGAGAGGTAACTAATATTTCCTTATTATGAAGCATCTAGTCCGTGAGCCAGGACCCTGATTTTTGGCAATCAGGCTCACATGGGGTGACGAATGCTCATAGTGATTTTTGACAAGGTTTATACCTCTAGTGATAGAAAATGTGTGATAGCAGTGTAGAATTGGTAGCTTTCTCTGTCAGATCACCACTTTTATGAGTGTACCCAAATTTGTCGTACACCAAATAGCCGGTTTCTGCTGAGTTGGTCATGAACTTCAGATTCTCGTACAAACCTTATTACTGGAGACTAGAAGTTGAAACTTGGCCAGCCAATAGGTCTATGATGCTCCTTTATGACCTGGTTAAGGCAACTAAAACATATGATCTATGGCCAAGAAGCACACATTATTTGTGTTACATGTAGGATCTTCCTTATTTAGGGGTAGGGTTAAAATATTATTTTTGCATATATATCACATTTGATATATAAATTAGCCCTTCAGATTGAATAATTGAGTTCTTTGGCGAGATGTACATCGCTGCTAATGAAATATAATATATATTATATTTACATTACTAATTTAGTGTGTAAAAATGTATCATTTTGTAACCACAATAATGCGCGAAAAAATCCTTATTTTCAGTGACAGCAATTACTGCTTTGATATAGGATACATGCGAGGTACTATTTGATTGCGACATTGTGATGTAATTGCTTATACCATCATATATGCGAGTGCCATTATTTGCTTGTTACGCTAGCTACATAGTTGTTGCTTATAGCATCAAATATTTGAACCATTATTTAATTATAATCCCAGCTGTACTGTGGCATACCGTTTATGACATCAGAGACATGAGTGTACTTTTTATTGTGACATCAGCCACATACAACATGCTTATGTCATTGGATGCATGGGGGACTTTATTCGGTTGCGATGCCAGCTACAGTATGATGTAATCTCTTATGACATCAGATAGATTAGAGACTTTATTTGATTGTGGTGTCCGTTACATTGTGACGTAATCGAGATGCCATATAATATATGAGTGGTATTAATTGGGAATGTATTTGATTGCGAAGTATGCTAAATTCTGACCATAA
This sequence comes from Chaetoderma sp. LZ-2023a, assembly GCA_034401795.1. Lineage (NCBI taxonomy): Eukaryota > Metazoa > Mollusca > Caudofoveata > Chaetodermatida > Chaetodermatidae > Chaetoderma > Chaetoderma sp. LZ-2023a. Next base: position 125,935,411 of record CM067359.1, read on the forward strand.
ATGATTATGATATACATTGGAGAAGTTATTTGATTGCGATATCAGCTACATTGTGATGTAAATACCTTAGACATCCAAATAGATGAGAGACATTATTTGATTATGATGTCAGTCGCATAGTGACGTAATTGCTTAAGCCATCAGATACTTGACGGGCATTATTTGATTGCGACAAATACTCCACATGTAGAAATTCTTCTTGAAAAGACTCGCAAACATATGTTTCTCCAGAAAATAAATTTAATTCATTTCAGAAAGACAATCTAGTCGTTTCACATATGATAATGGTTGTGTGCAAATCCTGTAATTAGGCAACAAACTATTTACTAACCAATTTCACATTGATTCAGGGGGTAGACGCTTACAGTATTTTACAATATACCAGTTTAAGCAAGACTGGAATGTTGTTGAATCATTAGTAGCTGTATGTGATAACCTACACCATCTAGATTGAGATGCATAGAGTTAAATGAATTGTGATATATGATGCCTATGTCTACGTAACATGAAATGCATATTCATTCATCACATTCATATTGGATGAGTGAATGGCATAAATAACTTGCGACAAACCAATATTGAAATTTGCACGATTCTTCACTCACAACAGCTATTGATAGAAGGCATAGTCCGTGGCATATAGATGATGTATAGGCATCTAACCCTTTCATAACAAATCCGGACAAAAAACGGCCCATGCAGTGGTCTTGTGGAATGTCCGTTTGCAGGCCAAGAGAATGCTATTTTTTTAGTTTACCTCTGGAATGACTGGCTCGATAACGGAGCCAGTAATTCTAGTGATAAAATTTTTAAATAGTCTTCTCTTGGCCTGCAAATTGATATTTAATAAGTAAATATTTCAAAATTCTTTAAAAAACCCCTTCATTAAGGAGTTAATAAATATAGGAAAGGCTAGCCCTGAAATTCTATCCGTTATACCGCGCCCCACGTTGTGGTTCATGAGAGTGTAGGTAATTGACGATGTAGTGTTAGGACTAGCTTCCTAGCGTGACTAACTGCGCCACTAGCTTACACGGACAGAGTTCCACTAGTCTTCATCATCCTCATTTACATCATCCAGATCATCCTGTGTATCCGTGCTATCAGGCAAGTCTGGTGGCACTTGATTGCTGCAGTCTTTCAGGCGGCACATGTCAGTGCAGTGTAGACCATTTACTATGCAGCAGCATTCTGGCTGTTCACACTTTCGAATACAGCTGCATGCCATGAGATCCAGTACCGACTCTGGGGCTGGCTGACCCTGCATCCAAACAACTGACAGTTGGTGTGTGTTCTCTATGCGTTCCAGCTTCCATCCATGACCATCAGGATTTGGTACCTTAGGATTCTGTTCGAGACACCGCCTCCAAATAGCAGCCTGATAATTGGCGCGCTTCATGTGTTGCAGTAAACAGTCCTGGCATGGTGGCAGCTGGTGGCTCTCAATGTCACCTTTCTTTTCACAGAACATGTAATACCTTAGGTCATTGATACACGTCACAGATGCCTTGGAAGCATAAAGTTGACAGGTGAAAGCTTCTAGTTTGACTTGAAGATCTTCTGAAAGATGCCACTCCTGTCCAAGCTCGGTGAAAATGTTCTGTGTCTCAAGGCTATTCGTAATAAGTTCCAGAGCTCTTGCCTTACCCTTGCCTGCAAATGCACTAACACTATCACACCCAGTGTAAGCATGCATACCAATTAGTGCTGAACATACGTCTTTGCTGATCGAGGCACCAATTCTAGCAATGTCAAGAACCCGTGTTCGGGCCTTCGTGCCACATTTCTGAAACAATCTTGCATTGATGCTCTGATGACATGCCAAGCACAAGATGAATACATCAGTGTCCTCTGAACAGATTACAATGTTTGGATAGCCGTTCTGTGCGGAATGGGCTGCGTGTAGCAACAGGCGTCCGTCTGCTTCCTCTTGGGAACACTCTAGTTCAGCTACCTCCTCACTACCTTCTGCAGTAATCCGGAAGCACTTACAATTGGATGTAGCATAGAGCACCTTTCCCTGCAACATGACTGTGTACTCTGTCTTTTTCCATTCATTGACAATGAATTCAATCAGGCTCGTTTTATTGTTGATCTGACGGAGAAAGTTCCTCCAGTTTGTTACTAGCTGTGAAGCTGTGATGTTTTGTAACTGATTATTGCGTTCTTCCCCTCTAACCAAATGTTCAGAATTCTTGATGGACATGTCTGTGTATGTGTCAAACACAACATCAATTCTCATGCTCTTATTTCCTTCTCTCAGTGCCATTTCCAGGATGGTACTGGCAATTTGACCGAATGTGCTCTGATCACCTTTTGTTCTCTGGACCAGATTCATCCCATCAACCACAGTCGATGAGTTATCTGGCAGCTGATCTGCAAACTTGACATTTTTCTGAAGGCGTGCAGCTAATGCAGCTTTGTTGGTTTTCCTTAGCATCCCTTCCGGTGTCGCCAATGACCAAGGTAATGGTCCCAGTGGATGACAAAGTACATCTTTCATTTCCAGATTGCGCACTTGTGAAGTTACAATGATACGACCAAACAATGATCTGTCTGCCTTTAGGATTATTGTTCTACCACTGCTTTTCACACTCTTCTTTTTGCACATATCAGAGAATGTTTTCAGTTTGTTCAATTTCATTTTATCATGAAAATTCGTCTTTGGTGGATCTTGCTCGAGTCGTTCTTCTTTGAATGTTTCATAGCAGCGCTCTCCAATACAATGTGCATTCATTAAATCATTGGTGATGTCTTGGGGAGGAGCCCTGGCAGTAGAAATACTGATGAGATCTTGATTTGCAGCAAATGGATTCACCCAACCTTCTAGAAGACTCTCGACAGATTCAACATGCTCTTTATCTTTTCGTATTCTTGATGTATTCAGATCTGTGTGGCTATAATTTCCTGTATTTCCTTGGATCATATCCCGTAGTTGACAAAGGAATGCGCTACGATGTTCTGCTGTCATATAGTATCGCTTAACTGCACCAGATTGTAGACTGAATTTGGTTGTCCCTCCTGGGGTCTGTGTATCTTTATTCACGGTGGTTTCCACAGCTTGATCCATAGGTATACGGCCAAAATGATTGCTATTTGACATCTGTACAGAAAAGCGTCCGTCCTCAAAAGCTTCATAGACATAGGGATGTTCCTCTTGAAGATTTGTCATTTGAGCATAGTAGGCTGATAGATACCGTGCATAATTCACTTTGTCATACGCGAATGACCAAGGTATCATAGCTCGTATAGCATGCAGGTGTAATCTCCAGTTACCCTCGCGAGATGACCGCAATAATCCTAGCAGAACATGCTCGACGATGTCAATGTAGGACATCCAAAATGCAGACAGCTCCCCATTTCCTGTTCTAAGGTGGTCCAGGTATGCATTCCAAAGCTGCTGCATTTCACAGAAGAGTGGGCAATCAAGGAGATCTTCAATGCTCTTCTGGTTGAGGTCATCAGACACAGTCTTCACTTGATCCATAAACGAATCGATTCTTGGTATTTTCACACTTTGTTTTTCAGCCAACCATTCTAGGAACCCATTCCACGCTAACCGCATCAATGCTTCGTATATGTATTTGTGAATTCTGACAGCACGGTTATACATCTTGCCATCCAGAACCCTGGAAATCGATCCTTCTGCGACAATTCCCGATTCCAGGCACAGATCCCTCAGGCCAGCATCTTGAAAACGTTTTCCAATCGTGCCAAGAGCATTGCATATGGTGTGGAACACCCCCATCCTGAGCAAGATATTTTCGTAGCGACTCTTGTGCTTCCAGGCGATTTCAGTTGCTTTAGCATATAGAGCTTGATCCATAACAACCACAATAGTTGTCAACTGTAGTTCCTTTCTGATAAGTTCAGATTGGTTAAGAATTTCAAAGACTGTCGTCAGTTCTGTGGCCGGTGCATTAATCGTTGGAAGGTAACTTATTACATCCTCTGAGATAGGAACCAAGTCCCTAGTATAGATATTGAACCCTGTCCAACTTGGAATGGTATGTTGCTCCGTATCAACCAGTCTTGCCAGCACCCAGATGAGGTTCTTTGCACTTGCCATTGTCTTGGTTGGTCCAATATCAATTTTGGCTGTTTTTAATGGCTGGGGTCCGATTCTATTACCCGCAATATATGTTGGTATCTCTGGCCGTTCAGTGGACACTGTCCTCTGTTTATGCTTTTCAATCCTGGGTAAACCTGCTGTGGGTAGCTGTGGGCCATAAACCTTCCCCTGTACTGCTATGCCATTCACACGGTGGGTTGTGCCTTTACCTGTGAGAGTCTCCTCTAGTCGGTCAATATTGTCCCATCCTAGATTTGTAAAGACGTTAGGCTGAACAGTAACTGGTAGAAAGAGTTTCTGATTCATAGAAGCTGCAAGCTTTTGGAGGCACAATGCCGTGTCATTTTCCTCGAGCTGCGAGTATGAAATGCCATGACCAAGCCTGTTCAATGTCTTGGTGATTTCAACATTGCCAGTCAATGTCTTTACAGCATATGGTAGCAGCAGATGCTTTGGTGTTTTCTGTTGGCCACCTGTTACAGCATAAATCAAGTCCTGACTAAATGATTGGGTTAGCAAATTTACTCGCTGTGATTTTCTATTAATATCAGTTTCGCCAGTTAGTAGGCCAACAAGAAATCTTTCCAGATCAACAGGAACCGAGACCAGTTCTGTAATGTCTGATGGATGGTATGGCCATGGAGCCTCTCTCGCATTGTCCTTGATATCTGAACGAATGTGTTGTGACACCCGATCGATCATCTTGTTCATGTCAGAAGATTTGCCTTTCCATAGCTTGACCTCCTTCTGTAACTTTTGATTCTCCAACACCACATTGTCAAGACCTACACTATCAGGAACGACAAGTAATTTGCCCCCTTCCCCTGAAACGAAATGAAGCGAATTGCCAAATTCAGATTCAAGCCTTCTTTTGAGGTTCTTTTTACCTGATTTTACAATTGACTCTAATCCTTTTGACAGTAGTATTGACTCAACTTTTGCTGCCAGCATTACAATTGGTACAATAAGTTTGTTTGGTACAATATCAGTTCTGATGTAGTGAAAGAGATCGTGATATGAATCGCTCTCACTTCGTGAATCGTCATCAATTTCGTGGACGACGGTGCTCTCCGCTTCTTCTCCTTTAACGGCCTTTGTGTAAAGTTTGTAACAAGAAGCATGGTAATGGGCTTCGGCAGCCACAATGTCCCGACTTGTGACAGCAAGAAGCTTTTCATCAGATCTTTCGACAGCACATTGTCGTAGGCGATGGTCAACTCTAAGCTGTGATGCTTTTACAAGTCTTTCACGTGTCTTTGACCCCTTCTGGTATTTAATTTTGTCACAAAAGATACAATCTGTATTATAAACCCTTGACTCTGATGATGATCTCCGATGAGTTCGCTTTGAATCAGGCCCGCTATCACTGGTGGTATTATCTGCCCTTCGCTTCAATGTCTCTAAGTCCCTCTTAAGAGTAAAAAGGCTACGACATCTCCTATGGTACACCACATCATGGATTCCTCCGTCTGCAACTTTGTCAGCAATATCTATTATCGGAGCATAGTCTCTTATCTCAGCTGCCTGTAAAAGACTTAGCCAAGAGTCACGGTTCTGTGGTGTTATCAGGTGCTCAGTCTTTGCATCCGTTGAATTTGAATGAATTATACATCCGCCTTTGTGTGTGCTGAAACCCTCCATTTAGTCAGTTATGGTCTGTTATCATCAGTCTGAAAAATATAAATTTTAAAATGGTTCATATTCTGCAGGATAATTTGAAGGTATATATTTGACAGTGAGCCAGATGCTCAGTCTAGCTCGCCTAGTGTGACGAATACGAATAGTGCTAGCATTGCCGAATCAGTAGCCTTTTCTGTCAGATCACCATCCTTTATTAATAATGCCACTCATGTATCTGATGGTATAAACAAATACATCACAATGTCGCAATAAAGCAACTGATCCCATATATATCCGATGTCAAAACAAGTATGTCACTGAAAATAAGGTTTTTGGCAAGCTGATATGGTTACAAAATAATGTAGTTTTACATAGCAAATTAGTAATGAAAATATACTTTCTACTATGTTTCATTACCAGGGATGTACATCTCGTTAAAGAACTCAATTATTCAATCTGAATGGCTAATTTATATATCAAATGGATATATATGGAAAACAATTTATTTTACCCCTACCCCTAAATAAGGAAAATCCTACATGTAAGACAAATAATGTGTGCGTCTTGGCCATATATCATATGTTTAGTTGGCTTAACCTGGGCATAAAGGAGCCTCATAGACCTACTGGCTGGCAAAGTTTCAACTTCCAGTCGCCAGTAATAATTTTTTTATGAGAATCTGAAGTTCATGGCCAAATCATCAGAAACCGGCTATTTTGGGAATGGCAAATTTGGGTACATTCATAAAAGTGGTGATCTGACAGAGAAAGCTACCAATTCTACACTGCTATCACATATTTTCTATCACTAGAGGTATAGACCGTGTCAAAAATCACTATGAGCATTCGTCACCCGATGTGAGCCTGACCGACCCTCTGGCTCACCGACTAATCCTGGGAGGGTGGGATCGGGACCAACATTTTCGGAAATATGCTAATGTTTCAATATTGTCATACATGTAGCTGCTAGCTGATGACTGTAACTCTATAAGCAATAAAGGAGGGTTGAAAATACTCGAGCAGCGGGCAAGGCAAGTAGCTGTAATCAATACCAAGACCGTTAGTAAATGAATTTGATGTCTTTATATTTTAAAAGGTCGCTCTCACTACCGATGGATGGACAAGCAGAGCAGTGGAATCATATGTCACAGTTACCTCATGCCATATGAAAGAGGATTGGTCTCTGCGCTCCTATGTGTTGCAGACTACGCAACTGCCAGAGTCACATACAGCTGTAAACCTGGCCACTGTTATTTTAGATTCCATAACGGAGTGGAATATTCCAGTACATCTGCCTGTACCCATTGTATCGGACAATGCGAGTAACATGATTAAATGTGTTGAATTGATAAATGAAACGGTCCCCACTTTTCATGTTAAATGTTTTGCTCATACTCTGAATCTTGCTGCGCAGAAGGCGCTAAAAGTGAAACGTGTTTCTCATCTTCTTGCCCGTCTGCGAAAAACTGTTTCATTTTTTCATCGCAGTACAACAGCAACAGCTCTGCTAAAAACTCAGGCTTCACTGTTGTCATTGCCATCCCATAAATTGATCATTGATGTCGCAACACGGTGGAACAGTGCATATGATATGGTAGCGAGATTTCTAGAAATGCAATGTGCTGTAATATCAACACTGCGATGTAAAGACTTAAAGTGCAAGGATAAAGCTGATTTGGCTACTTTATCAGATGACGATGTTTCCTTAGCTGAAGAAGTAGTGAACTGTTTAGAGCCATTGAAAATCATGACTACAGCCTTATGTACTGAATCAGCACCCACAGTGTCCATTATCCTGCCTTTACAGGAAAGACTGTTAAACCATTTAATGCAACCAAAAGATGGTGATTCGGCTGCAGTAGTTGAAATGAAAAAGGCTGTTCATGATGACCTTTGTGATAGGTATGTCAAAGAGAAAGATACATTGTTATTAGCAGCGACATTGGATCCACGATTCAAATCTTTGCCTTTCATTGATGAGGAGCTAAAGTTTGATACATTTAATAGATTGGCGAGTGAAGCGGCCAAGTTATCAGAGTTTCAACACGTCTCTACACCACAAATACCTCAGTCAGCAGCTAACGTGACATTACAATGCCACCACTGCCACATTTGGATGGAATATGTGAGAACAATCAAAATCAGGTTTCAGTAGTGCATGATCAGCCAACCATTCCACCCTGTAAAAAACGTAGACTGTCATCCTTATGTGATGTATTAGGGGGCGACTATTATAAAACTAAACAGGAACCACCAAAACCAACACTTGTAATTGCACAAGAACAGGTTACAACATACCGAGCATTAGAGACACTGGAATTAAGTAATAATCCACTTTCCTGGTGGAAGGAAAACCAACATAAATGTCCCCTTATAGCTAAACTAGCTATGTGTTTTCTTTCAATACCAGCTACGAGTGTACCATCGGAGCGAGTCTTTTCCACAGCGGGTGACATCGTAACTGCACAGAGATCACTTCTCAAGGGTACTCATGGTGACAAACTCATATTCTTGAAGAAAAAGATGAAGTAACTGTGGTTTCTATTTTCTAATGGCTTTTATTCAGTGGTTCAACAATATTAGTATTAATTCCACATTTCTGTTTTCTCGTAATTTCACTAATTTGCCATGAATAAAAAAAATTAATCCCAGCACTTAAATCTCATGGCAACCATTCCAGAAAGTTAATTAGAAATATTCTGAAGACTGAATATTTTGAAAATAATTTTACTATTTGCATAGCAGCCACTTCTACTCTAGACAGAACTAGCTTCTGGCATTAAGCAGAAATGCTTCTAGTCAATAGTCACATTATTCTCAAAACTAACCCTTCAAGCATATTTCTAAAATTGTAGAGATTAGAGAATGTAGCTTGTAGCTGCCAGGCCATGCTTTTTATTGTTAACCTGCTACTCCTTAGTACTGTATCTTACTAGTTACTATTCATTAATCAATCAATACTCAATAATCAGTATTATTCAGTAGTCTGACTACTGCATGTACACAGCTTTGATTTTTGCTCAAGGTTTGGCAGTGTGTGCCATGGCCCATGGGGGTAAATAAAAGACTAAAACAAGAAATGCTGTCATGATTTAATCATTTATTTTGTTTTTATTAGCATTCAGCAGTGAAATGATACTGAAATCATAGTATTTCAATTTCAAGGCAGTCATACATACACAATTTAAGAACTAACAAAGTTAGTCAATTAGAGTAGATGAATTGAATGTTGAATATTTTGAAAATAGTTTGACTGGAAGACATTGGCGATTTGCTGTCTTAGACAGTAAAATCATTCAAATGCCATTAATTTATTAATGGTCCATACCAAATGGCAAATAACCAAATACCAGTAAGATTGTTTCTAAAAAAAATCCCAGATTGAAAACAAGATTGACTTTAAAATATATTAATCAGTAAGTAAATAATTTAAGAATTTACAATATGACAACATCTACCACTGCCACCGACAAATCCCTGAAAAGTATATCCGTTACATATAAAACTTATTTTGTTGCATAATTTGAAGTTAATTTGACTGAAAGCCATGGCTGCCTAAGACAGCAATGGCTTCCAATCAAATTAATTTGAAAATACTCAAAACAGTTTATCTGTGTTTTTGAGGACAGAGATGGCATACTGAAAGTTAGCATATATAATAATCATTATATATATGGTACATTTACAATAACTATATAGTGAAGAATTCCAGCATGTAGAGAGCTTCATGAAGCCTTTGCTTGCAGTTTCTCACGCATCCAATATATTGCAATATGTATCGCAATACATCGAAAAATATTGCAATATATTGCAATACAAAATTTCCCGCAATACCCACCCCTAGCTAAAATGGTGGATGCTCTTAGCCCTTTCACTGATGAATTACAAATCAGTTAACTGTTTTGAAATTAATTTGACTGGAAGCCTATGCTGCTTCGAGTCAAATTAATGTTAAAACATTGAACCCAAATAGCCTTTAGATCGTAAAGTAAACCCTTTTCCGGGATTTGTCGGTCACAGGGTTAAGATTTTTCTTTCTGGTTTATCTCTAGGATTTTATATACAAATGTATCTTTACATCTTTGCAGGTGTACATGTACTCAATGTGTGAACCAGGAGGTTCGAGAAGAAAATGCTTGCTGTCAAGAAAAAGATGCCGTTTTGGACAGAATCCAAGAATTCAACAACGAGCATGGTGGCAGTATAACTTGCATCACAGAACATCCTGGGTTCAGGTCATCCTGTCTCGATGTTTGGGTGTTGAGAACGGCATATTATTCGTACCGTGTTAGGGAGCGACATCAAGCTGACACTCAAGGCGATTTATATAGGTAAAGTTGATAACACTAGAAATCGGAGATTGCAGTCCCAGTTTCCATTTTTTAATCACGCCCAAAGTTGTGGAATCCTAATGTATGGTCACGCCTTCTTGTGTTAAAATTTGAGCCAAATCGGACAAGTAGTTTCAGAGATATCTACAGATCAAGAATTTCATATGATCCAGATTCAGGTTCTTTTATCCGGATCATTGCCAAAGTCTGGAAATCCTTTTGCATGGCAAATTTCTTTGCTGTTTAAAAATTGGAGCCAAATTGGATCAGTGTGTTTTAAATACAGCTCCCTGAGGGTAACAAGATCAATCAGATTTCAATCACCATTTCAATCTTTTTCAGATTTTTATATTGAGAATTTGGTCTGGATCCAGATCATTGACTGGATGGTGAAAAAGTTGGGAAATCCTATTGTGTGGGAAGCTCCACACATGTGTTACGATTGGATCACCGACTTGTGGATATCCATAGATCCATAATCTGATCCGAATCCAGATTTTGGTTTTTAGATGATGACCAAAATCTAGAAACTCCTCTAGTACAGGAAAACCCTTTGTGTTAATATTTCAACCGAATCAGTGTTTCCAATATATCCATACAAAATTTGATCCATATTCTGGTTTTTAGATCATACTGATCATGACCAAACCCTGGGTTTCCTCTTACCATTATGGGGTGAAAATAATAATTACATTTTAACCATCTCAATGACAAATCCCTGAAAAATTAAATTCTTTAAGATATATAGTGCTTATATTTTAGCTCATATTCTATCAAATATTTTGAAATTACTATGATTGGATGAGGATATTCATTAGCTTTCCTGTTTGTTTGCCCTGAGTTTGAGATACAGGGCATTTTTTCTGTGAATGGGTTAAGATGGGATGGGAAGAAGACACTAAAACAAGTAAAACTAGTGAACACCAATACTATAATAAGCTATATCAAATTTCATCATAGTTTGGTAGCTCCAAGTAAGTAGGTGCTAACTTTACCAAGACATCTGTAGGGGAATACCTTTGACAAGACCTCTGTATGGGAATACCTTTGCCAAGACCTCTGTAAGGAATACAATGTCATGAATGTACATAGATTGCCAGCAGATTTGGGAGGATACCAGGATAGAAAACAAAATGTATATGAAATAACATTTTCAACAGCAATATTTATTTCAAATAAACTTATTAAGCCTTTAACGCTCATATCAGCCAAAAACGGCTTCTGCAGTGGTCTTGAGAAATGTACATTTATAGGCCAAGAGAAGATATTTTTTGAAAATTTACCACTGGAATGGTAAATTTTCAAAAATTGTCTTTTGGCCTGCAAGTGGACATTTTCTATGAGACAATTGAAATTTTCTTGAACAAATTCAATGGTTTAAAGGGTTAAGACATTCTGCTAATAAAGTTACGTTCTTAGTTTTGATAATATATATGTATTAATAATTGTAAGAAAATAATTGTAACACAAACTTTCACAGACAATGTCTTGAGAGTTTAAAACTACCGTAACTCTTTAATGGTCAAATTTATTCAAGAAAATCAAAATATTTGCTCAATCAATGTCCATTTGCAGGCCAAGAGGATTATTTCTGAAAATTTACCACTGGAATGACTGGCTTAGTTATCGAGCCAAGCATTCCAGTGATTAAAAAAAAAAAGTCTCTTGGCCTGCAAATGGAGTCCTGAATACTGCAGAGGCCGGTTTTGGCCGGCATGACCATTAGAGGGTTAAATGCAACTGTATAGACAACATTATTCATAATGGAAATATTTTTATATTTTTTTTACAGTAATTCGTCTACGGCAGCAACATGTTCCTGTCGAATTATTATCTAAATATTTAACAGCTTATCTGTATAAGACTGTCTTGAAATGGGATTTTGGGTTAGCCCTTTCACGATACCCGAGCCAGTCATTAGTGGTAAATTTTCACAAATATTTTTTTGGTCTGCAAATGGATATTCAATAAACAGATTCTTGACCAAATTTAGCCAGTAAAGGGTTAAGAGATAAGTATCATTGCTTTGAAAATGGGACCATGGGATATCAACAAGACTTTAGATAGCGAAATATCTTAGGGATTCACGACTCAGCCTGTTGTCTAACTACATCTACACCGAATGTGGCACAGTAGTAGGTTCGCTGCGTCCAATATAGGCGCGAAGTTAACAATTTGAACTGTAAATTCTCAATAAATTACAAGGTGTTAAATATGTAAGCTGTTAAATATTTAGAAACTCATTCAGATGATAATTGCTGCTTGCATAGGCAACAATAATGGCATAAACATTAGTTTCTAAATATTCAACAAAATATTTCTTAGACAAACGCACTTCAGCAACTTGGAACAATATGACCCAAAAATTACTTTTTATGGCAATAAAGATAACAGACATGGAAGTCATTACCCCAAACATAGAATGTATTTTATCTGGTCTTTTAAGTCTTTTAGACTTTGAGGATATGTAAATCTAAAAATTACATCATCCAAATTAATTTTTAAGGACACAATAGTACAATATGCCTCTGTAGTTACCCTTTCACTGATGAATTCCCTTATCTCATTTTCAGTGCTACAATGCAGGAAAACTTAATATTCTGAAATTAATTTGACTGGAAGACGTTGCTGGCCTAGGCAGCAATGTCCAGTCAAATTAGTTTCAAAATATTCAACAAATTAAGAATATTTTTTTCAGGGATTTGTCGGTGAAAGGGTTAAATCAGTGTTGAATGTATTTGCTAAATATACAGATAGTATATGCAGAATGATTAAACATATTATACTATATATTTATTACAGGAAGTATCGGTATATCGCATATCGCCAGATGACACGGTTTTGCTGGGGAAGGACAATCGTGTCACTTTACCGGCATGCACTTATAGAGTCATTCGCGAGGCATTTCCAGATGCAGATGGAGAGTACACTGGATTTAGATATCCAGACTTAAACTAGTAACAGTGGATCGATGGATTTATTACTGTGTAGTGTAACCACATGTGTAACCATATGTTAGAATGATGGGTAGGAGATAAGACCCAGGAAAGTGGCGAGTCGCATCTGGAGAAGTGGAAACAGTGCACTTCTTTTCACTTTACAAATTGATATGGCGCTATCTGGCCCAAATTGTCTAATGACAGTCGAGTTTGGAGGAGTGATTATATTTCACCCTTTGAGAGTCGAAAGGTAGGCTTAGATGAACATTGTGTCACCAAGAACTTTCAGTTGCAATGCGCACACGTGTACATGTTAAAAAATATCTTTACAGATATTTAACTGTCTCACTGCTGCAAGCCACCCAAGAATAATTTCAATGGGAAATGGCTCTGCATTTATTGAAAATTTTGAAAACAATTAGCCTCCGACAATTGTCAGTCAAACAGTTTTTAAAATATTCAGCTGTTTCAGGATTATACCACCTGGCAATGTAGGAAAGCACTGCGAAAACATATGTATTAATTATTATTCTATTTTACTAATAATCCTCCCGCACCGCAGTGCAAAACTGGCAACTTGTGTATAAACCTAATGACAGGTTAAACGGTTAGTTCCATAGGACCCAGTGACGGGCGAGATATGTATGCTCACCGAATTCTGTTCAAATGTCTGGGCAAGATATTTAGATCTGCCACGCCCTTACGGGAAGGACATTCACGGTGTGCATCCGTCTCTCTTAACCCCCACCATAACGATAGGAGATATGGCCTAATAATGCTTCCGTGAAATGTAAACCATGTCTTGTTATGTTTCATGTGGTTGCGGCACAGAATGTCCGGACTCTCACCCAGTTCGGAGGTCCCGCTAAGTAACATGTAAGAGCGCTGTCTGCAGTATTGATGTCCTCGGCCATCTGTTCTCTGTGACCACCGTGTCTAAATAGCTAGGTAGTTATCGGCCAGTTGCAGCCTAAAACTAATGCTTGTCTTGAAAATAACTAAAAGCAAGAAGGCCCGCAGAAATATAGCGGCAACTACTAACTCAGCATATTAGGAATTACATAAGATGGGGACGAAGGAATCCATCGGGAATCTTCCGCCCCGGCTTCACGTAAAACAGTACGCACCCCTAGTCATAAACTCACTAGGTATGGTATTTTCTTTGTATAGCATTTTTGTTTGAAATATTAGAGTAGGCCTATTTTTGCCTGCTATTCTTCTCCCACTTTAAGCCGTGGCAGCACCTTCCCGAGACGGAGGCCTGCGCGAGGCACTTGCCTCTCACAAGGATTCAGCGACGACTGTCCACGCCAGGATAAAACTCCTCACCCAAAATTACACTAGGAATAGTGTCCGCGTGAGGCACATCACCTTTCGTCCGAGATAGTCTTCTTCCTTTCAGCTTAGAGGTATAATAACTTACATTAAGTTAAATAGCCATATCTCGTGTATGGGAGCCTCCCTTGCGGGGATACCTCTGCGAATCTACGAGTCTTTGTGGTACCTTCGGGAGCCCCATATTTAAAAGTTCATTTACCTGCCTCTATGTCTTATATTTTCGTATGCTTTTATTGTAGTTTTATCTAGCATATTTTATGTAAACACATTGTATAGACTTATATTTTTAGGTCACTAAAATCAAATCTTGTAAGTCCATAGATCACGAAATTGCTATGGACAGGCATACTGGTGACACAAACTCTTGGGATGATACCGTTATATTTAATGTTCGCGACAATGGTCGCACGGCCCCACCGGAACGATTGAGTTCCACCGGCCTTAGGAGCCGGTTTTTGTTTCCCGCAGGGCAGTCTCGTTCAAGGTCCGTCACCCCGAGACCGGATGCTAACCAGCATCATCATTCGTCGTGCACATGCGGCACAGTGAGTCGACAAGAGAGTAGGGAACGGCCCAACAATACCCGGCGAGCTACGCACGCACGCACGCACGCATGCACGCCATCTGCGGTGTGAGAGTGAGCCACTCACTCATTTCATTCTGCACAAATACACATGATACGTTTCTAACTCTTGAGCTTTGGTTTTCAGGGAACTTAGAATGAAATGTCTGTCTATTTACCCCCGGAATTTGACATATATATATATATATATATATATGTATGACTCCTGTACTGCCTCATTAAAAGATAACGGACCTTTCCATTTTTAGCTATTCCCCGCCCATCACTAGCTAAGCTCCACCCACACCTCACCGTGTTAGGACTGATCGATCCCCGAATGCCTTAGCTATCAATTTCCTGAAAACTATACGGAGAAGCTGTTGAATATTTTGTAACTAATTTGACTGGGTGCTGTTGCTGCCTATGGCCTATGCAACAGCGTCCAGCCAAATTAGTTTCAAAATATTCAACAGAATATTTATTAAATGGTAAAAGCAAACAATTTGTACAACAATGTATAGACCATCTTCAAATATGCGTTCGGGACGTACTTATCGACGTCATTCATTATGATGTCATTCTACACATCACGCAGTTCATTATGAAGTCATATGATGCGTGGGTACTCTGGAAAGGTGAATTTCATAAGATTAATGATTAAATCTGCTAGTTAATCTGCATTAGATACTATTTAATATGCACAATATCATTATACATGCCTAAACTACATGCATATGAATATAACATTTTGGCTGCAACACATTAATAAATATAACAGCTTTATTATTTGCAACAGATTCCTGGTTACAAAGGCATGAACGCAAACGATTTCTATATGCAGCATCTCTATTTATCAATAGGGTTATGAATACAACAACCTTTTGGCTAGCAACAGCGTTTGGTACACATTTGGCAGTGCATTTTATTTCAGTGAGTCGGAGTATATTAACAGTTTTATGGCTGCAACAACTTTCTGTCATTTAGTCAATATTAACGGACAGACTAAATACCGGAAAGGCTAGAATGACCGAAAAGGCACCGAAAAGACCGAAAGGGCACATGAAAGACCGAAATGGAGATACATTTTACCGAAAAGGCTAATAGGAAGGGCTGAAAACAGCTTTGTACGGGTTGAAAGACACGTCTTATCATCACCATCATCATCAATATTATATCATCATCATCATCATCATCATCATCATCATCCTCTTTGTCGTCGTCGTCATCGTTCTAACTAGGTGTGGTGGGGTGTTTTTTTTGTGTTTTTCAAAAATATCTTAATTGTATCGCATCGAGACTAATTTACTCAAAATAATTATACATTCTGCTACGAATTCCGAACGAAAGGCGAAACAGAAATCGTTTTAAAAATATTTATTCTCTATCTATCAAAAGATTAAAACAATACACGCCAATATAATAGACAGCAGCGGATATTTGTGGCTTATCCTTGCTTGTCTTGTTGTAATAATCATTAAGTGATTGCATTGACGTATCACCAGATTGTTGTCTAAACACGACGCTACATTTACTCTTGGAGGTTATCAAAACGTAGCTGGGTGGGCCAATGCCGCATTATATGGTCGTCGTAAGTTGATAAATAAGCGTGACAAAACTATGCGGTTCATATTAATGTGTTATTCATCAGAGTAAACGTTTCAACATATCATGTACTGCGTTAGCCAAATCTCGGTGCAACATTTGTGAGCGAGAGTGTCGTGAAGAGAAAGTTGTAAAATGTGCAGGTTGTAATGTGTGGGTTCATATGGAATGCGTTCCATTGGACGAGGAGCAGAATGCTCAATGGAGTCAAGATCCACATCAACAATTGTACTGTCCTGTGTGCGTTCGCTTGACAGATGGAAAATACAACTTCAAAAAGGCACTCGACAGGTATGTATGAGATCTATTTTGAACTGGATATTAGCCAAAAACAGATATTATAAGCCTAATTAAAATATGTAAAACAGTATTTCTGGAACTGTTGTTTAATTAACTTGTTATTCTCAAGTTTAACTTAATGAAATGGCAAATTGAAAGGAATGAATTAACATTTTGAAGTATATAAGAGTTATAAGTTGTAATTATTAATGACAAGGACCTATAGACTTTTCGGCAAATCCAATCTGATTTTTGGTCTTTCATGAGTCTTTCCCGTCTTTCATGAGCCTTTTTGGTCCTTCCTGTGCCTTTTCGGTCATTCTGGCCTTTCCGGTATTTAGTCTGACCCAATAATAAGACACATACTTGCAGACAAAATCTTTTTAAAGTAACATGTATGTATTTACTTATTAAATTTGATGAAATATCATGATTGATGCAGCATATATAGCTTTTTGGCATGGTTGTTATGCTTAGTTTTATTACCGTTTAACATTAGCTGTCAGGCTGAGCAGGAGCACCAATGTGACATCGAAGTGAATTCAATCTATGCGTAACCGGCCTTCTGTACCTTTCAGTAACTGGCCAACCCAGGTCACAGATGCAGAATGGCAATAATGACTGCCACTGACAATCTGTAAAGTTGTGAAATTAAGATAGTTGTTTATTTCCAAAGTGCAAAATATGAAATGGTCTGAATAAAGATTATATAAGTAATAGAATGTTAATTTGGCTTGTTTGTCTAGGGGGCTGGGAGCTGTGAACATGACCGGCCACTCATACATATTTCAATTCGGCTATATAGCAGACTGTTATATGGTAGGGATGTATACTCATTTCCAGAACACCCAGATTACTACTACTTAAAATACGGCAATGTATAGGGTTAGTAGCATTGCTGCTGGCTCATGAAGCTTCAAATATGTAACATTAATACATACATTCCATAGGTAATGGATGCTGCTTTAGGATGCATTCACCAGCGGTACGACATCATCCAGCGCCAGCCATCTAGTCACTAACAAGGTATAGACAAAAAATAATATAAGCAAACTGAACCATGGTAAAATATATAAAGTAGAAATGTATGCACGAGACGCAGATAGACAGGTTCAGAAAAGTACAGTGTAGCACTTAAAGATATATGTGGTCGGGTAACGTGAATGTATAGCTGACCTAGAACCAGTGAATGCCACCTGGTGGGTCATACCATCCCTACCCCGATGAAGGGCAGTGCGAATGTGCAGTTCTGGGAAAGTTAAAGGGACGATTTGCTTCTGGTGTCCATGCACCTGGCCACTTGGACTACTCCCGTAGTAGACATGGCCACGTGCGCATGATGTCATTGACTGGGTGGCCCTTTTTTGGGCTGTAAAATACCATTTTTGCACGACTTCCTCGATTTACGGCCTTTGATCACATTACCACCATGCGTATTTATTATTGATGGGCCGCTGAAGATATCCACCTTTT
Source organism: Chaetoderma sp. LZ-2023a (assembly GCA_034401795.1). Taxonomy (NCBI): domain Eukaryota; kingdom Metazoa; phylum Mollusca; class Caudofoveata; order Chaetodermatida; family Chaetodermatidae; genus Chaetoderma; species Chaetoderma sp. LZ-2023a. Next base: position 125,953,626 of record CM067359.1, read on the forward strand.
AGAAATCGTATCTATGAAGTTATTTTGAAAATGACAACAAAGGAATCTTCCCCCAAGTGCAGCTCAACTTTCGAGGAAACGCGAACATGGCCACGCCATTGCTTGTCTGATCGTGATCAGTTCTACACAGCTACACAGCTGTCAGCCACACGAGTTCTTTGCTGTTCGGCCAAAGTAACAGCCCAAATTGTTCTGGCATAGCTTCCGAGGACTTAGCTTCCGCCCATCTTTGAGGTGTCTGGTCTCTTATGCAAGGAACTTCATGGCCCCGCAACCACGGACTGAAATATAAATTGTGTCACATTCTTTTTGCACGAACCTGCGTACGCTTGCTTCCTGTGATTGTGACCACTCCAGGACTCTGTGTGACGCTTGCCTGTCGTGGAAGAAACTAACGAACTTTCATGCCTCTGTATTCGTCTCCAACTGATGAATTCCGATTCTGTCTGTGCTCATGTTCGCGGCTCTGAAAAATTTGTGACGAGATATCCTGTGGAACTGCACTTTTACCGCTCGAGCTAAGAAAGGGTATGCATGTCCTCGAAATTGTCTAACACTTCCTCCTGCTCTGACGCATCGTGAACGCATTCGTGAACCGTTTTTCTGCTCCTGTTCAGTGGAATCTTAGGAACTTTTTCCACCTGAAACTCTTTGGTCATCTTCTCGGTATTCTGATCTCTGGCCACCGATGACTTAGTGACTGTGTGACATTACACCTTGGGAATATACCCACCAACCCTGGTTCAAAGCCAGTAATGTCCACAATCACAGAACCTAGACCCTGTGTGACGGACATTTTCCTTCTTGCGAACTGTGTTAAATCTTAAATGCACTAACATTCGCAGCTTTCTTTTTTCTTTACAGATTTAACGCTGTTGAGATTTCTGCCTGATGCTTAACATCAAGTGAAGTCTCGGTTTCTCTTTTCCTTTCTTTTTACCGCAACTTGCTTTTACATTAAGTTATTTGAAGAGTTCGCTCATCTTAGCCACCAAATCTAGACAGCAATCTCGAGCTCCGCTCAACATGAAGATATACATTGCCATCGCTAGCAGTGTCACCTTTCTGATAGTTACTAGGGCGTCCATCTTAGCCGCCAATTATGTGGTTGGCGTTCTACATAATCCACGAAGTGTGAAGAAATATAACAGTACTGCGATCGGAGATGCTTCTTTCCTCTAAAAAGGCATCCTCCTTAGAAGACAAGGCCCATCACACTTCCCTTGGAACTCCTCTAAATGGAAAGTCGCTGGTGCCCATTTAACTGCCTTCCCCCAGTAGCTCCTGCCGAGGAGAGCAATTATCAGCACATGTCTCAGAAACCATGATTCAAGCTCGTTCTAGCAGGCATGAGGGCTGCTTTTTAGTAGCCAGTAGCTGTAGGCTAATGAAAGCTGAGCCTCCCGTTTGTCAAGTTCCTCAGCTCGTCTTTTCTCAACCTTTTCTTGAGTGCCACCTCCACGTGCCTGCTGTGAACTCCCCGCAGACGTATTCTTGTCAGGCACCTGACGTTTTTCGCACACCTAGCTTTTCGCGGGTCCTGTGACCCCTTGCATCATTTTATTTCTGCTCCATTAAAGAACACGTTGCCACTTAAAAATTGCAACAACCACTAGCGTGACTACAGCACACCCATAACTGGAACATACAGTGGTATGATCTTCTCCGTCAATTAGTGACTTCTTTTTCTTTTTGGCTGCCTGGACCACTGTCAGGGTAAAACGATTAATTTTGTGACTCTGCAGTTATAACTTCCTATTTTGGTGACTGAAGTAGGATAACTGCTGAGTCACCCAGAGACGCTTTTGAATTGACTGCGCTCTCCACAGACAGCCGTCCCTTTATATCACTGCAGGGCCTAGACTCGATTGAGACTCCTCACCCTCTTTCCACTTAATTACACAGGTTGGAACCCACGTGTGAATCTTGGTACGGTGGTTTTTAGACTCTATCAAGTCTTTCTTGACGTTACTCAAATTGGTCTACATCTCCAAGGGGAAGATGCGCCTGACTTTACGGGCGGAGTGGGTCTCGCACACTCTAATCGATAGCGTCCTTCTGTGGCCACTAGATGCCTTAAACACACAACATTTCACTCTCTAAAACTACGGCCTCGTGCAGGATGCCGAAAGTTAAGTTAGTTAAGTTAGTTACATGGAAGGACTGCCTCCAGATGACTGCAGAGAACATCGGATCAATCAGGCGGCACCCACTGAACGTTGAAGTGAGGATTTTCCCTTCTTCCACCCACACCAAAGTAGAAGCATAAGTCCCATTTCTGCTTCAAGCAGGACATAGAAACTAGTGCAAAGGACATTTTTGAAGAAGGATGATAGTGACCGCTAGCTTCGAAATGACTGCAGGGAGAATTTCTGCTGTCTCTCCCTGAGCCAAAGCTACCCTTCCATTTCCCCCCCCCCCCCCCCCCCACTAAGTTGACGCCAAGAGACAGCTATCCACTGCTCGAATAGGCCGTTCTGCATCCTGAGTGATGATTAGTGTAGGGAAACGACACAATATCCGATGACGAGGACATAAATTTCTCCTCTTGCCGCCTCAATGGCACACTTTCAAACTGACTGAAAATACAACCATGAGACTTGGCTTCCGCTTAAACTAGATCAAATTCCACCCCACCCCACGGACTCTCTCTCACTCGGTCCCGTTTCTGCCTCTTTAGTCCTGAGAGAGAACTGCCAACCTGGACGCAGGTGGATAAGATCGGAAGACCACCTGGGGTACTCTCATACATTTATACGCACATCAAGCCAGCACCGTTTATATCAACACCATCCGTCTGCAAGCACACATCCCACCCCATTTCCCCATGGATAACACAACCTCCAAGGAGCGGCGCCGACCAGAGAGAAGAACACATCTGACCGACTGTATTGTGGATCGTTTAGTCAGGGACGAACTGACCCGGGGTAACCAGGTATGAAACGACCTGGGCTGAGTTGATCCACCCCTGTATAGGCCAGTGCGTGTAGCCAACATAGTGAGAGCTCAGCAAAATAGAGTCCGTATAAACGCCGTGTGCGCATGCTCACCACTAAGAGATAGTTGACTTACGCTGTATTGAGAGCATGGGGAATGGCATTCTAATGATGTAATTATCAGGAATTTGGGGAATCTTTAATACGGGACCCTTTTCAGCCGTCCTGGAGTGAATCAACACCAGGATTCATTGGGAATCACGAATATTTAATAGATTTGAAATCGGTTCAGTGTCGGCGGAGATATTAGTGAATGAAAATTGAACTGAAATATTCTGCAAAGTTGGGTTAAGACGCCATGGCACATGTGCTGGTAGCATGACGTTATACACACGTGATCGTCATATGCTGCCTCTCTATATATATGCAGCACTTTCTCCCGCCACCAACAATCTTTCACTGAGGTCGCTGGCAGTGCTATAACTCTGTTTAGCCCGGCATGCTACCGACTAAAACCTTTTCTATTCAGATCGATAGGATAGGTTTAACATGATTAGAGACAATTTCTTCGTTAGGAAATCTGTAGTGTACGCCTCTCTCCCGGTAGTTGTGATAATTTAGCCCCGCACTACGGCGAGATTGTGTACGATTGGACAAAATACTTAAAGGGTCTCATATCTCTAAAGATATTGTCTCTCTTCATGTTCCACTAAGCCTTGTTGCTTCTTAATTCTTTGGATGCCCCTATCCGCACCATGGGCTGATCCGACCCTGGGAAACTGTTGGGGTTTCCGAGCGGTGATGGCCAAGGTGTGGTATCCCATACATTTCCTCTGTATCCTCGGATACTTAGTAGTTAGCACTCTTGCCAATGTAGGAAAGCACTGCGCAAACATATCTTAATTATAATCCTCCCACACCGCAGTGTAAAGCTGGGCAACTTGTATTTAAACCTAACGACAGGTTAAACGATTAGTTCCATAGGACCCGGTGACGGGCGAGATGCGCATCCCCACCGAATCCTGTAATAATATCTGGGCATAATATTCAGATCTGCCACGCCCTCGCAGGAAGGACATTTACGGTGGGTATTCGTCTCTCTTACCCCCACCATAACGATAGATCAGTTGCCTAAAAATGCTTTTGTGAAAAAGTAACCAGTGTCGTGTGACGTTTTATGTGGTTACGGAGCGAGATGTCCAGATTCTTATCCAGTTCGGAGATCTTACTAAGTAACATGTACGAGCGCTGTCTTCAGTATTGATGTCTTAGGGCATCCGTTCTCAATGACAGTCATATCTAACAGCTAGGTAGACACCCTCAATTTGCGGCCTAAAATAGTTCTTGTCCCTTAAAACTTAAAGCTAGCTAAGCATAGAAGACGACTCGCATAAATAAAGCGGCAACTACTGATTCAGCATACTAAGAATTACATAATACGGTGACGTGGGAATCCTTCGGTAATCGTTCATCCCGTCTTCACGTAAAACAGCACGCAACCTTATAGTCATAATATCATTAGGTTTGGTCTTTTCTTTTCAGCATTTTGGTTAAATATTAGAGTGGGCCCATTTTTGCCAACTACCCTTCTCCCGCTTTAAGCAGTGGCAACACCTTCCTGTGATGGAGGCCCGCGCGAGGCACTTGCCTCTCACAAGGATTCAGCGACGACGGTCAATGCGAGGATAATACTCCTCAACCAAACTAGCACTAGGAGTAGTGCCCGCTTGAGGCACATGATTTTTCGTCACTACAGAGATAATTTTCTTTCCTTTCAGCTTAGAGGTATAATAGCTTATATTAAGTTAATTAGTTAAGTTTCGTGTATGGGAGCCTCCCTTGCGGGGATACCTCTGCAGACCCACGAGTCTGTGTGGTACCTCCGGGAGCCCCACGTTTAAAAGTTCATCCGGCTGTCGCTATGTCTTGTATTTTCGTATGCTCATCAATTTTATCTAGCATACTTGACAGTTTAATTAGGTCACCAAATCAAATCTTGTAAGTCCATAGATCACGAAATTGCTATGAACAGGCATACTGGTGACACAAACTCTTGGGATGAGACCGTTGTTTTTAATGTTCGCGACAATGGTCGCACGGCCCCATCGGAATGATTGAGTTCCACCGGCCTTAGGAGCTGGTCTTTGTTACCCGTAGGGCAGTATCGTACAGGATCCGTCACCCCGAGACCGGAAGCTAACCAGCGTCATCATTCGTCGTGCACTTGCGGCACGGCGAGTCGACATCATACACCGGAATGGCCCGACACTACCCCGCGAGCTACAATATTTCCTAGCGTACTGCGATCCAAGTTTTCTACAATTAAACAAAACTTATCAACAAGATGGCTACCTGGCATATATAACTAACCAATGCAATGATCAAGATGACAATTTAAATAATAAGTAATGAGGTAGTTTGTATCAGGTTGATAAACTTAAACGTTTAGTTAAAGCACCTACAGTAAACAAGGATAATATTCACAGTAATAAAGAAATTATAAATTGCGGTCTTAAGACCGGGAAGGCACCTATTAGTCATTAGTACCATATACGGAAATGAATAGTAATTAAATATTCGATGCATGGCTAGTTGAGTAACTAATAGTCACTTGCACGGAACAGGTTACTTTTTGTTACTGAAATTGAGGTGCCAACAAATTTGTAGCGCAGTTGACACGATCTCTGAGGTTGGACGTGTTTCCGCATGCAGATCTCCGCAGCTTATTTCCACAGGCAGGTCTCCGCATGCTGACTCCAGGGTAGATACGGTACAAGGTCAGGACAGTGAAACAGTGCAGTGAAGTAACATCTATTAGATAGTCTCTGTAGTTAAATCACAATTTATGGGAAGTGAGAAAGTTATCCATCCGGCGACGTAAATAGTAAAGTTGAATTCTGCCCGTAAAGTTGGAGCAGTTACATAAACTCGCACACGGTGTAGGATAAGTCTAGCAAAGTTCCACCAGACTGTGGCCAAAAGTCAATTAAACACATACGACATGCAGTGCGGAATTTAGTGTCCACTTTTCAGCATGGTTGACAGATCCGGCGAGTCATCCACCAAGAATCACCGTAATCTACATCATGTAGGATCACATCCTGAGCCGCAAGGGCTCTTTCCGCAGGTGTTCCCTTTTTAGAAAAGTTCGGAAGCGGGAACCATGATTTTAATTATTTTGCTCCCGGATGGTTGTCCGGGAGCATCCAAAATTGCGTAATGCGGAAAGTCCGAGAACTGCATCTTTCCAGTGTGAGGTGAGCTGAAAGCCGCAAGGAACGGAGGTGATGTGCTGTATCTTTCCGTCGGTGTTCTTGTCCACTCGTCAAGTCCACCTAGGGCACGCCGATGATGCCCTTGATTCTCGATTTTTCACCCCTTTTATACTCGCTGTGACGTCAGAGCTGGGCGCATCAACCAATCAGCGGTCGGGCACCAGCCAATCAGCGTGATGGTATACTAGTGACGTATCGACCACGTGTACAAATCACTCTGTATTTAGTTTAATATATACACGCGATTATGACGTTATATCAATATTCTAAGTATTATTTAATGGGGAGCTTCGACGATAACTCAGCCATTTCTGTGCCGATTTTACAGTTCTAGAAATCTCGTTTAATTCTAGTCCTAATCGGTACCAAGAACAACCAGAACGGATGACTTATAAACTTTTACGAGTACCTACTCGGTACACTATAGGCATGCACTCGCTTCCAATTCCGAGACGTGTTGTCGGGGAAGCTCTGACGCGCGCGCACGCGCACCATGCGTTTTATCGGACTTTTGATAAGAAACCTCTCTCATAGGGCTTGTGTACGCGTACTATCCTACCCAGGGGATGGGGGTGGGGACGTGCTTGGAGCGAATCCGGAGTGGCCGTTCCGTACCCAGCTTTGCTGGGACAGTCAGTACCCATCCGGTCGGTCCGTGCTTCACCTATACACGCAATCACGTACATACGCACATACGCATGCGCACAAATTCACACACGCTCACGCAAATGTCCAATCCTGATATTGCTAAAGCTAATAGTAGACATTCTGAGGAGCTAATTTAGAGATATAGATATTTATTTAGATGCCATTGTTAGAAAGATGTTGCTGTATTAAGCAACAGTGGGACAGGAAACATCATGCCCAGACAAACAGCAACACAATACTAATAAATGTTTTGACATGTGTATAGAACTAACAACACGGCTCTGATAGTCATCAAAAATATGTACATAAACAGTCACATTCTTGTATCTCATTTTAAGATACCAAATATGGCTACAGATCTTGCAAGGTGACCAGTTGGACTTATGGCCCAAAACAGGTAATCTACTTCCAAAATCACGCAGCCAGTTATCACTATGAAATTGCATGTATGTACATATTATAGTCTTCTATTTAAAGTGAATAGCATTTCAAACTTTTCATTTCAATTTCTAGTACAAATGATACTTTACTCATAAGAAACGCATGCATCCACACAAAGGGAGATAATTCATGACGTACATTAATCAGGTATAATCCATGACGCACATTAATCCGGTGGTGCTATTAAGCTAACATCGCAATGCTGATTAGCACCATGAAAACTACGCATAACTCTTTCAATACCTGGATCCGAAGATCTTTGTTTAAACCCTTCATACAGGACAGGAGTAAATTATTTTGAAAATATTCTGACTGGAAGACAGGACAGCTGTAAATAAACAAAATATGAAACAGTCTGAATAAAGATGAGACCAACGCCGTTCGTAACTATTCAACATAATCAACATCAACATCAACATCAATTTACAAGGCATAAGCCATTGGCTTGTTATTGCCTCAGTGCCATATTGGCTGCCCGGTATGGCCTAATGTCAAACCGGCAACGGTGTCAATTTTCAAACAGGTTTGAACCATATATCGGTTTTATGGGGTAGGTGGGTCCAGGGATGGGTGTGTACAATTATTGTATGTAATATTCTTTAGATAAGCATATAGCAACCATACTTGCGTTGTCTAGAACCTTTGCCCCCAAATACACGCAGTTGTGTTAGCGTGATCGACTGGTAATCAACCCTGCGAGGTATAAATACCGGCTCGACTGTTAGGCGATGAAGTGGCAGACGAGCAATAGGGGGTAGAAACATAGGCAATCTACTTCACTCCTCACTCCCTCTCTCTCCACCAGGAGTATAAACGGGTACCAGTGTAAAACTGGGGAATTGGTAATAAACTAAAATACAAACCAGCGTCAATGGGACATGGAATGTTAAAATCTAGCTTCTTACCGACTAGCAATAATTTGTGTTCCATTTACAATCGATTAGTTCTAATGCGCGAGATTTATCGTGGATTTAATCACCACGCGTGGAACAATGGAATATATACCTTAGCTGTTGTTAATCAGTTAAATAATGTGCTATTAGTTTTAGATTGCTTGTTGACAATTGCTGGTGTTACTGAACAAAAAAATCTCAATCAATTACTCTCATTTTAACATTCTAATGACAAGCGGTCATCGATTCATATCGTTTACACATCTCAGTAATGATGATTTTGTACTGTTACAAGGTGGGTGGGGAGGGGGGGGGGGGAGGTTATGAATAGAGCATACACTATTACCTTGATATAATACAAACTGACACATCTGGTCAAGGTGGTCGTTAACTTATGATCCTAGCTAATCACTTAGACTTAAATAAACATGACGTGGATTACTTAGCTTTGTTGTGATAACTCCCTCGCTCAAAAATACAGCGCCAATAAACTGAACTGAACTGAACTGAATTTTATTACACCCAGGTCATACATACATGACATGTGGGGGAATACAGATAGTACATCTTATAGTAGAGAGAGTAACAATTGTACATTATCATTATTATTTACGATTGTTATAGTCGTATGCGAAGACCACCATATCCACTGATATATAGATCTGCGACAACTGGCGGCATATTACATTATACATGCGTTTCATTAGTTCCTATACTCATATCGCACAATGAAGCGGGGAATGGTCTCCTCCAATTGCAGTTTGATAACGTGTCAATAAACATGTTTATATTGTATCCCAATTGCGACAATTTAAAACTCCCTCGGAACTCGCGATGTGGACTACCCGTTTAGATTAGCAGAAGCTAGAAGAAGATATAGGTAATCATGTGATTTTAACGGAATTGTCGTAAGTATTTATGCAGCATGAGACGCCAAACAAGCGCCGATCATACATACACGAATTAAGTAGAAAAATCATTTTATAGCCAATTAGATTATGTTAACACTGAATACGAAAGACCAATAGAAAGTCATTCATTTACAATTTATAAATATTATCGTGTATGTTAAATATTTCGAAACTAATTAGACTGGGATTTGGTGCTACAAACAACAGCAGCATCTGCAGTCACAATAGTTTCAAAATATTGGAAATATTACAGACAGAGTGCAATTCATCATAAGCAATTTAGTAGGAATAGAAAATAACGGAAATGTTAACTGTTCAGGCGTGTTTGCATTTTAACCCTTTATTGGACAAATTTGATCAATATAATTGTAATTGTTTATGGAATTTGCAGAAAAAGCAAGATTATTTTTTGAAAATTTACCCCTAGAGTTTCTGGTTTCATTATCGAGCGAGTAATTCCAGTGATAAATTGTCAAAAGTATGCTTCGTTAGCTATGCAAATTGACAGTTCTCAAGACCTCTACAGAGGCCGACTAAGCAGCAATATTTGTAATTTAAAAAATAGATTAATCAGTATTGGCTAAACCGAAAACTCGGTTTTTCGGTTTGAGCATGATTACGACGGTTTGTAAACGTCACCATATGGAACTGGTTTACGGTATGAGAACGGCATATCACGCAGTTCTAATTCAACAGCATATTTACGTTCCCAGTTTACACCATTAGTTCAAATCATATGTATCGACTACGAGGGATTCCAACAGTAAAACTGATATAAAAGCCTTATCCTAACCAATGGTCAGCGCAGATATCATGTTTCAGATAATGCCGCATACTGACATCCTCGTATCCCATACCCGGTATCCATATATTTTATTAACATTTAATCCAGTGGTGTCAGTGTGAGTCCGTTGTTAATCAGTAGGCCCCTATTGGTTCACCAACTGGTCAGGACTGACTGATTTGTGTCCATCGCGTCAACGCCCTTATAATATGCTCCAATAATTCACTAACCGCAAGTACAGCATGTTACATACTGTATAGAGCTAATACACAATACTTTTTCTAGATAATATAGATGGTAAATACCTATATGCCAATTCACCTTCCCAGAGTACCCACCCATCATATGACGTCATAATTAACTACGTGATGTGTAGAATGATATCGTAATGAATGGCATCATGAATGATGTCGATAAGTACGTCACGAACGCATATTTCAATCCGGTCTATGCGTTGTTGTACAAATTGTATGCATTTACTATCTAATAAATACTCTGTTGAATATTTTGAAACCAATTTGACAGGGCGCTGTTGCTGCCATAGCACCAAGTCAAATTAGTTACAAAATATTCAACAGCTTCTCTGTATTGTTTTCAGGAAATTGATTGTTAGGGCATTCGGGGATCGATCAATCCCAACACGGCGAGGTGGGGGTGGAGCTTAGCTAGTGATGGGTCGGGCACAGCTAGAAATGGAGAGGTTCATTAGCGTGGAATCATAAATTTGTGTAGTTTGATATTGTTTTCTATCGGGGCAAATATAACATCCGATATTGGTCCCTTGCCCCGTTGATGAACAGGTGCCCCAATATCGAATTCTATATTGGTCATTGCTTCTTTGAGCAACGAGTGTACCGATATCAAATTCGATATTGGTATCTGCGCTGTTGGCCAATGTGTACGCCAATATCAAATTTAATATTGGTCCTCTGCACCGTTCACCAAATGGAATTCGAATTCGATATTGGACCTGCGCCGTTGACAATCGTGCGCCAATATCGAGTTTGATATTGATCCATGCACCGTTGATCAACAGCGCACATCCAGTATTTGTGCGTTACACCTAATATATGTAACTTGTTGAAAACGTTTGAAATTAAGTTGTAACGTTCTTGTATAAATATTGCTGTCGGCGTCTTGTCTTCTCCATGAACTTCGCTTCAGAAAGTTGCATCATATCACAGTCGTCTGCTGTAACAGTAAATGCTGTATCGAATGGCGATTCGTTGAATTTAATCTCATGCCAGTTATTTCTATTGATGCCTTTACAGAAGGACGACACTTCATCCAAAACTATCTTAAAAAGTAAAACTTCTTCAAAGAAATCATCTTCTTGCATACGCACTCGTCTCCAGAACTCTCTATGTGCATGATTATAGAATACTGTTTCGGCAAAACCGCACTTGTAGAACTTGTCACGATCAGCCTTAGTGTAACGTACAGATGGTTTTGCCATGTTTTTGTTTGAAACCTGATACAATATATCCTTAGTGCTCCAACAAAGATAGCGTCGAAGCAGAACTAAACTTTCATCAAAATATTCCAGAATCATTACAAATAGAAATTCATCATCCAATTTATGTAAGTATTCGAGAATTGCAGTTTTGTTAAGAAAATCCTGCTTTCTTAACCCGAAGTCGAACGCCATTCGATTGTTGAAGTATGAGCCGCTTGGAATGATGGACTCATACTTTAAAGGGTTTTCTAAGAATACTGAGATGCGATTTATACTGTTAGTTCTGGGTGGGCCACTGTAGTATGCATGACTAGAAACAAAGGCTGCAAATGGCTCACGAATAATCGCTATATACACTGTCTTCAGAGGCATGAATTTGCGGAAACTATCATAGTCATAGACCACGTGATTGACCAGCAGGTTATATTCCCTGCCATCTGGTGCGGGAACAATGTTATCTGACCTTAGGATACGTGTTTCACCTAAGATATTCACAAATTGTGGCGCTGGTAACAGGAATATTAGATTTCTAGTTTCGCTGAACCGCTGTATTATATTTTGGACCGTGCTGCTCCCAGCTTTGTGAACTTTCAGGAATGCTATATGTTGCTGTTCATTACAAGCTGGTGGGAATGCTGATGGTCGTGCCTTGGGTGATGCGAATAATTTTACTGACTTGTTTGCATCCCGGTCTTCAGTTGTTTCGTACATAGCACCATCTCTTGTTAAGGGTGCTAAGTTATAGAGAAGAATCAACACGCCTCCAAGAATAGTTAGTCGAAGAGCTACACTCACTTGCCTATCGAAAATGAAAAAGGAAACATATTAATAACCAAATAATAAGTTTGTCTGCCTGCTTGCCTGTCTGTCTGTCTGTCTGTCTGTCTGTCGGTCGGTCGGTCGGTCGGTCGGTCGGTCGGCCGGCCGGCTGGCCTGCCTGCCTGCCTGCCTGCCTGTCTGTCTGTCTGTCTGTCTGTCTGTCTGCCCGTCCGTCTTCCCATCGGGCATCCATCCGTCCATCCGTCTGGCTGTCTGGCCATTAGTCTATCCATCCATATATCTGATTGGTCGAGAGAAAATTTTTGTTCTCTATCGACCAATCAGATTTGCATATTTTGTGGCGGGAAAAAAGTGTGTGGCCTAAATCAAATATTGATGTCGTCATCAATCTCTCGTCCAATCAGATCGACTTCATATCGTCGCCCTGGTACGAGATCAATCTGAAGTGATACCTCTAGGCCAATCAGAACGGCGTCTAGATCGTCGCCCTGGTACAAGAATACCTGACCCCTCTAGTCCATTCGGATCGCCTTCCATATCGTCACCCTGGTACGAGATCATGTAACACCTATAGGCCAATCAGAAAGACCTGCATATAGTCGCCATGGTACAAGATCATGTGACCCCTGTGTGGCCTAAATCAAATATTGATGTCGTCATCAATCTCTCGTCCAATCAGATCAACGTCCATATCTTCGCCCTAGTAAGGCCATCTATATCGTTGCCCTGGGTAGGTCGACACTCTATTGACGCGAGTTGGCTCGTTGTCAGGCCTAATGACCCGTGAATGGGTGTGGTCTAGGGACTGGGGTGTGACCTAATGACGTATATATCGTCGCACTGGCAAGGCCATCAATACCGTCACCAAGGGTAGGTAAAATCCATTGATAGTCTCAGATGGGTTTGTCATGTGTAATGACCCTTGAAAGGGGCGTGGTCTAAGGCCCTGTACCTGACCTAATTGTGTTTATATCGGCACACTGGTAAGGACGTTTATATTGTCGCCATATTAGGTAGATCATCCCTATTGAGGCTAGTTGTCTCGTTGGCAGGCCTAATGACCGCGATGGGGGCTTGGCCCAAGGGGATGGGGTGGAATTATGCAAATCTGCGCGCACATGAGCGCGCTTCTGCGTGTGGGCGCTTGTGCATGCACGCGCGTGTGCCTGTGCGTTCGTCTGCGTGTGTGTGCGTGCGTGTGTGCGGGAGTGCGCGCATGCGTGTATGCTTGCATACATGCATACATGCATACAAGCATGCATTGCATGCCTGCATGCAGAACAGTGATTGTAACACAACTCATAAATTGTTGGACGGAATTCAACCAAATTTAGTATATGCGTGCGATGCAAGGGGAAACATTTAAATTCTCCGCCCACAGGGGTGGGGTAGCGGGGGGTGATCAAACGGCCAAATTAATTATAAAGCAACTACTCCGAAAACATTGGATGGAATTAAACCAAATTTGCAATGTAAGTCATCAATATGATTCCAGAGTGCTTGCTGCCATGTACATTTGGCTCCGCCCAAGGGTTTGACGGCGGTGGTAAGTGTTGTGTGAGTCAAAATATCAAGAAATTGATTGTAGCCGAATTTGGTATGTCAGTTACCCGTATGATTAAAGATTGCAAGAGAACATTTACATTTGTCTCCGCCAAGCGCTCCATACCTTTGGGTGAAGTTTTGCGCAAAAATGGTCAAGAAACTACTTTGTTTGCGACTCTTCCGAAACCATTGGACGGAATTCACACAAATTTAGCTGCCTATAGTATAAGAGAACAGTACATTTGGCTGCGCCCTGATGGGAGGTATGGGGTGGGTTGGTGTATTCTTGGAAGGTCGTGTGTGGTGGGTCAGAAAGGTCAAAGCGACGAGCGTGGGGATTTGCAATGACAAGTCATCAACCGAGCAATCTAGTTAGAGTAATTCATTTTAGCTATGACCCGACCATCTCTAGCTAAGCTTCAGCGTTCCACCCACGCTTCGCTCGTTTTGGGGTCGATCCCTGAACTCCCTAGCTACCAATATCCAGAACACTACACGGGTATGCTGTTGAATATTTCGACACTAAGTTGACTGGGTTAAACAGATTGTTTATTCAACAGACTGTTTATTAAATAGTACAGGCATGCAATTCGTACAACAACGCTTAGTCCGTCATCAATCACCCGTTCGTGACGAACATATCTACGTCATTCATGAGGTCACCGATTATGACATCATCTTACACGTCGCGTAGTTGATTTTGACGTCACATGATTGAGGGGCAAACTGGAAAGTTTCAGTATATTCCGACTTAATTATTTAATTATAATTAATATATATTTAACCTTTTACGAAAAACCGCAACATCCAAAATCATTTACAAGCTCATAAATATTTTGTTGAGTATTTTGCGCCTAATTTGACTGGAAGCTGTTGCTGCCTATTGTAGCACAGCTCCGAGCCTAATTAGTTTCAAAATACTCAACAGCCAACCGGCATCAACAGGCATCGATATTGCAATACGGTTCAAAAGGTTAACCTATATATTGATAACGGTATTGCTTTATTTTCGGTCGGTCGCGATTGAAAACTCATATCCGAAAAATTATGATATATCAAAATCAATATAAGAAATTTCTCTTGCTTATTAAACTCCTGGGAACATGGATCATACGGGTGAAACCGAGAATTAATCATAGTTTGCCACGGTATTTTAAAGCCGTATCTGCTTATATCGGATGCGTATTGATCCATTATGCCGTACGCGTATTGATCCATTATGCCGTATCAGATTTTATCTTCGAAATATCCGCTGTAGGGGGAGTGACTATCCCATTGGACGATGTATATAGTCAATCGACCCACGTTTACGAACAGTGAATTATGGGCTTACTGAAGCAAGGAGATTCAATTTAATGGTTCTGAAAGGATTCGATATGTTTCCTTATTGTAGCTCCATGGGATGGATTATATAGGTGCTCAATACACGCATCCTATTAAGGCCAACCGTTTTAAACCATCCCAGCAGGCACATGACGTTGTTTCAACGTTGAAATCACGTCATGAACCGTGATTTCAACGTGGATTCAACGTTGAAACAACGTCATGTGTCTGCTGGAATGACATTGAACACAGACGTCAATGGGGGAATCCAGTTTTAGCTATGCCCCGCTCATCTTTAGCTAAGCTCAACCAACACTTCGCCGGGTTGGGATCCCTAAACTCCATGACTATCAATTTCCAGGAAGGTATACAGGTAAGGTAAGCTGTCGAATATTTTGAAACTATTCTGACTGGGCGCCGTTTCTGCCTATGACAGCATGCCCATTCTAATTAGTTTCAAAACATTCAAACTATTCAACAGCATGTTTATTAACTAGTAAAGAGATACAATTCATACAGCAACGCATAATCAATTAAACGTTCGTGACGAACTTAGCTACGTCATTCATGACGTAATTGATTATGACGTCATCATATACGTCAGGTAGTTGTTTATGACGTCATCTGATTGACAGAGAAACTGGAATCCTCCATTTCTAGTTAATTTCCGCCCACTTTTTATGCGCATTTGGAATCGATTTAAAACATTGAAACCTGAATTCCCAGAATTTAAATTTAAAGGTAACTATAGAGGTACGCAGTTGAGTATTTTGAAACTAATTTGACTGGAGGTTGTTGTTGCTTATGGAAACAAAATCTCCCAATCAAATGAGTTTCAAAATATTCAACAGCAGAGCCAACACGCTTAACCCGATTTTAACACATTGAAACATGAATTAACAAAGGAATAGAAAAGGGAACTATCAAGTGATGCTTATGGATAATTTTATACATTATTAAAGGTGCGTATTCACAGCAGAATACTTGAAAATCAAACTATTGAAATTGTACACTTTCAGAGGCTTTACGGCATTTATTGATTTGTTGATGAACTATGCTCGCCATTAGGGCCTACAACTACATCGTGTGCAAATAGTAATGGCTTTGTGGAATTATGCTATGTTGTCAGATCTTTATTAATGTTGTTTTCTATGTAGTTATGCCATGTGGTATATAGTAATAGATTATTTTAACTTTCATTGTTTTGATATGTTAATATATTATTGTTGTTTGTATATAAATTAGACCTGCTATTTCACCGGATTTGTATGGGAGTTTACAAGCCTTTTTTAAAGGAGTTCCTCCGTGTAGTTTATTTAAAAACTTTTTAAAAAGAAGCAGTAGTAGTAGTAGTAGTAGTAGTAGTAGTAGTAGTAGTATACTAAAATGATGAAGTGACCGTCAATAATCATTCCCAGAATCAATTATTTAGCCCAAGTCAATAAATGTTCTATTGTCTCTTCCTCAATGTTGCATAGGCAGCATCTATCAGACACGGTAATGTCACATTTGTATGCCAAGTGTCCGACCCACAAGCGTCGGTGCAACATGCGCTATGCTAAATCACACGCATCATGTGTAATAAAATGAAAATGGAGGGGTTCTGCTCGTTTGGTGCATTCTCACATTCAGCGCAGCTATTTTCAGGATTGTGGGCTTTGATGTCGACCGGTAGAATATGTAGTTTAACATTTTTGTCATCTAGTATACCCTTCACGCATTCTGCTAGGATCGGGTAGTGCTCTACTGTCCATAGTAATTAGGAGTGTTTCTGTATCAGTCTCTTTGCTGTATGGTAGATAGTTACAGTGACACTTCTAAGTTCTGTGTTTTCTTCCTCCAAGTATATCCTGTGGTATGTGAAAGTGTACTATGTTCCATCTATATTTGGCTTCATTTCATTCTTGGCATCTTCGTCCATGTATAAGCTGTATTTTCATGGATTGAAATTGTAATGCTGAAATTGTTCTCTGTAAGTGTGTAAACCTATTGTGTTATCGCTGTATTTGAACACTTAGCTGCCACTAGCGTCATTGAGATACTAATCGTATTCTCGTCTTTTGATTATGCCCATTAGTGTTGAATATGCTTTTGTTGATTTTCTGAAAGCGTATGTTTGCTAGTTCTTTGTCTCTATCAGCTTCATTCTTGCTAGAAGTCGATATTTACACGTAATGGACCTTTCCATTTTTAGCCATGCCCCTCCCATCACTAGCTAAGCTCCACCCACACCTCGTCGTGTTTGGATTGATCGATCCCCGAATGCCCTAGCTATCAATTTCCTGAAAACTATACAGGGAAGCTGTTGAATATTTTGTAACTAATTAGACTGGGTGCTGTTGCTGCCATAGGCAGCAACAGCGCCCAGTCAAATTAGTTTAAAAATATTCAACACAATATTGATTAAATAGTAAAAGCAAACAATTTGTACAACAGCCCATAGACCGTCATCAAATATGCGTTCGTGACGTACTTATCGACGTCATTCATGACGTCATTCATTATGATGTCATTGTACACACCACGCAGTTCATTATGACGTCATATGATGGGTGGGTACTCTGGAAAGGTGAATTGTCTCTAATCGAGCATTCTCTGGACGTTCAGTAGGTCAGAATAGGTTTCAACCATCTTTTGTTCACAATGTTCTATTGATGGTAATTAGTTTTCAGGCTAAATTGGCAAATAACAACTAGGACATTCGCGAGCTGGTTATCCAGTTAGCGGTTGCATTGGTGAAGTTATTACAGATACAGTTATTGTTACTTCTCAGCTTATCTTTCAGGATCGATTAATCATATTGGTACTACACTTGGATACCCTGTTACCTATAATTTTAGGAAGCCGTGTACTGACACTGAAGTTACAAGGTTGACGGTTAAGGTCAATCATTACCTCTAAAAACTGTTATTTTTCAATGTTAAGTTTTAGGCTTAGAAAATCTTATCATGTTATTTTTCGGGATTGCTTAACCATAATGGAACACAACTTGGGTACATGGTTGCTTATACAAAGCGGATACAGGATGGTGACATCGATGTGGTACTGTTTACGTGTCAGCATAAAAACAATAACAAGGTATACAGCTGGGATGGCTGACTAGACTGGTCTATCAGATAGAGAATAATGAGACTGTGTAATCTATTGCTAATACCTGTCCTTATTTAAGCTGTAGGAAATGTGCTGTTGTATATTTTGTAATCGATTTGATTGAACGGCGTTGCTCTCTAAGGCAGCATCAGACACACTATTAAAAAATATTTAGCAGCTTTTCTGTGCGATTGCTTTGAATTTGCAGAAAGGTTAAAAATTAAATCGCGAGTTATAATTTAATAACAAGTAACATTCAAACTGGACAGAAGTGGGTTTTGTAGTCATTTTGAGAAATGCCCATTTGTAGGGCAATAAGATTATTTTTGAAAATGTATCACTGGAATATATGCTTCAGTAACCGAGTTAGTTATTCTCATGAAAAACTCGATCATTAAATGGTGAAATTACTAGACTCTGAGTCTATTAAACGACTGAGTCTTACACACAGGCGTTATCTTATTGAAAGCAATCACAATAGTAGGTCTAGATATGATTCAAACGTAGGAATAGCTCAGGGTTGGACTGACCCATCGGTTACCTGGGTACTGACTGAGGGCCTCTGGCATAAGATTATACTTTGACACTGTACTAAATATTATTACTAGAAAGAGGAGTGTGATGAATCTAGATGGTTATTGCAGTAACCAGCCATTAATAGCCCTATCAGTACATGTCTCCCCGGTGAGGCAATATGAAACTTAAGTATGGGCCATGATGCCCATAGCAGGCCCTGTAGATTAATGTCAGGCATGAGATCAGGGCGTATTTTTATAATAAAGCACCTCTGATAATTGTGTATTACCAATCCAAGTTTTGTACTTCGGACAACTATATTAACAAGTAGTCTAGAAGTCTGTGCTAGAGTTGTTACTCAGTAGATCGATGCTATAGCAGTGGGTTCGACCATAATTATATAACTATCATCACAATATCCATATATATCTTCTTCGTTGAGTTGTCAGGCCATGACATTAACCATTTATCATATACACACCAGATACAATAAATTCTTTAAAATGTATGGAATAATTTGTAGAAAATTTCAAAACTAATTTGACTGAAAGCTGTTGCTGCCTATGGCTGGAACATATCCCAATCCAATTAGAGTCTTAAAGATATTGAAATTGAGACTGAAATTTTCAAGAGTGTTGCTGGTATGGTATATTAACATTTTAACCCTCACATACTAGAAAAGATAAAGTATTTATGATGCAATGGATATGGCATTGAATATTTTCTGCCTAATTTGACTGGGAGAGGTTGCTGACTAAAAACGGCTTCCAATCAAATTAGTTTCAATATATTACAATATCTTACAATATTATGGACCTCGGCGGTTACGTATTACGTGTTTGACAATATATAGGTTATCTTCGCATATGCTGTGTCCAGGGACAGTTACTCTAAAAGGAGGTGCCATGAAGTGGGTGGTGGGGGGGTTGTGCATGTAAAAGAAGTATGGCGTTATTCCGGATTAAAGCTCTATTCACACAGGCACGACGCGACACGACACGACATAGCGACACGAGACGACACATTTTTGTGTTTGGCTCACACACACGTGACGCGACAGGCGACATGCAATACGTGGCAAAATTAATTTTGTATGACGTAGAAAAAAACGCGTTTGTGATTGGCTAGCTTGTTAATTTGTCGCGGCGACAGGCGATAAGATCGCTCTGGATTTGATTTTGCCGCATGTCGCGAGTCACGCAGCGACATGGTCGTGTCGTGTCGCGCATGTGGGAACAGTACAATGAAAATACGTTTTGAGCGATTTTGTAGTGTCGTGTCGCGTCGCGCCTGTGTGAATAGAGATTAACTCTCTGGTGAGAACACGACCTATGTACATTTCACTTAATAGCCCTAATTAAAGGTGTACATTCACAGCAAAAATTGCTAAAATTGTATACTTTTAGAAGCTTAATATGGGCCTAGATGAAATGAAACGAAATACATCTTAGCATATGATGATTTTATTACGTATAGATTAAAATGATTTTTAAGTTGTAAAATTGAATTAGACACACGAGTCCCCAATTCAATTTTGTAACTAAAAAAATTACAATAATTTGTATGAGATGAAATCATTATATGCTAAGATTTATTTCGTTTCATTACATTGAGGTACACACTTCAAGCTTCTAAATAGTGAGGTACCTTAGCGACAAAAATTGAGATTAGCGTTACATGCTGGACAAAAGCACCAAGCTTTCAGGGTATGTACTTAAACATATCTATATTGATTTTTTCAATTGATCCAAAAAATATATCCACAGTTCTCCGGATTACGCAATATTTTAAAAATGGCCACCATAATTCAATATATGGCACAAAACGTTACAGCTCAAGAACCTTTTAACAATATTGACAAAACACATTCAAAGCAGAATACATTTATAATCGGTGTACACATTCATGCTTGATTGTATGGTATATTATTCCTTATTTTAACAGCATTATTCACTAAATAAAGGAAAACCTGTCTATTAAGACCACTTGTTTTTGGGGCTAACAGATGGTGGCTCTTTTTGATGGACTGCCGTAAGATCGCCGACTTAAAATGCCAACATCTTATAACCGTAAAAGCATTTTCTTATAGCAACTGAAACGCAATAAACAATGATTTCTCTTTAGGAGTCGTCGCATTATGTTACCCCTTAAAGTGTCCGTTATAGACAAGTTTTCATGGAAAGTGTTTAAAATTGCATTTGTCGTCGTATACATCACTCGGCTGATCATAGATTAGTACAACTCTATGCAATGCATGCCGATGTAGATATACATAAATAAACATCCTGTAGACGACTTGTATGCTCTTCATACTATCCACTATGTCTAGCATAAGGACACTTACACAGTTGTGTACATGGAAAATAATTCTTTGCAAGCCTCTGCACCACAAGGTATTGTAAATGAAATCACTCTCCTTCTTTGCCTCTGTCAGTGACTAATCTTGCTTTTATTAGGCTTGTAGTGGCATGTGGGGAAGGTGCTCCTGCAACTTGACTGACACTACTACCACGATTGTGTATAAATCTGAAAGATCTGGACTTCCAGAGGTCATTGTGAAAGGTTTATGGCACTGTGTGATCATCACTTGCTCGTATTCTGTACAGAACTGAACGATACTGATAGATGTACCACAGAATCATTCCTGTGTAGTTGTAGAGGATGGATTGTGATCCATGTTATCTAATGTACTGACTGAGTACAGTTGCTTTCGAAGGAGTTGAGGATACACCAGCCAATCTACTACAATTTGCTTACAAATGGAGTTAGCAAATGAAATCTCGACTTTATGAACACGGCATTACGAAATGTGTATGCCAATCTCTGCCAAAGAAACCATAAAATATCGATTTCTTGTTTGTGGGTGTACTTTGAGTCCAGTGTACACGACCATTCGCTGCACTCATATGAAGTCTGCACATCTGCGTCGTCATTTAAAGACCCTCTGGAAGGCTTCAGGGAATCTGCCAACATTTTCTAGGATGGGGCACGGTGTCACATTGGACAAAATCTTCCAGTTACATTTATGGAAAACTGTACGCCACATGTTTGCTTACGAGTAGTCCAGAATGCTTCTTCGGTTTAGGCAGTTCGACAAGGGTACAGCATAGGAGATGTTATCACCTGCATACTTAAGGAGGCAATTGCTTATGCGGTTGGATGCAAATGCACGTCCATTTCTCAGGGCCTTAAGTGCCTTCTCAATCTCAGTTTGTAGTGACCTAGAACCACCTACAAATCTCGCCAGGATCCGTGAACTGGTTCTTAACCTATTCTGCTTTTCACTGGTCAGTCCCGTGAAAGTTACCATCAGAGTTATGCACGGAAACCAATGGTAGTGGATGGGCAACCTTTAGAGCCCCGACCACCCGAAACAATTTATGACAATCATTTATGGCTGTGATGTCTGCCAAAAAG
Source organism: Chaetoderma sp. LZ-2023a (assembly GCA_034401795.1). Lineage (NCBI taxonomy): Eukaryota > Metazoa > Mollusca > Caudofoveata > Chaetodermatida > Chaetodermatidae > Chaetoderma > Chaetoderma sp. LZ-2023a. The sequence continues at coordinate 125,975,641 of CM067359.1, forward strand.
CCTCCTTATATGGTGGTGAGTTTTTTCAGCCGTTCACTGATCTGGCGAAGTATGGCATTGCATTCTCGCTGTAGCTTTGTATGATCCTTGCGCTGATCACTTTCATAGATGATGAGTCATAGGGCCTTCAGTTGTTCGAACAGCTTTACGATGAGTGAGTCTGTAGTGTAGCGCACAGCATTGGTGTTATTCTTGACAACTCGTTTGCATTGGTCACTGATGTAGCAATGCATTTAAGTACTGTTGATAAAGCCGTGTTTGGGTTTGAGTTCATATCAGTTGTTACTATCTGTTCATCGAGGGTCTTCTTGAATGGCATCTGAGTGGTGGTGTAATTGACGAATTTCTCTTGTTCAAAGTTGACATTATCACGTTAGTTGCAATAGTGCTTATGCAGCAGACAAATGGACTTCATACGAAGGCGAGTGACCGAGACTAGCTTATGGTCAGAGTCCAGGTCAACATGCTTAAATCTGTATCCAATGTCGATGATACAGGTATCCACCTACCCACACTTGAAATGGATACTAATTTTATTCTATCAGATATTATTATTCAGGAATCGGAAGTAATCGACGTAATACAAATACTAGCGCTAAATAAGGCCCCTGGAAAGGATGAAATAGGCCATAAAATACTAAAGGCAACAATACATTCAATAGCGTCTCCATTATCATTGCTCTTCAACAAATCATTCGATACAGGAATATTGCCAAATATTTGGAAAACAGCTACTGTGTTTGCTTTGTTTAAAAAAGGTGACCGGGAGATACTTACGAATTACCGACCAATTTCACTCTTAACTAATGTAGGGAAAGTCATAGAGCGAATAATATTCAAGCACGTATATAATCACATCCATGGCCAAAATCTCCTCTACATGTACCAGTCTGGTTTTCGGCCTGGCCTTCCAATTAATTGAACTGTGTCATATTCTCTCAAATCCGCTAGATGATCACAAATCCACATGTGTCGTACTTTGTGATTTCTCGAAAGCATTTGGCAGAGTATGGCACAACGGATTGATGTTTAAATTACAAGAACATGGACTGGGAGGAAGATTTCTTATTTGGTTTAGTAACTATTTATCTTCACGACAACTGTGTGTCTTAATCAACCAAGACACACCTTCCTTCGAAACAAATAGAAGCCGGAGTTCTACAAGGTTCAGTGCTTGGCCCTCTGTTATTCTGAATTTATATAAATGACATTTCACATAACATCGAAAGTGTTACGATCTTATGCCAACGACACTGCTTTATGCTGTTCTAGGACCACGTCAATTGAAATTGAAATAAAACTAAATAAAGATTTGAACCAAATTTCTGACTGGTCGAAACAATGATTAGTTATGTTTAATGCCACAAAAACTGTAAATCTAACTATTTCGAATTTACTTAACATTTCATCTCCCAATATTTCTCCAAATAACATACACATATCATCGGTGCAGTCTAGTAAGTGGCGTAACACTTTCGAACGATTTAAAATGGACAACTCGTATACACCAAATATCCAAAAAGACTGCCAAAATATTGGCCACCATGCGGCATATGAAATACATTTTAAGTAGAAACACATTATTCAAACTTTATGTAGCTTACCTCCGTCCGGTACTCGAATATGGGTGCGAAGTTTGTGATGGATGTTCGGACCAGGATGCTGAAAGACTTGAAACCATTCAGAATGAAGCCATGCGGATTATAACTGGTCTGGCAAAATACACACCTTTGGCAAATCTGTATAGGGAAACGGGCTTAATACCGCTCGTGAGTGCCATGACTATATACTTGATTTGGTTCCTGAACGGGTGGGTAATGCTTCAAGATAAAATCTTAGAGATTCTGAAAATCTTATGCCACGAAGGCGTGTTTAAAATATCTTTTCTACCTAATACTATGCAATTGTGGAACAATCTGGACACAACAATAAAGTCAGCGCCATCAATTTCGATTTTCAAAAGCAACCTTACAAAATCTGACCGAAATGTTTCCGGACAAATTTCCACATACTATTCCTCAGGCAGAAGGCTCGAAAATATCTTACTTTGAAAGCTCAGAAATTATTGTAGCCAATTAAACAATGATTTATTTCGATAGCATCTACTCGAAGAAAGAAACTGTCCAGAATGTCAAACACCAGAAACATCTTTTCATAATTTCTTTGAATGCCTGAGATGGGAAAGTGAGAGAAGAGATTTATTTAGCTCTATGCTAGAATTTATGCCCAATGCTCTGCTAGTCGTCATTCTGAATGGGAGTGAAACTTTATTTCCACAAGTGAACGACGTTTTGTTAAGAAATGTACATATCAAACACACCAATCGCTTTTAACGTAGACGTATATCTGCTTCCATATAGGCTTGCACGATTTTTCGATTTAATCGTGATGATCGATTTATTTTTTAAATCACGATTTTTACGATGTAATTGAGGAAAAATCGGAAAATCGTCAAAAATTTCATGTTTGTTTAAATCTGAAGAGTGACAACGGGTGGACGGGTGTCTGCAATCTGAGGCTGTTCTTCTTGCTACTGACATCTTTGTTTTATAAGGTTCTTTTTATGAGTTACAAGTTCAATATCGTAGCCATTATTACACACTACGTCATTTGCATAATCATTGTTACATCACGCAACCGCTGGCATTACTGAATGCGTCATCACGTCATATCTGAACTGCCCACTCGTGTCAATCGGCATGTACATTTAGTAAATGGGAAATTCAACGAACAAGTCGCATTACATTATTGAATCGTTAATTTTCAATTTGTTGCAATGTATGTGCGTGATGTGTGGGTCAACTGGAGTTTTAGGGTGCAATGTGGATTTTTGTTGTTGTTGTTGTTGTCATCGTCTTTGTCATCGTCTGCATTGTTTTGAGAAATCCATATTGGAATCCACTCCTTTGGCGTCTCGTCCGGTGCGGGGTTTTGGACACAGCGGGGACTTGTGCAGTGGAAATCCGTGTTGTACGCCTAATATTATTATACACCTGTATAGGCCTATATTGGAAAATAACTGGTATGTTATAAATCTCTCTCTCTCTCTCTCTCTCTCTCTCTCTCTCTCTCTCCTCTCTCTCTCTCTCTCTCTCTCTCTCTCTCTCTCTCTCTCTCTCTCTCTCTCTCTCTCTCTCTCTCTCTCCACACACACACTCTCTCCCCCCCCACTGTCTCTCTCTATATCTCTCTCTCTCTCTCTCTCTCTTTCCACTCTCTCTCCCTTTCCGCTCCCCTTCTCCCTCTCACCCTCCCGACCTCACTCACCCACTCACTCACTCACTCACTCACTCACTCACTCACTCTCTCTCTCTCTCTCTCTCTCTCTCTCTCTCTCTCTCTCTCTCTCGCTGGCTGGCTCGTTCGTCCGCCCGCCCGCTCACTAACTCTTTCAAACTCAAAACTCATGCTGTTTTTTCTCTCCATTCATATTCCTCGTATTTTCTTTGTTGTATATACGTGTAAAGTATTTAAATATTTAAGCATTTTGCCGTCTTAATGATTCTGTAGGGAGAGGGCCAAGTTGATAGAAATTGTGCCCAATTCCGTTGTATTATTAGTACAATAAAATATGTCTTAAAAAGAGTAGTAGTTGTTGTAGTTGTAGTAACTCCACCCACCCCCAGTATTAATTACTGTAAGCTGTGATAGCTAACGCATTATCCAGGGAAAATCTGAAAATACCCGGACAGGCGCACTGGCGATTTACTGAACTCAAGTCATCGACGGTCGCTACAACCAGCCCCATAGTGATGGAATACGCATGTGTAGTCTAGCCAATATATACAGAACCAAAAAAGTTTAGCAACACTAAATTATTATTATTATTATTATTATTATTATTATTATTATTATTATTATTATTATTAAATTAAATATTACTGTATAAATGTTATTTAACAAAAACAATAAATTGATTCAAATATATTATTTAATTGATAGGTCATTTTCCAATCCAGTCTCTTGTTACTGTAATGCTGATGCCTTTAACACGGCATCATTCAACGGAAGGGTCCGATTTAAATAATGACACTGAGCTGTCAATGCCGGTTGTGATGTCCGCGCTCGTTAACCACCGCTGTACATCGCTTTCTCATGCTTCGAATTAAGCACCTGATGTCACGAAGAGGAATCGCATCCCATTCCTGGAGCAGTGCAGCTTCCAGCTCCCGCACGTTGTGAAGATGTGGATGGTTCTCACGCACCATACGGCCAAGAATGTCCCACACGTGTTCGATAGGAGACAGGTCCGGTGATCGCGCTGGCCAGTCCAACACCGGAACGTTGATAGCCTCAAGGAAATCACTGGTGACCCTAGCTGAATGAGGACGGGCGTTGTCTTGCTGGAACCTAAAGTCTGCATGATGCTGCATAAAAGGGATAACAACAGGGGCGACAACTTCTTCACAGTAACGTTGAGCCGCGAATCACAATAAGATCTGTTTTGCCATTGTCATGGATTCCAGCCCACACCATGACACTGCCGCCACCAAATCTGTCGTGCTGAATGATGTTGGCTGCATCATACCGTTTTCCTAAACGTCGCCAAACCCGTTGCCTACCATCCGCCACATCCACACAAAACCTCGACTCATCGCTGAACAAAACATGGCTCCATTGTTGATCACGCCATCGCTGATGAGTTCTTGCCCATGCAAACCGATTCTCGATGTGACGCTCTGTAAGCGGAACAGCAACAAGTGGACGACGGGCATGCAGTCCAGCATCATGGAGTCTGTTTCGCACAGTTTGTGGATGCACTGTAGTGCCGGTAGCGGTGTGCAAATTACGGGACAGCCGCTGCGCAGTCTCAAACCTGTGACGTCGTGATGACGTCAATAAGTAGCGGTCTTCTCGTGGTGTTGTTGCTCTCGGTCTGCCAGATCGTGGTCGGTCATTAACATGTCCAGTTTCCTGCTCACGTTGGCGGAGACGGGAAATGATTGAGGCGTGAACATTAAAATGTCGAGCAACAGCGCGAACGCTCTTCCCAGCAGCGAGTCTTCCCATTGCTTCATGGCGCTGATTTTCGGGTAGCCCTGGGCGGTGGCCCATGTTAGGTAGGGTAAACTTTTAAGCGTTTTCTGTTAACGTTCGTTATCTGCTTTTGCAATATGGTGAATTCTTGCCTTCGCTACCCGCCAATGTGGGCCAGTGCATGAAAAATGCATTTTCACATGCAGTAAGCGTGCGGCCGAGAAATGCAAGAAATGATTTGCATTTCTTCATGATCAGCGAGACATTACATTGACGAAACATGACTGCAGATTTGGTTATAAATGGACGCATAGTTTTGATACGACAAACCAAACTTCACTGTTGCTAAACTTTTTTGGCTCAGTATATATATATATATATATATATATATATATATATATATATATATTATATATATATATATATATATATATATATATATATATGTACAGTGAATTGCGAAAGAAATATATAAAACCAAAGTTTTAGAAAAAGACCAAATGTTTATAAATGTACCGAACTGTTAAAAAGTAATAGCAGCTCAACAGTCCAAAAGTGCGCAGCTTTTGTATATAACGCTTTATTCTACGCGACGAAAATGGTTAACTAAATGCATTTTCTCCTTTCTTTCCTTTTCTTTCAGTTTTCTTGCTCTTTCTTTCTTCCTTCTCTAGTACCTTCTTTCTCCTCCCTCACAGCCTGTCATACGTATAATGGTACTGATTGGGAGAGTGTGGGTTGGTCATTGGTGGGGACGAATAGATAGTGTCTGCTAACACTTTAATGGCTAAATTCAATCATGAAAATCAAATTATTTGCTTATTGATTGTTCGTTTGCAGGCCCGGAAAAGATTATTATTGTGGGTTTACCACTGGAAGGGTTGGCTCGGTTATCGAGCTAGTCTTTCCAGTGGTATGGTTATAGGGGTATTCTTCTCTTGGCCTGCAAATGGGCATTTCTCAAGACAACTACAGAGGCCGGTGCTTGCCGTCTTCAGTACGAAAGGCTTAAGAGATCGATGTCTGCATCATGTTGTGGGTAAATGAATACTATTAACCAAATGTTAATTTTTAATTATATAGTACTTTTATATTGTATTTTGCTAGTGTTCCGCCAAAAGATGCTTATGTAGTGTACACTCAAGGGCCATGGGCCTATTGTGGAAATATATATATATAGTTATTTAAATGTATTTAGATGCACTTAGTCACTCAGTAACCTAGATATTTTGACCGTTTGACATCAAACTTATTTTTGCCTCGCCATCTACCATATGAATAGATATGCAACATTTATGATTCTACATTCTCGGACTCCGATATCTACGCGCAGATAATCAGACAAACAAACAAACAAACAAAGCAGGCAAACAGAAGACACCGGCCGCAATACTCACACTGGCCTCTGGCGGCGTGAGAACTGACGAGTAGGATAGTCCTTTAAAACGCGCTATTGCTGTAACAAGCAGTTTTTAACTGACGGACAGACATGCTACCTTATACAATGCATCATTAAACCAAGCAAAATCTCACAAGGATTGCACAAATAAAATATCTGATCTGGAGTCTACATGTATATTTTACACAAAATATCAATGAGGCATGTGTTATTACTCTCATGCGTGCCCGCGTGTGTGCGTGCGTGCGTGCCTGTGTGTACGCTTGTGTGTGTGCGTGTATTCGCGCCTGTGCGTACATGTGAGCGCACGTGCATGAAACCACCCTGCCCGCAAACTCAGGACGGGGAGGCGTGATGTTTTGAGGAAGAATCGACGAAAGCGTAGTTGGTTCTCTAGCCGGACTGAGCAAGGGTGTGTGAGCGGGCGTCACCCTTTCATATACGTTGTTAGCGATCTCTCCACCTCCGATATTTTACAATCTTAATCTGAATCCATCTCATGCATTTCTGGAAGTAAATATACATGATAGAATGGCTGTGAAATTATCTTATTTTGCCAGCTATTCCTGATAAAAAGATATATAACGTATGGAAATCTTTTGAAATTTCCCAATACTTCGTCGTAAATTATGCGAAAATACCGTGGTTCTAGTTGCAGCCATTAGTAGTGCCGTTTAATTAAAAAACAAGAGAAGTGTTCACTTCGTGATAAAAGCATGGGATGTTGTATATAGATAGCTTTGTAAGTCTTTGTAAATTTTTATCGGATTAGGATCAAGAACCCAATAAAATTCGTCTTACAAGCGTGCTAATTTGCATAAATCCAAAATGGCCGCCACAAGAAAAGATAGTTGCCTATATTTTCATATATTTTCCGAGTTTGAGCTTTGTTACTCTTTATAGAAATCCTTGTCACGTTTTATTCCTCCGAGATTGTTTATCTTACATATTTTGTCATTAGACAATGCCTTAGTTTGCATATTTCCAATATGACCACTAGTTCCACTCAAATATCACTATGTTTTTAGGAAAATTATGACAGCAAACGTACAGAACGTGTTTTCCTTCTACGTTTGTGTTTTGCTCTTTGAGAGAGCTTACTAATGATCTTCATGTCAGTCCTGGGGTGTAATATCGAAATCGTTATGTGCCCAAAAGTGCTGATTTGTTAGCATTTACTCTTGATGTAAGTTAGACTAATCTCATTGTAAAGGTATACAATACCCTGGCAGATGCCCAACTCTGTACATTTAAGCGCATTTGATGCTCCAGAAAGCCATGGTACAGTAGGTACAGTAGGTTCCTGTGCAAGGCACTGCCCCCATACATAGCTACCTCGATACACCACTCTCTTACAATGCGCAAACAAGGGGGTTTCAGTTGGCGGGAAATTCTCCAGAGATCTGGAACCTTGGGGAAAATAGATGTTTCTCGGCGTCATTCACTGCCAACAGCTCATAAGTTCTGCTATACAAAAGTAGAACAAACCTTTGGACCTTCTCAAAGAAAATTTGTGGAATTTCTGCTAGATAGTTGACTAAGGCTCGAAGGGTGTTTGTGAGTTGTTCGAAGACATTCCAAATCCCACAGCACGTTTTCCAACCACATCCTGTAACAAACGAGACATTATCACAACCAGTTAGGCTATGAAACATGGGAAGAGTCGTCGAATTTTCAGGGCCAATATTCACAAAGATACTGTGGGCAGCAATATATCTGAATGACTTTCCAGTCCCAAAAGCCATCCATAACTATGTGATATTCATCTGTTTGGGGACACACACAGCTAGAACAATAACATCGGCATCCAATGTGCTTTCTTTTGAGTGACCATTCTGCACACACTCTTTAACATGTAGGAATATCCTGCTGTCAGTATCCTCGTGACTACACGGCTGTAGGTTACTCATGTCTTTGCCACAATATGTAGGCAATATTTGTGCACTGAATGTCGTGACAATTTCTGTTCCCTCTTGCGGTGACGATTTGGTCACGCACTCTGCCAAGTAGAGAGAACGCTCCTCCTTGTTAGCATCAACCTGAAGGTATGTTGACCATTTGGCAGGCAGCAGGGTTGCATCGAAACACGCCGACGTTTCCCTGTCCCTCTTTTTTCTCAGACAGTTTGTTTCGGACCTGTTGGCACATATCAACTCTCTTGACAGATTGCAAGCATGTGCGTATGTTAGGAACGAATATGGGCATAGCATATTCATTAACATGCGCACAACAGCGGCACTGTCTATGATTTAGGCATCTACACCTGGTTTATTTTCAGAGATCATTGTATCAGACTTGTCGATTGGAGACAAACCAGTAAGTCTTACTATGGTCCTTGCCTTATTTTACCCATGCTGGTGAATGGTGGTGGACATGTGTGATTCTCGTTTTTGAAGAATTCAACTAGATCCCCACCACGTGATTGAGGAGCTAAGTAAAGCCTGGAGAGGTGTGCACAATTTTGTTCCACAGACACTAACTAACATGCAGTATTTGACTTTGAAATTTTGGACGGTGTTCCAAACAGTGAAACTTTGTTCTTAGGTATGGTGTCAGTGAGTGCCACACGCCAGCTAACCAAACGGTGTAGAACAAATTCCTCATACTGAGTTTGTCCAATAGATTCAATTGTCATGACTGCATCTAGTGTCACTCTATCCATGATACTGTTGGTGTCTATGTGATGTAACTCGCCACTGTCGTCAACGAAAGATTTCTCCGCTCTACACAAATTTTCTCCAGCTCTTGGGTACTTGTCACACACTCTTTCTGAGTTGCTTCAATTTGATCATGATTATTTCGTTTCATTTTGAGCTTGTGTATCTTTGAATTCTTCGGCCATTCTGGCCCGCTCCGGCCCACCTAACTTCCACCTTAAGAGCACACTAGGATTTTGTGTCAAGCCGATAGTACCCCCATCTCCTTTCACCAGTTGATTCAGCTGTTCATCACACTGGTCAAGGGCCATAGACGAGAAATTGTGAGACGTTTTCTCAGCGGTGATATGCCCATGTATAAGCTCAGAATGGCTATGGCTAGTCGGCGTGATCCAGCGAGAACATCCATGGAACCATCTTTCCCAGACACTCTACATAAAGTTTGAAGTCGCCATTTCTGAGAGACTATACACACTGAAGTAGTAGGAGCTCTATCTTCATGGTTATGTATCACTACTTGAATGGTTGACACCAATACTGGCACCTTTTGCGAGGAATGTCGCTTCCACATAGGTTGTGAAGGTGAGGAATGTGTACCTGCGTTCTTACAAGCAACCGTTAACAGTAAAGAATTCTATGTTTATGGCGAGTACGGAAGAGCACGCTTTGGTTGACGAATGAAACAAGACGTATAACGTATTCGTTTGGCAATATAAAAATAAAATGTATTTACAATACACTGTACAATAACTGTGACATGAATAATAAATGAAAGAAGTGGGTTAATAGGATATATTGTATGGAAGGGGATTTAATTACGTATGGGAATAACAATGTGAACATGTTGATAGGACGTGTTTTATTTTCATATACAAGCAATTTATTTTTCTAGATTTCTCAATTAAATGCTATTTAGACGAGATCAAGATTGTCAAATATAGACAAGAGAGAGAGAGAGAGAGAGAGAGAGAGAGAGAGAGAGAGAGAGCGAGAGAGAGAGAGAGAGAGAGAGAGAGGAGGGGTGGGTGGAGAGAGAGAGAGGGTGAGAGAGAGAAAGAGAGAGAGAGGGGGGGAGGGGCACAGGAGAAATGGGGGACACGAGAGAGGAAATCGAGAAAGAGAGAGAGAGAGAGAGAGAGAGAGAGAGAGAGAGAGAGAGAGAGAGAGAGCGAGAGAGCGAGAGAGAGAGAGAGAGAGAGAGAGAGAGAGAGAGAGAGGGGGGGGGAGGGGAGGGAAATATGCTGTTAAAGGACAGTTCATTTGGAGTTGGGGTTTTTTTGGAGTGGGGGCCGTTATAGAGATGACAACAGAAGAGAAGATGTTCAGCTTGTTCCTCAGCGTGGTCACGTTGGCACTTGGGACGGTTGTTGTTGTTGTTGAAGAGGTCTCTATTGAGACCACTATAACCGTTGCGAAGGCTATACCGATTTATGTCGGCTGGTCGAATACCAGCATATAACCACAAAGTTGGTGAATGGGTAGGAGATATAGCTTTGAACTCGCTTTTAAATTCATTTAAAGAAGCTGATGAAGTAAAGAGGCTGATGAAGTTATAGGGGTGAAGTTATAAGGTTGTGCCAAGGAACGAACATTTCCTGGGAAAAGGAAGTTTTGATGGAGTTCAGTACGGCAACAGATAAGTGTACAGGTGGAAATACACTGCTGCGTGTGCGTGAGCGTGCGTGATGTCGCATGCCTACACGCATGCGTGAAAGTGAATACATTGCTGCGTAAGATTTATAAAAGTATATACATACCAGTTATATCCAAGACTAGCCCAATTGCATTCCATGTGTTCCTTGCTAATTGCTGATCTTTGTGGCGCTTATCAATAGAATTGTACAAGAAACTTTTTTCCCTAACAAATTCGATCAATTTTTCGGTGATGTTGTCGTCTAGCTCTCCTTTCTTGCCCATTTTGTCAAAATTAGAGAATTTGATGTGATTTGCTATGATATGATCTAGAGAAAACATGTGCTCGCGAAATGTTGTGGATTTCACGTGCGCGAACTCATGCACGCGCGCAGGCTTTGCACGCTCATAGGAGCGTGAAAAATGCCGCAATCGCAACACGAAACACGCGCACGCACACGCAGCAATGTATTATGCTCCTACTTGTTTCTATGATATTGATTGAAACGCACCCGCACACTCAACACGGACACGCAACACGCACGCGTACACGCACTCGGTGTATTTCCAACATAACTGTGCTACCATGACGTAAGTTCTACGGGTTTCTGTTTTGAGTGAGCTGTGGGGGTTGGTCTGACAGAGTCACAGAAGTCATTCTATTAATGATCTTGTATAATCGTATTAGCCTATAGGTTGCGCGTCTTCTGGAAAGCGGTTTGAATCATGTTTAGGCATACAAGTTATCAGTGCTCGTACTACGAGGCAAGCCACGTATCGTTCTAAGGGTGTATTTTTGTATATTTCCTAGTATACGCACCAGACATTCGGATATGTTGTCCCAGATAATGTCGGCGTATTCCCAAGGATGGTCTGATAAGCTTTTATACATGATTTCCAAGCACTTTCGATCTAGGATAAATCTGAGACCTTTAGGTATGGAAAGTTCGTGTTAAGCGTGTGAGAATGGGTTATCTCAGTTGGTGTGCCAGTTCCATCTATTATTAAGATTAGTACCAAGATGCTTGTGATGATTTGATGGGGCAAATCCATAATTTCCAAATTTAGTAGGACATACGGACGATACGGTACAAGTATTGCAAAGAGGATTGCAAATGGGTGTGGTCATGGAGTGCTCACTGTGGTATTGTTTGAAGTCGTTGTCGATCGTTGTTGTGTGCGTGCGTGCGTGCGTGCGTGCGTGCGTGCGTGCGTGCGTGTGCTATTAAGTTGTCTGATGATACATAAAGGCATGTGTCGTCAGTAGAAAATCTTATATTGCTTACGATGGGACTTGGTAGGCCACTTATAAAGATTAAATGCCCTGTAGGTGGGGCTTATCATACACCTTCC